>OU343224.1:70719517-70800313 GCA_910596185.1 Chrysanthemum makinoi | reverse complement strand
AATAAATCATTTGTATATTGCAAAATATCTAGTAAATTTGATTAGGTGTATATTTTAGTAGAAAAGATCAATTTGGTTACCTATTGTGACTAGGGGGGGGGGGAAGGGGGATAAGGTGGAAGGGATTTGATGTGTTTTGTTAATTAAATGTATATAATGTTATGTATATAGTGTAGTTTGTACATTTAATTAATTATTAAATGTAGCGTTAGCTAGAAATCGATTTTAACGGAACAAAATAAAATATATCGAAGTCATAAAAATTATAAAATTGCATTTCTCGCAAGAATTGAGTGAATAAATAATTATCGAGTTGAATTTACGAAAACCGTCGTAAATATATATATATATATATAACAATTTATATACAAAATAAATTCAAAACATCGGGTAAACTGATAATATAATTTTTATAGTCTTAAAATGAGTATAAAAATATATCAGGATCATTGTTGGAAAAGTCGGATCAATTACTCAAAATAAATGATCGTGCGATAGCGTTTATTTAATAGAAAAATATGCGTTAATGAAATATGCAACCCATGCATAAATTAATATGAAGATGATGTCACTGATGATATGCAGACTAAATCTAGTCTATATGAAATGTCTCAATGATGTTCCATGAATACGCAGCTTAACCCTCAAGGTTACGCGTATTTGTTACTCGTAAACCTAGTTTACGAAAAATGATGAATAGTGAATCATGAATAGTGATTTTTCTCCGGGAATGAATAGTGTTTCGTGAATAGTAATTTTTTGAAATAACCTCTTAAAATATCAAATCGACTTCAAAAATGATGAATAGTAAAATGATGAATAGTAACTAGTGAATAGTATTTTCCCGAGATGAATAGTGAAATTTTCAAAATTTGTAAAATGACCTGAAATTATGAGTTGTCACATTCGCCCACCCAAAAAGGAATTCAGTCCCTGAATTCAGTCCATGTTGGTTTCTACGGTGTTATTTGTGAAAAGGTGGGGATATTTGAGTCGCATCAGGTCTTCCAGCATTTTCTGAATCGTACTACGTCTTTCCAAGGCGAGACTTTCAACATAAATATGTTGCCAACTTGAAATTTTAATGTTTTGTGACTTATGGAACACATTTCCAATATTTTGCGTCGTATATCGACGTAGCTTTTCTATCTATTTGTTGTTTCTTGTAACTGATTTTTGATCTATACGATTTCTTTGTTGTTTCATGAATAAGTTATGGACTAGTGAGTTGGGCTTTCCTGATTTTGGCCCGTGAATAAGTGATTGACACCTCAACCATAGAGTGCCTCAATTGGTGCAGTCAATATGTTCATGTGCTAACTATTGTTGTAAGGCAACTTGTTCGATGAAGTATGATTTGCCTAATCATTTCTAGAAAATCACACATGCTTTGAGCATATCTTCTAATGTTTGAATTGTTCTCTCGCTCTGACCATTGAGCTGAGGATAATAGGCGGTACTCATGTCCTAGTAGGTTCCATAGGAATCTTGAAATGATTGTCAGAAGTCTAAGGTGAATCGGCTACCTTATATTAGGTATAATTGAAATTGACACCACGTGTCTCATGACAAATTCCAAAATGTCAAGTCTGTCGAAAAGGACATTATTGAAAAGAATAGATTATGGGTAACAGTTGTGATTCCTCGCGCTTCTAGTTCTAGCGAATGTCATGACTTGAGTCTTCCTTGCCTAAGGTGCTTAGTCTCCATTACTAAAATGTTTATTGTTTGATGGTGTCTCTCCTAATTTACCTTATCGAAGTTTTTCCATGCTCTATGTGGTAAAGTCACAAAACCTTAAATATTTAGGTGACGTGGTGTGGTGGTTGATTTTCAAGATTTGTTTCGATATTGAGTGCTTCTAAAATAGTTCATCACTGAGATTGTTATTATGCTAGTAAAAACTTAGATATCAGTTCATACTATGTCGAAGAATGTTTGTTCTGATTTCACTTGTAGATGGAAAGTCATTGATTGTCCGATATGTTCAGACCTGTTGCATCTCTTGATATGGAAGTGAGGTTATCTAGAATTCCTAGAGAACACAATGCCTTAGGGGAAGTTTATATCGATAAACTTAATTTAACTCAATTATCCTTTGAGGGAAACTCATTGTAGGGAAGTGATAAAGTTTGAAAATGTACCTTTTTGGGGGGTCATTTAATCCTTTATTTGATCACTTTTGTATCCGTTATTACTTAATATCGTTCCTTTTCACTTTTTAGGTCTCTTGAAGGCAAATTGCTGTAATGGCACTTATTTGGACGAAAAGGTGCGGATATACAAAGAAAATGGCCAAAGTCAAGAATCGAGACACTCTAGCTGCTGAAATCATAAGGTGGCGGCGTCCATGCTTATCTCTGACGGCGTCGGAGGATTTTGTGACGGGACAGAAGCCAAAACTCTTATTTTCAAGTGATGACGTCAAGTTATAAAAGAGCAGGCCGTCGCAACTCGACGGCCTAGATTCAATCCAGCACGGCGTCGAAGCTGAAGAGGACGGCGTCACAAGCACAAGGTGACGCCGGCGCAAGTCTAACGTGGCCAAGACGAAACCCTAATGACGGCGACCCGACGGCGTCACAAAACATAAGGTGGCGCCGTCGCATGTGTAATCTTATATATAGAATCCGAATTTTTCAGTATTTGTGTGTAGTCTTTTGGAGTAAAAACCAAAAACCGAACCAAGGTCGTCTTATACAGATATTTTAGGGTTCCAAACCCTATCTTACATCAAGATAAGTGCTTTACTTCATTAATACAATTATGTCTTTGATTATTTGTGTGTATGCTTGCATGTTCTCCATGTCCGGCTAATTTACTTGTGTGTTTGCTTAGGAATATGAAACTTAATTATTGAATATTGATTGGTTGTCTCTTATCTTAGTTTGTTAATGATCTAGTAATGCGATAGGTCATTCGTTGTGTACTTAATGCTTGATTAAATCTTTGTGAACCTTAGAATATAACTCCTTGAGTAGTTGTAAGCTAAACCATCCAAAGAGTGCCTTAGAGTAAGAGTTTATTATCCCTAGTGGGTTTTGTAGACGAGACCCTTTGGTAAGTTCAAAGAGTTAGGGAGAAACACATACCCTACAACTTTAGACACACAAAGCAACTAAGAATAAGGACGTGACAATTCAACCACCAATAGGAGATAATTAAGGAGTAGTAAAACCTAAGTAAACACATCTTTAAACTATCATACGAGCACACAATAATTAGACATAGACTACATACACCTTAGACTAGATAATTAGATAAGTAGAGTAATCGGTAGAAATACCAACCCCCAAATCCAAACCCCGAGATTCATACCTTTCAATTTCCAAAAAACATAAAAAGATAATAAATAATCTTCCTCAACCCCAACCTTAGCGTAGTAACTTCTCACTAGCATTCCTATTCCCCTAGAGAACGATATCAATACCTGTGGCTTACCCTAATTACTACACTACAACGATTAGGTTCACTGCCTAGGGTGTTATAAAACTTGCTCGAAGAAAAGGAAGTTCCTTTGACCCCGAACGACGCGTGTAGTGTTATCAAGTTTTTGGCGCCGCTGCCGGGGAATAGAATAGCTAGTTAGTAGTCCACCTCGTTTAGGTTTCTTTGCTTGATTCCTATCAAGTAATTTTTTTTCATTTTTAGCTTTCACGTAGTCTAAGGGATTTCCTTAAAATTGTCGATTCCATCGACCTTGATGCTACTACTCGGGAGACCACGCGCCTGCGTCTCTTCCAATTTTCTATACGGGACCAAGCTAGTAATTGGCTTGAGTGACTTCCCGCTGGTTCCATCTCAAGTTGGGATGATCTCACCTCTCGTTTCCTTGCTCAATTTTTCCCACCGGGGAGAACCACTAAACTTAGGAATGACATCTTGATGTTCCAAAAACGTCAAAATGAATATCTCTACGAAGCATGGACTCGATTCAAGGACTTACTTCATAAAGTCCCTCATCACGGCATTGATCTTTGGCTTCAAGTCCAAATCTTTTATGATCATGTCAACTTCCCCACCAAGCGATCCATTGACCAAGCGGTCGGTGGAAAACTTAGTGATCTCACCGCGGAAGAATCATGGGGTATAATAGAGGACCTTGCTCTATATGACAACGAAAGTTGGAATGACCCCCGTGAGTTGCCCAAAACCGTTAAGGCAATCTCCTTGCCTCCCATTGACTCACAATCTTCCGACCGTAGGATGATCGAACTTGAAGATCAAGTTAAATTCCTAATGAGTTCCTACGAAAACCCTAAGTCTTCACGCCATGTGAACAAAGTTTCTTCCTCGTGTGAGCCATTTTATAATCCTCATAACACTGCACCCGATCCCCCGAACATGCTTCCGTTGACTACGCATCCTCGTGCACTAATGGAACGGGAGGAAGATTCCCTACAATAACCGGACCTAGGAATTTCAATGAAACCCGAGAAGCATGGAAGGGCAAGCCCGACTTCTATTGGGGACAAACCAAGGAATTCACTTCCAATGATTTTTCATGGCCCCCATCCCATGGTCCTAACCAACAAAACATCGAAGGGATGTTGCAAAACCTAGTTGCAACCCAAGAAGCCCAAATAGCTAAGCTCTCGGACCGCTTTAACCAACAACAAGCCGAAATGGATAGGAAGCTTGACAACCTTTTGAAAGCCATGACCAATAGTGATAGGAAGGTTAATGCTATCTCAACTCCCGAGCCTTCCGATGTAGAGATTAAGGACCCAAGTAAGTTAGCTAAGCATGTCCAATTCGTCAATACCATCGCCTTAGTGAAACCTAATAGAACCAATGATCAAGAGGACCATACACGTGAGACTAATGAAAAAACCGAGGAAGTAGGTGAAGTAGATAATGACTATTTCAATAAGTTTCCTACGGAAGAAGAGCTAACTCACCACCTGATACGCTTACACAGCGCGTTCGGGGTCAAAGGAACTTCCTTTTCGTCGAGCAAGTTTTTCAACACCCTAGGCAGTGAACCTAATCGTTGTAGTGTAGTATTAGGGTAAGCCACGGGAATTGATATCGTTCTCTAGGGGAATAGGAATGCTAGTGAGAAGTTACTACGCTAAGGTTGGGGTTGAGGAAGATTATTTTTTATCTTTTTATGTTTTTTAGAAAAGGAAAAGTACGAATCTCGGGGTTTGGATTGGGGGGGGGGTTGGTATTTCTACCGATTACTCTACTATTATCTAATTATCTAAACTAAGGTGGTGGTAGTCTATGTCTAATCATTGTGTGCTCGTATGATAGTTTAAAGATGTGTTTCTTAGGTTTTACTACTCCTTAATTATCTCCTATTGGTGGTTGAATTGTCACGTCCTTATTCCTAGTTGCGTTGTGTGTCTAAAGTTGTAGGGTATGCGTTTCTCCCTACTCTTTGAAGTTACCAAAGGGTCTCGTCTACAAAACCCACTAGGGATGATAAACTCTAACTCTAAGGCCTCTTTGTATAGTTTAGCTTACAACTCATAGTGCTATAACCTAAGGTTCACAAAGATTAATCAAGCATTAAGTACACAACGAATGACCTATCGCATTACTAGATCATTAATCAACTAAGATAAGAAACAACCAATCAATATTCAATAATTAAGTTTCATATTCCCTAAGCAAACACACAAGTAAATTAGCCGGACATGGAGAACATGCAAGCATACACACAAATAATTGAAGACATAATTAAATTAATGAAGTAAACAACTTATCTTGGTGTAAGATAGGGTTTAAAACCCTAAAATACGACCTTGGTTCGGTTTAGGTTTTACTCCAAAAGTTTACCCAAAAGACTACTCTCTAAAACTGAAAAATTCGGATTCTATATATAAGATTACATGTGCGACGGCGTCACCTTATTATTTGTGACGCCGTCATGTCGCCGTCATTAGGGTTTCGTCTTGGCCAAGTTAATCTTGTGACGACGTCACCGTATGCTTGTGACACCGTCCTCTTTAGCCGACGTCGTCGGATTGAATCTAGGCCGTCTGAGTTGCGACGGCCTACTCTTTTAAAGCCCGACGCCGTCCTCCAAAAACTAGCAATTTCTCTTCTGAGCCGTCACAACTTCCTCCGACAGCGTCGCAGATTAAGTGACGCCGTCCCCTTGTAATTTATCAGCTTGAGTGTCTCGATTCTTGACTTTGGCCATTTTCTTCATATATCCGCTCTTTTCGTCCAAATAAGTGCCATTACAGCAGGTTGCCTTCAAGAGACCTAAAAAGTGAAAAGGAACGATATTAAGCAATAACGGATACAAAAGTGATCCAATAAGGGCTTAAACGACCCCTCAAAAGGTACATTTTAAATCCTTATCAAATATCCCTACACTTGGTATTTGCTTGTCCTCAAGCAAATGTGCTTTTAGCCAATTAATTTATAAGTTAGGGGTTATGAAGCATTGGTTTAAAACAGTCCACAACACATATAAGCCCCGCAAAAGTCATAACAAGCACGCAAATTACATACTAGCACCTCACATGGGGTGTTTGGATACTCACATCTCTCGGGTGTATATGAAATATAGCAAATTGGAAATGGAAGATAAACACTCATTAACTTGTCCTAGTACATAGATTACCATAGGCTTGAGAATAGATCAAACCTCCGTCGCTTTGGCGTAAGCACCTAGGAAAGACTATCAAAGAGGTCTTTAAAGGGTTGTAACGTTAGGCTTACGGTAGGGAAACAAAGGGTTTGGTGGGATAGGCTTTTTAGTGGTGGCAAGTCAAAAATCTCAATGTTACATGCATACGAAGAATGGCGTTGCTAAGCCAAGACTCGACACTCTAAACTCTAGATAACTGAAATAAACAAACATAAATTTAAAGATAGATGTAGGATGGTAGCCCGTATTTTTTTTTTTACACTTTTACTCTACCATCCTATACGATAACATCAAAATGATAGGGGTTTATAGCACATCCCTACACTTGAGTTTTATTACTCTAACACTAATATGACCCGAATTGAAAAGATCAAAACACTTGGAGTACGTTATTACGTAAATAAGGGAATTGGCGTTCCCTTTTAGTCATTTAAAACTTTAACTTTTCCCATGAATCCCAATCGTCCCAAAACTGTATACAAAGGATATGACTCGACTTAGCAACTCATGCAAGCAACTAGATAATTGAACTAAGGGTTTAGGGTGATAACAATAATGCACTAAAAGTGAGTGCATATAGGGTAGGCTAAGGCGATTTGGGTGTATATTTGGGGGTGGGGTGTAGACAATGTTCTTCATTGATATTCCGGAAAAACCGAAACATCACGAGAACCGCGAAAAGGATAGGCTCCGAGGGTTTAACTAGGGGTATCGTGTACTAAAGATGAGTACAACGCAAAGGTGTGGGGGAATTACTCAACCAATGTGGAAGAAGTAATTATATTACGGGTATCAAACAAGGGTTATCCTAATGCCTCTTATCATTTAGTTATTCCTAACTACACAAGTGTAGTCTTACTAGCGATCTCGGAATGCATCACAAAACAAGTTCTAGAATTTAATATACTACCGGTTCACACTCTAAGCATTGAAGATGAATGCTTCAATTCCGACTAATCTAAGGGCGATCCTTACATTTTTGGTGGAATTTAAGTGGTAAAGGGTTTTGTGCTAGTCATATAACTTCCTATCCGTGAGACGCTTTTGTTAAGACTAATGGCCCACTCCTATATATTATGAAAAATTTTAAATTTGGTGCCAAAATTACCCTAACCGACATTTTCTCATGGTTTATTTCAAAAGTGCAATTGGACAAAGCAAATAATCAAGGATAAGCATAGTTTCAAAGTTCCCGTTTTATTTTCCCTCCCTACACTTAAACTGAACATTGTCCCCAATGTTCCCCGAAAGTATCAAAGTTATGATAAAAGAAGGTAATTAAAAACAAAAGAAACTAGTACTCCCCTGATTAGCTCGGTAGGATCCGTGTGTGAAGTAGTGGTTAAATCCTTTCCAAGAAGAATGTATGCGTGAAAAACTCCTCCAACTTTATGTATCTTCTTCTTGATAAACAAAACCTGCACACTTGAAGAAAAACAAACGAAACCTTCGCGTAAAATCGGTGGTAATAATATATAAGACTCGATTTAAACTAGGATATAATGCTTGTGGAATGGATGTTTACAGAATTTCTAAGAAAATTAAGACCTGGAAATTTCCAAAAATTTTAAGTAGCTCAGAAAATGAGAAAAAGTGATCTGATGTTTTTATTCCTTCCTGACGCCGTCAGGTTGAAATCCTGACGCCGTCAAGTTGAAATCCTGACGCCGTCAGGTTATCCTGACAAAAACTGGTCTGCGATTTTCTGAAAAAAAAATTCTGGAAAATTTATATCTTTAGAATCTGGAAAAATTTCTGCAAAACATCCATTATGACTCGATACAAGCATTTGACTTGAACAAACACGCAAATATATCTTTTAATCAATTGTTATTCTCATGTTCACGTTTCTTATGAAAACGTGTGTAATCCTCCCTACATTTATCCTTTATGTAAAATACCTTTATATGCAATTAAGACGAGGTTAAAAACAAAATAAAGCATTTTTACAAATTTAAACACGAGAATAAGCAATCAATAAAAGATATACGACACACAAATAAAAATGAAAAACAAATACACATGGGTTGCCTCCCAAGAAGCGCTTGTTTTTGTTCGAGTCACGAGCCTGACTCTACCCTTATTTAACGAATAAAGGGGAGGTTTTCCCTACACTTAAGCTTAAGTGCGGGTGATAGTAGCGATACACACCCTTAGGGTGGAAATTTGCTACGTGAGGAGAGGGTGATGGGTGATTTATATGCTCAAAGGAGTGTGCTCCATTCATTATAACCTTACCTAAGTCTATTGGTGTAGTGGGTGAATCAAATCTCTCTCCTAAAAATAGATCATCTTCAATCAACTTCAAAAGATTCTTAGTTAAGGATCCATCTTGACCTAATAAACCCGGTTTAAACCCATAATGTTTCTTGTTATCAACCATGAATGGGTGATATAAGTGTGTAAGGTCATGAGTTACTCCTATATTAGCTTTCACTCTACATGGCCTAGAGTCTACCACTTTTATCAAGCAACTACCCGGACTATCTATTTTGATGGGTGGATTGGGGCCTAATTCAATTCCAAGATTCACATCTAAAGACGGAAAATTAGGTAAGGTTTTTGGTTGTCGCTCCGTTTTATCAAAATTAGAAACTTCCCTAGGACTAAGAGAGAGGTCATGACAACAAGCATCTAAACCTACATTCTCTATTGGCATTTGGTCCAAAGGTTCTATATCAATCGGGGTTCCTATAGTCTCTTCTACTTCTTCCGGGTAAGTTATAGGCGGTGTGTGTTCCTCAAGTGATGGTAGGGCTTGGAGTTTCCACCTCACTTTCCATTATATCTAGATCTCCTATGCATTCATTTTGTACTATTGTAGCGCCTCTAATCATCTCCTTCCTAAACAACCTTTTTGACTCAACCTTCCAAATTGAGAATAGGTCTAAACTTTCATTTTTTGGGTCCCATGTTCCACTTCTAAATTGGGCATGAATCTCAAAGATTTCCCATGCATCTTGAACACCACGTCCCCAAATATCCCCATCCGCTACATAGTCAAGTCTCATTTGGGTTTCATGGTTGATACGAGTGTAAAAGAATTGGAGTGGAGACAACAAATCAAGACCATGATGAAGGAATTTTTGTAGTAAGTATTTAATTCGAGTCCATGCCTCGGGAAAGGATTCATCATGATGTTGTCGGAACCTTAAGATCTCATTTTGGAGTGGAAAGGGTAGATTATGTATTGGATTATGTCGATTGGGTGAAAATTTTGGCGGATTCGCGTTCTCCATAACGGCTAACGGAATAGTCAATGGATAAGTTTTACGAACAAAGGCACAAAGAAGGGGGATAGACTACGAGAAAGCTAAGAAGGAGAAAAATTTACTTGATAGGAATCAAGCAAAGAAACCTAAACGAGGTGGACTACTACTAGCTATTCTATTCCTAAGCGGCGCCAAAACTTGATACGCTTACACGGTCGCTCGGGGTCAAAGGAACTTCTTTTCGTCGAAAGCAAGTTTTTCAACACCCTAGGCAGTGAACCTAATCATTGTAGTGTAGTATTAGGGTAAGCCACGGGAATTGATATCGTTCTCTAGGGGAATAGGAATGCTAGTGAGAAGTTACTACGCTAAGGTTGGGGTTGAGGAAGATTATTTTTTATCTTTTTATGTTTTTTAGAAAAGGAAAACTACGAATCTCGGGGTTTGGATTTTGGGGGGAGGGGTTGGTATTTCTACCGATTACTCTACTATTATCTAATTATCTAAACTAAGGTGGTGGTAGTCTATGTCTAATTATTGTGTGCTCGTATGATAGTTTAAAGATGTGTTTACTTAGGTTTTACTACTCCTTAATTATCTCCTATTGGTGGTTGAATTGTCACGTCCTTATTCCTAGTTGCGTTGTGTGTCTAAAGTTGTAGGGTATGCGTTTCTCCCTACTCTTTGAAGTTACCAAAGGGTCTCGTCTACAAAACCCACTAGGGATGATAAACTCTAACTCTAAGGCCTCTTTGTATAGTTTAGCTTACAACAACTCATAGTGCTATAACCTAAGGTTCACAAAGATTAATCAAGCATTAAGTACACAACGAATGACCTATCGCATTACTAGATCATTAATCAACTAAGATAAGAAACAACCAATCAATATTCAATAATTAAGTTTCATATTCCCTAAGCAAACACACAAGTAAATTAGCCGGACATGGAGAACATGCAAGCATACACACAAATAATTGAAGACATAATTAAATTAATGAAGTAAACAACTTATCTTGGTGTAAGATAGGGTTTAAAACCCTAAAATACGACCTTGGTTCGGTTTAGGTTTTACTCCAAAAGTTTACCCAAAAGACTACTCTCTAAAACTGAAAAATTCGGATTCTATATATAAGATTACATGTGCGACGGCGTCACCTTATGATTTGTGACGCCGTCGTGTCGCCGTCATTAGGGTTTTGTCTTGGCTAAGTTAATCTTGCGACGGCGTCACCTTATGCTTGTGACACCGCCCTCTTTAGCTTCGGACGTCGTCGGATTGAATCTAGGCCGTCTAAGTTGCGACGGCCTACTCTTTTAAAGCCCGACGCCGTCCTCCAAAAACTAGCAATTTCTCTTCTGAGCCGTCACAACTTTCTCCGACGGCGTCGCAGATTAAGCAGTGACGCCGTCCCCTTGTAATTTATCAGCTTGAGTGTCTCGATTCTTGACTTTGGCCATTTTCTTCATATATCCGCGCCTTTTCGTCCAAATAAGTGCCATTACAGCAGTTTGCCTTCAAGAGACCTAAAAAGTGAAAAGGAACGATATTAAGCAATAACGGATACAAAAGTGATCAAATAAGGGCTTAAACGACCCCTCAAAAAGGTACATTTTAAATCCTTATCACCACCCTCACTTAGTACGTGACCTCTATCACATGTATGTTAGGAAAAGCCCTAGAATCAAGTTTGGGAACCCTTGGAATCTTAACATACCATGTTGCATAGGACACCTTTTCGTGGCAAAGGCATACATTGACCGCAAATCCCCAATCAACATAATGACTAGCACCTACTACAATTGGGTAGTGAAGAAGCCGATTCCAACTAGGCAAGACCCCGATGATCCTAGTGTTAGTTGCAATTTTCTTGGTAGAGTTAAGGGATTGCCCGTTTATGTAGGTAGTTTCACGTTTCCTACGGACTTCATAATTGTGGATGATATTAGCACGGCCATAGACCCTAGCTTGTCCCACGTTATTCTAGGAAAACCTTTCATAGAAAACACCGGGATGACCTATGATCCTTCATTAGGAATAGTGCGATTCAAGGATGAGAACGACGACATAGCTTACCAAATGCCGTTCAAGATTGAGAAGTTCTCATCACTCTCTAATGATGAAAAGGAACTTAAATTATCGGTCTACTATAGGAATGAGGAGGATAAAGAAAAAGGAGTAGATTATGTTATGGCTAAGATTTTCGGATTCTATAAGGATTTTTTGAACCTAGGACCAAAATATAGGACCGAATGGGGAGAAGACGAACTCTTAGAGAAGTGCATCATAGGGCACTTCTACAACATGGAATCCCCCGATAGAGACCGTCATGAGGAAGGAGATGACGGTAATGAAGTCACGTGAGGGCACGACTACGAGTCTAGCTACAAGACTCTTAAATAAAGAAAAGCGCTTCGTGGGAGGCAATCCATGCTTAATTGTTTGCTTGTTAGTGTCATATATCTTTTACTAATTGAATATTCTCATGTTTAAATTTGTAAAAATGCTTTATTTTGTTTTTAACCTCGTCTTAATTGCATATAAAGGTAGTTTACATAAAGGATAAGTGTAGGGAGGATTACACACGTTTTCAAAAGAAACGTAAACATGAGAATAACAATTCATTAAAAGATATATATGCGTGTTTGTTCGAGTCAAATGCTTGTATCGAGTCATAATGGATGTTTTGCGGTAATTTTTCCGATTCTAAAGATGTAAATTTTCCGAATTTTTTCGTAAAATCGAGACCAGTTTTTGTCAAGATAACCTGACGCATGGGATTGCAACCTGACGGGTCGGAAGGAGTAAAACATCAGATTACTTTTTTCTCGTTTTCTGAGCTACTTATAAATTTTTGGAATTTTCGTGTCTTAATTTTCCAGAAATTCTGTAAACATCCATTCCACAAGCATTATATCTTAGTTTAGTAGAGTCTTATATATATTATTACCGCTGATTTTACGCGAAGGTTTCGTTTGTTTTCTTCAAATGTGCATGTTTCATTTATCAAGAAGAAGAAACAAAAGATTGGAAGGAGCTTTTCACGCACACATTCTTCTTGGAAAGGATTTAACCAATACTTCACATACGGATCCTACCGAGCTAATCAGGGGAGTATTAGTTTATTTCGTTTTTCATTACCTTCCATTATCATAACTTTGATACTTTCGGGGAACATTGGGGACAATGTTCAGTTTAAGTGTAGGGAGGAAAAATGAAACGGGAACTTTTAAACTATGCTTATCCTTGATTATTTGCTTTGTCCAAGTGTATTTGTGTAATAAACCATGAGAAAATGTCGGTTAGGGTAATTTTGGCACCAAATTTTTAATTTTTCATGACATATAGGAGTGGGCCATTAGTTTTAACAAAAGCGTCTCACGGATAGGAAGTTGCATGACTAGCACAAAAAACCCTTTACCACCTAAATTCCACCCAAAATGTGAGGATCGCCCTTAGATTAGTAGGAATTAAAAGCATTCATCTTTAATGCTTAGAGTGTGAACCGGTAGTATATTAGATTCTAGAACTTGTTTTGTGATGCATTCCGAGATCGCTAGTAAGACTACACTTGTGTAGTTAGGAATAACTAAATGATAAGAGGCATTAAGATAACCCTTGTTTGATACCCGTAATATAATTACTTCTTCCACATCGGTTGAGTAATTCCCCCACACCCTTTGCGTTGTACTCATCTTTAGTACACGATACCCCTAGTTAACCCCTCAGAGCCTATCCTTTTCGCGGTTCTCGTGATGTTTCGGTTTTTTCCGGAATATCAATGAAGAGCATTGTTTACACCCCACCCCTAAATATACACCCAAATCGCCTTAGCCTACCCTTTATGCACTCACTTTTAGTGCATTTTTGTTATCACCCAAAACCCTTAGTTCAATTATCTGGTTGCTTGCATGAGTTGCTAAGTCGAGTCATATCCTTTGTACACAGTTTTGGGACGATTGGGACTCATGGGAAAAAGTTAAAGTTTATAAAATGATTGAAAAGGAACGTGAAATTCTCTTATTTGCGTAATAACATACCCCAAGTGTTTTTGATCTTTTCAATTCGGGTCAAATTAGTGTTAGAGTAATAAAAACTCAAGTGTAGGGATGTACCTATAAATCCCTATCATTTTGATGTTACCGTAGAGGATGGTAGAGTAAAAGTGTATGAAAAAAAATAGAAAAAAAGAAAAGAAAAAATAGAGTGATAAAAAAAATAATAAAAAAAAAAAACGGGCTACCATCCTACATCTATCCTTTAAATTTATGTTTGTTTGTTTCAGTTAGCTAAAGTCTAGAGTGTCGAGTCTTGGCTTAGCAACGCCATTCTTCGTGTGCATTTAACATAGAGATTTTTGACTTGCCACCACTAAAAAGCCTATCCCACCAAATCCTTTATTTCCCTACCGTAAGCCTAACGTTACAACCCTTTAAAGACCTCTTTGATAGTCTTTCCTAGGTGCTTACGCCAAAGCGATGGAGGTTTGATCTATTCTCAAGCCTATGGTAATCTATGTACTAGGACCGGTTAGTGAGTGTTTATCTTCCATTTCCAACTTGTTATATTTCATATACACCCGAGAGAGATGTGAGTATCCAAACACCCCATGTGAGGTGCTAGTATGTAATTTCCGTGCTTGTTATGACTTTTGCGGGGCTTATATGTGTTGTGGATTGTTTTAAACCAATGCTTCATGACCCGTAACTTATAAATTAATTGGCTAAAAGCACATTTGCTTGAGGACAAGCAAATACCAAGTGTAAGGATATTTGATAAGGTTTTAAAATGTACCTTTTTGGGGGGTCATTTAAGCCTTTATTTGATCACTTTTGTATCCGTTATTACTTAATATCGTTCCTTTTCACTTTTTAGGTCTCTTGAAGGCAAATTGCTGTAATGGCACTTATTTGGACGAAAAGGTGCGGATATACGAAGAAAATGGCCAAAGTCAAGAATCGAGACACTCCAGCTGCTGAAAACATAAGGTGACGGCGTCACTGCTTATCTGCAACGCCGTCGGAGGATTTTGTGACGGGACAGAAGCCAAAACTCTTATTTTCAAGTGACGACGTCAAGTTATAAAAGAGTAGGCCGTCGCAACTTAGACGGCCTAGATTCAATCCGCACGGCGTCGAAGTTGAAGAGGACGGCGTCACAAGCACAAGGTGACGCCGCCGCAAGTCTAACGTGGCCAAGACGAAACCCTAATGACGGCGACCCGACGGCGTCACAAAACATAAGGTGACGCCGTCGCATGTGTTATCTGATATATAGAATCCGAAATTTTCAGTATTTGTGTGTAGTCTTTTGGAGTTAAAAACCTAAACCGAACCAAGGCTGTCTTGTACATGCAATATAACTAAGGTGATGAAGACGTCATGTTATACGACTTAACTAACATGCAATATAACTAAGGTGATGAAGACGTCATGTTATACACATGAATTTTAATAATGGTGTGTTTGATAAACAATATGTTTTAATCTTGTGTTTAGAATCTAAGGTTGTTCAAATTACATAGCTAATTGTATGATCTAATGGATGACATCTTTTATGTTGAGTTGAAGTGTGTACTTAAATGTGATTTGATCATCTAAGACTAGGGAATGGAATATGCTAAACTAAGAACGTTCTCAAAAAAAGCTCTTTGGAATTTTATTTAACAAGAATCTAAATAAGGTTACCAACTTCAATAGATCTTGTGTATGCTCTAGAGATGTGTAGTTTTAACCTTGGATGTGTACTTGGTTTGAGCAAGGTTAGGTTATGATGTATGCTTGAAAGGAAATAGATACAAATAGTATCCTTCAACAAATGAGATTATCCCATTGGATAAAGTTATCATGCTTATGAAAACAAGTATGATAAGATGAATTGGATACGCTAGTTCATACAACATGTAGATGTTTGTTTCAAGATCATTTAGCAAATGAGGTGTAATGAAATCTCTTGTAACACAACCATTTATGTTGCAATGAGAGAATGATACATAGGATATACAATATCCTTTTAACAAGATGAAAACTTAACGCATGATTTCTTAGGCATAATGTTTTTCAAAACATCATGTTTTCCTAAATGAAGATATGAAGCCAAAGTGTTTGAATCGGATAGTGCTATCCTAAATATACTTGGTCTCAAGATTATATTCACTAGATGATGACAAGAGGAATTCACTCGAGTTTCTTATGTATACTCCTCAAGAGTCATTGTTGCTCGGGGTGTATGATTTTGGCTTTGAGATAGCATTTTAACATATGTTATTAAAATGTTGATTTAAGGTTTAACGAAATTTATGCAGAAGTTTAACGACAAAGTATTACTAATACTTTGATAATTTGTGAAGGTAGTACTACTTATACCTAGTGGAATTTGACAAAAGTTAGCAGGAGCATCATGCTCATTTGATAGTTGACGTTCTAGCCATAATGAATCAGCTAAGTCCTTATAGGTGGGAAAGTATGGTTGAGTTTGTTCAACATGCATGCGACTTAGTACGAGTGTTGAACACAAGAGCTATTTGAACAATGCACTCAACGAATTCAAATGATGGTAAGGATAGTGGATTGGTTGATCTAGGTGGTAGGTCTTCTAGGTTGTCTAAATAAGGATGTGGTGGTGTAGAGGTTTGTTGTGCTATGGGAGTACTTAGGTTGATTATTTGTCCATAGATGTTGAACACAACAAGTATGGATACTAATTCTTATGGTTCATTGGTTGGTACAACTAGTAGGTGAAGTGCTTGAAGTTTTGGTCATGTTTGTGAAGCTTAGGGGCTGAGATATACCACAGAGGTGAATGTGATGAGATAATGGTGAAAGAACAAATGAGCTTAAGTGGTAGATGTTAAAGGATGAAGACCTATTGACATTTGCTTTATTGATTGGGAGAGTGTTATGACAAGTGCCACCAAAGGTGGCAAAGTGGGATAAGTGCCATAGTAGGTGTCAAAGAGGGATAGTAGGTGTCAAAGAGGGATAAGTGCCATAGTGGGTTGTTTGTTTTGGATAAGTTTTCTAGTTGAAATAGGATAAGTGTTTGATTCATTTTAGGATTAGTGTTTTAACATGTGTTGTTAAAATACTTGGGTGTTTATTTTTCGGATATGACTTTTAATGACTACAATCGTAAGTCACATATACTTGAATATTTCGGATGAAATACTTAAGTTGTCAATCCTAGCTTGTTGAGACTATGGAGCTTAGATTGCACTCGAGGATAGCAAGACTCTTTAACATACGTGTGAGTTATGAATCGATGTAAATCCTTATCGTCTTGGAGGATGACACATTATTTTCATGTTAACCAAGTGAGGCAAAACATGTAGATACAAAACAATATCTATAGTCATATTTTAGACTTGTGTATGATATCTTTGTAAATAATGAGTCCGGATTTAGTTTAGGTGGCAAGTTATCTAAGTCATCCACAAACAAATGAGGAGATGTTGGTGGTGTTGATAGGTACAAGTTTTGGAGGCTTTGGTAGTGAAGGTGTTTTGGATGATAGTGAAGTAGTCATAATGGTGGGTGATTTAGGTGGTGGAGTTGGAGTACTTAAGTTTAGAAAGTTCAAAGAGTTCAAGTTGATGAAGCAGCAAGATCAAATGCTAATCCTAGCGGTTTTATTAAGTGGCTTGTTTGAAGGTGATGAGGTTTTAGTCATTTTGACTTTGCTTTAAGAAATGCTAAGCTTAAGGAGAAGTAATAGTGAAGGTGTTAAAATGACTATCCTATATGTGTTATTTTATGGAACTAAGGATTAATGGAGAAAAGTGTTTGATTTGATGTTAATCCATACAAAGATGGTGGCTTCTAATGAGATGGAAGTGTTTAAGAGCATGTCAAATATCCTAAGTCAATTCTTTGAGGATGTGTTGAGTGAGATATGAAAGATATGCAGTAAATGAACTTTAATCAATGCAAAATATTAGAATTTAGACATCCACGGATTGTAAGGAACCAAATTTACGGTTCATTCCTTTATAAGAAAGGGTTCCTTGGGTGGATTTTGTGAATTTTTAAGTTTTTGTGGGAAATGAATATCCTATTGGTCTAGGTAAGTTAAATTAGTCCTAATAATAATGAAAAGCAGTAACAACTATCCTAGAAACAAAATTTAGTAAATTAGAGTGCGGGATTTAGTAAAATTCAGCAACGTACCTACAGTGGCCATGGCACCAAAAATTTACACGGACGAAACCCAATTTATGGTTCCGTCTGGTCCGGCAGTACTAATATGGGGCACCAAAATTTATGACGGACGGAACCAATTTTTTGGGTCCGTCAAATCCGTGCTGTGCAGAAAAGTTCACAGAGGCATTTTTTAACCTTCGGGGACTTTTTTGAATCCTGAAAATTTTCTTAAAACATATGGATATAATTATTTCTGGTTAGGAACAAGCAATAACACATATATAAACACATGGGAGCATGTATTTCAAGTAGGGGCTAGCGGTTTTCACTAAATAGTGAAAATGGTGAAAATTTGATAACATCAAAATGTTATCCTCCTGCACAGCAAAGTTAGTTCACATGATTATTAAAGTTTAGTTATCATCCTAGAAAGTGAACAAACATAAAATACATCATACATCATTGTTTTTGTTCTTGTACCAAACACTCCTTAAAACCTTCATTTTTCAAATTGACTAATTTACTTAGTACTCTTGCAAAGAAAGTTATGACATTTCATAAGTTATGCGAGATGTTAATATAACCTATGCAAAGGAAGTGATCTAAGTCTATAAGCGATGGTAAAACAATTTTTCAACTTAGTACACAAAATCTAGCAAATGTCCTATTGTGCATAAACTAGAAATCGACAAACAAGCGAATAAATGACATGGCAAGATTGAAACTTATATTATACAAGCAAACAAGTATAAACAACAATTTTGAAATAAGTAAGCAACATATATGCAAACAACATAAACAAGTGGTCATTTAGCATAACATAAAAAGAAAAACACTTTTCGTCATTTACCGTTTAAATGTGATGATGTTACCAAGCTTGATTAGTTTTCTTTAAACATATTACAAAATTATTTAGTTTGAAAATAAATTATATCAATGTTCTAAGAATACCAACTTAAATTGCTTGACTCAAAAATTTGAGTTTTTATGTTAAAGCGAAACTTAATATCTTGGATATACTTGTAGTATTTGGTCTATTTCACTTATTTAAAATTAGACTCAGGTCATGAGAGTAATTTTAAATGAAAGTAGACTTAATTCCCTTTAAAATGTTACGTGGCTCGACTCCTACGGACTTACGGTTAATTAGTTATGATTTTTTGAAGTTGGCCAAAAAACTGCATACTGTGCAGACCAAGGAACCAAAAATTTACAAGGGAGGCACCCTTTTTTTGGCTCCGCCCAATCCGTGGTCTTCACAGAAAGTTGAAAAATGTACTTACTCATAGCGAAAAAGTGTAAGACTTACTAGATTTGATAGAAAAATATAATGCACATATTTTGTTTATTATTTTTACTAATGTACTTATCTAAACATTTACCAACAAAATTTCTAAGTATAATTAGCAAAACATTTTTCATATTATATTTCGCTTCAATGGTAATTTGATACATGGATCGTGCTCCATTTAAAAAACCATTTGTTTTGAAAATAAGAGATACGAGGCTCTGGTACCAATTGTGAAAACGTAGAGGGGGGGGGGGTGAATACGTTACCGTTTAAAAACTTTAAATCTTTCGTATCAAATCACTTATGAAGCTTGTTATAATTTGAAAGTACCAATTATTGTTTGTGACTAATATAAAGCATAGTAAACCAAGATGTCACACAAGCATCAACATCAAACCACATCTCAAGCAATTATAAAATTAAATAGATAAAGAAAGGAAAGTACAAACCGAACACGAGGATTTATAGTGGTTCGGTCACGGATCTCCTCTCCGCCCTACTCCACTCCCCGAGTACCCAACTCGAGAGTTACTTCACTAAATCAACAAGCTCCCTTTTCGGCGGAGAAAACCTTACAATCGTCGCTTACACTTTTTCCGGTACTAAGCTAAATACCGGGTTCTAGTTCGAGGTAGAACCAACCTAACATCGCCTATACAATATTTTCGACACTAAGGTAAATGTCGAGTTCTTTCCGGGTACAACCACTCCCGTTATGTTTTATGGCCCAACATAATAAACCTTGTGTTTTATGGTATAAACACATAACCCATCTAATCTAGTTTGGTATGCAATAGTGTTTACAATGATGATCCATGACATAAATGTGTAATGGATATGAATGACTAATCTAAATGATCTTCTTAAATAATAAGTCTTCAATCAATGAGGATATCAAGAGATCTTGAATCTTCATATATTGATATGCTTTGGTGAATAAGGATGGCTAGATCTCCAAGCTTTCCTTGGTTGATCAAAATGTAAAGTATGCTTACAACAAAGTTGAATGTTAGAAGCATTATGATCATGTGATGATGAGGGTGATTAATGTATGTTACTACATGGTTATCTATAGATCTAAAATATGAAAGAGAGATAGAGAAAATGTGTGTTGGAAGGGATGAAGATATGAGAAAACCATGGGATGGTATTTTATAGCCAAAGTGGTAATAAAAAAGAATATTTATCAAATCTTTCCAAGATCTTGCAAATATTCTAAAGATCTTAAAGAGATATGATGATGCATGAAATGATATAAAAATGCGTTTTCATTTAGATTAAAATGTTCATGAAAATAAACTTGTAAAATGTATTATCTAACTAGTTGATAAAATGTCTAGTTGCTTTTTATAAAATAAAATATCTAGTTGAGTGCTTGTCAAAATAAAATGTATTTTGTCAAGTGTAAGTAAACTTTAGTACTTGTATGAATATTATAGTTAGTTTACTTGAACAAATAAAAGTATATATTTGTTTAGACATTTTACAAAAGATGTATTTGTATAAAATACTTGTGAATGCAAAATATAAAATGAGGTTCGAAATAGAATGTGTTAGGTTCCCATATTTGTAACACAAGCATCAATATAAGAAAGATAGATGAAGGATAGAACGGTTGAACAAGTTAAACACACACACGAATATATGAAGAAAGGTTAGGCGTATGAAATGTGATAAAATGAACAACCAACTCTCAAATGAGAGTTACAAGATTATTTATAGGGAGGGAGCTAGGGCAACACACAAGCTCCCTTCCTTTCCTTATTGGGCTTTGGCATAGGCTCATGGGCTTTCTACATGAGCCTAGCCTTAATTACTAACATAAAAGCCTTAATTAACCTAACTATTACAATATTAATTACTAACACTTGTAATCTAGCTTAGGAGTGATTCTAACAATCTCCCCCTAAGTGTTGGTGATTAATGATTAGAGTGAGAACGTTGTAGGTTCTGATGTAATAGTTGCTTTGACGTCTTCTGACATTCTTCTTTCTTGTGAGAAGAATTGTCTTGATTCGAACAATCTCCCCAGTGTAGGGATCTTGATTCTTTTGAAGTATTCTGCTTTGACGTCTTCATTTTCTTTGTTCTTTGATCTTTGTTCTTCGTGGTGGTTGTGATAGTATGTTGTGGTTGTCTGCATCAGATCCGCTTTGTTGCTCCTGTGTCTCCACGTCTTTCTGCAACATGCTCACACGCTCTTTAACGTTGGATTTCAGTACTGATGTAGTTCTCTTAGTCTTTAAACTTTGTAGATTCTTTGACTTTGATGAAGAATCATTCTGACTTTGTGTTGCCTTTTGAGAGAACTTCAATTAGTATTGTTGTTGGTATGAGCATGTGAAGAATCTGCACGATCTTTTCCACCCGCGAGCATCCATAAGAAGAAAACATAAAACATGGGTTAGAAATAATACAGCGCTTACAAGTTTGAACTTCGAGTGTGTTAACAGCATAGTGCGAAAACATGACTCTAATTCTCACAAAGGCTGTTCATGAACTGGATTCCCACAAGTGAGATAACGCGATGTACCGAAGTACACCTACAATTCAGATGAGTCGCTTAGGTACACCGAAGCATCACCCCACGACTGTAGACCGTTTGAGACACACTAAGCGTAACCCACAAGGAGTTACCGAAGTGACCTGCTGTCAGAGCTGTTTGATGTTGACCCTGGCAGGGGTTTCCATTCAATCACTGAGGATCACAGTTGTGAACCCCTCATAAATGTTCTCTACAGATTGCTAAGATCTGTGAAGGACTCGATAATGTATCACTTGTGTTCTTATTGTTGAACGACAAGCGATAAAATGTCAAGTGTATCTAAGAGATCTTTTGATGAATCTCGTGGCTCTAGACTCAATAGTGCGCTTTGGTTTTCCTGGGTGGAGACTAGGGAGAGGGTCTCCTTCTTCAATACCAGCAATCTCTAAGAGAAATCCGATAGTTTACGTAGAGTTCCCTGTGAGAATGAAACAAGCTTCTGTTGAGAGAAACTTGAGTGGCTAAGAAGGTTTAGTGCATGCGTCACTGGGTCCATGACGACTTTTAATCTTCAATACCGGTGTCATCTAGTGGCAACCAGTAGCATATGAATTAAACCCGGTGTCTGCCCTAAGTTGAGTAATTTGGAGTGCTATTTGTTTTCACCATTTTCTTTACTTTTCTTTTTAATTCTTCAACTATTTCTTTCTCAATTTCTCATTTTCTCCTTTTTATAATTATACCTAAGGACTTCTAAGTTCTAACTATTGGTGGTGTCCTTGGGTAGATCCCTCCGGCTCTGGCGGATCATAGGACGGTTATTCCTAACCTTAGTCACCTTATAACTCCATGACTAACCTATGTTGCCGAAAACCATTTTCATGAAAATCTCTCAAAGTGGTTATGAATAAAAGCATTTTGTACCACTGAAAGAGTTTTATATTTTGCAGAAATACTCCCCCTCAACACGTGCTTAAGTATTTTGACAGAATTTTGCACGGTGAGAGAAGAGCGCGCACTTTTGAATTGATCAACTCAAGATAAACAATTCCCTGCGAGACATGGTTACATCACTGACTAGGTCAGCTTAAAGTTGTAAACACTCCTTGGATAGGAGGTTTGACCCGTCAAGGTTCATGTCTACCAAGAATTTCTCGAATGGTACATTCTACTCGGACAAGTCCTTTGCGAGACACGTTTACATCACTAGCGAACTAGCTTGAAATTATTACCCGTCCCGGACAAGTCTTTTTGAGTTACTAACATTTAGGAGCTCGTCAATTCATTGGTTAAGTCTTTAGCACAACGATTCAATAACAATTCGTAACATATTTCTTATCACATAATTTTTCTCCCCCTCAAAAATGGCATATAAATGTTGTTTTTGACGAAATTTTGATATCGAATATGACCATTTCGAGTTTTGTGGGAAGAGTACCACGAAGAACAATTTTGTCAAAGTTTTTAAGCAAATACTCCCCCTCAACAAGTGATATTAAATTTTGAGGTTTTGAAAATCATAAGGGGAAGTACTTGTTCTTTTGAGCAAAACTTTAAAAAATGAAAGTTTTGATTAGTTTTACACAAAAGTAAGAAGCTTTCGCTCCTTTTATAGGATTGTGGCACTGATGCATACCACAGGGTCCTTTCAATACATGAACGGGTTATACACTATTATGTGTGCACAAGCCATTGTCAATAAATCAAACACACAAAATCACAATCAAGAGAGTTAAGAGAGTACCCAATGATTATAGACGATCAGCTACTTTCTGAGGACGTTGGAAAGTCAGAATCTGAAAGTTTGGTCATCCTCCCACATAGCTCTTCCAATCGTCGCATCTGATCCCAATGAATCAACCTTTCATCTATCCTAGTTATAAATCAACGAACATCCTTGCGATCCTTTGAATTCCATCTCTTCGTCTGAATTATACCCAACTCAATGTCCTTCAACCGATATGCCAATCCATCTCGAACCATCTTCAGGGTGACGTCATAGAATTTTTGAATTTCATCGAAAGCCATGAAGCAAGTATGATGATTTTCACTTCGGTAGACGAACCCAAACTTTAGATTATGAATGATTTTGTACTGAGGTTCTTGATTGATTCCGTTGAAGTGTAGAATTTTAGTAAGATTCGACCCCGAGGTGGAGATCTTCAACACGCTCTTTTGATGCGTATGAGAACAAGGAGTGCAGTAATGTACTTGATCTGAATTTTGGTTGAGGTTCAGGTTGGGGCTCAGGTGAGTTAAGATCCTCACCACCAGTGTATGTGAGTGATAACTGGTTTTTCTCCATTGGTGGTGTGGTTTCTGAAACCCTTGGTTGATCAGATGGTGGTGGTTATGAAGTTTGTTGTGTAGTGGTGATAACCTGCTTAACCATTTGTCGAATCATTAGATGGAGTTGCCTTCTTAACAGATTTTGTTGTTGACTTAGTTGTTTCATTTGATGATGGAGGTGATGATTGAGATGATGATTTGGGTTTGGTGGAAGTGTCAAGAGGTGGTTCAGAAGACTGTTGAGGTTTGTGTATTTGATTTTCAACTAAGTAGTTGTCTGAATCCTTCTTTAACTTTTCCTCTTCAGCTCTAGCAGCTTCTTCATCCTCTTTTCGCATTATTTCCTCTTCAGCCGCCAAATTATCATCATCAGTGACTCTTTCATCCTTATCATAATTATAATCTCCTTCGTCATATATTTCCACATCTTCACCATGCTTTCCTTCTTGCGGTTGTTTTAGTTGTTGTTGTAGTTGCTTCATTTCAACAGTTGTAGTGACAGTGACACCCTGATCCTTACCGGGTTGATTACCAGGTTTTAGATCATCAAGTTTCACACTTTTGTGTTATTTTGGTAATATTGAAGTTTTTTCATCACAAAAATCTGGTTTAGAAACATTGGTGTGCTTAAAAATCGGTTTTTAGCAAAAGTTGGCTATTCCTACGCGTAACTAAACCCTAGTTTTATGCCTAAGCCTGTAGTCTACGCATAAGGGATTCTTTATTTGATCTTCGACGCTGTTGGTTTACTCAGTGTTTTTCTTGCTTGGATAAGCCTGAAAACACTTCGACTTTGGATATTTTTTACACTTGGATAAGTGTAAAGAATTTTTGGATAAAACCCTAAGTTTACGCATAAGCTTAAAGTTTACGTGTAGAAATTTCTACGCCTAAGCATTTCCTACGCCTAAGCTTGTCTTACGCTTAAGGAAAAATTACGCATAAGAATTTCTACTGTTAAGCCTTTGGTTTACGCCTAAGCTAAGATTTTATCTCAAACCTACGCGTAAGCTTCTTTCTACGCGTAAGCTTCTTCTACGCGTAAGCTTCTCTCTACGCGTAAGCTTCTTTCTACGCGTAAGCTTTTTTCTACGAGTATGCTTCTCTCTACGCGTAAGCTTCTCTCTACGCGGAAGGTACTTTTCTACGCCTAAGCATTTGTCTACGCCTAAGCTGGTTTCTACGCCTAAGTGTACTTCATCAACAAACATCTAGTTTCATTCGACTACAAAGATCCATCAACAACACAAGTATTAAAATTGTCAAAAATTCTAGGGGAGACTAAACGTTCAATTTTTCCGCGAGAAACAAATTTTGGTTTAACTGTGAAAGTTTTGGTCAAAAATTCAAATTTTTGGGCCCAAATTCGAATTTTTTCGGTCAAATTTTGCGTCAAAATTCAAAATTTTCCTACAACCTTAGAATTGATTTTTATAGTGAATTTCAAATTTTGGGAGCGAAAATTTTTCAAAATTATTTTTGGAGGGAAAATTGAAATTCACTATATCGATCTTCTGTGTGCTATATCGACTTCGCACCTTTCTTTTCTCTTTGATTCTTCTGCAGGGGAGAGAAAGTGTATTACTCAATGGATTCTGAAGATGTAAAGGCATTTGAGGAATTGAACGAAGGATGGATGGTTCTTACTAAGATGTTGAACTCAAGAATTAACAATTCCAAGCGTCAGACTTCATCAAATTCCTGAAATCCAGCAGTCGTGCAAGGTGAAAGAGTTGATGTACATGGAAGGAATGCTCAAAGGGTTGTTGGGAATGTTGTGATTACTTCAACTGCCGGTAATGCGGACAATGAGGTTACAGCATTGGAAAAGCAGGATGACAGCAGCAGATCAGGGGAAGATATCATACCCATCTATGACACAGAGCCAAACTTTGACAAAGAACAAATGATTGAGGAAGATATCTTACCCACCTATGACACAGAGCCCAACGTTGACAAAGAAGAAATGCTTGAGGTACAATCTATTGTTGATCATATTCTGCCTGCAAATGCGATACAACAAACTGAGCAACCTACATTCAGAAATGAAGGAGAGGTTGACCAGTGTGTTGCACAATGTCCAGGCAACTATCTCATGTCTGAGCCCTTACTTGTTAACAATTCAACTGAAATGTCAAACCAAACTCTTGAATCTAAAAACATTCTTCTCAAAAAGACCATTGCTCAGTTTCATAAAGATTTTTCAAAACTAGAGGCACATTGCATCTCTCTTGAACTTAAATTACAAAACAAATCTTTTTCTTTAGAACACAATGGTCAGTATTCAAATGAACAAAGTAATCATGTGGAAACATTAGTAAATGAAAATGAGCATTTAAAGGCTCAAATTCAAGCAAAGGGGCTTGCACATGTTGCTTTACAAAACAAATTGAGAAGATTAACTGGCAAGAGTGTGGATACTAAGTTTGCAAAACCAACAATCTTGGGGAAATCATCTCTTCAACCTATCAGAAACCAATCTGTAGTTAGACAACCAACTGCATTTAAATCTGAACGATCAAAATCTTCAAAACCACGGTTTGCCTCCCAAGTTGTTGAGAATAATCATTTGACAAATCCAGTCACTCCACATTCTTGGCCTAAGAAAAATGCTTCTGTTTTTGTTAAACCTGTTTCTATTAAATCTGTTTCTATTAAATCTGTTTCTGTTAAACCTCTACAAGTAGTTGCACCTGGCCCGTCTAGGATTAGTTCAAAAACAATGTCTAAACCGAACATCAAAATTCAAAATTCATATGATACAAAGGACTATGATCTAGAAAAGGCTAGGAAAAGGGCACTACTCCAAAAATATGGAATCTTAGGTTCACGACCTAGTATGATGCCTTCTGGTGTGTTGCATAACACTGCTTGTAGTAGCAAACCAAAACCTAAGTTTAATCAACAAACAGTTAGAAATAAACCCGTTGATCTAAACGTAAAATTTCAGAAACCTAATAGGTGGATCAATATAGGACGCAGACTCTTCCCAAAAGAAGTTTCAACATCCCCTAGATCTAACCTTAGATGGATTCCAACGGGTAGAGTTTTCAACACTGTTGGTCTTAAGTGGATTCCTACAGACAAGATACTAAGTAGTTGCATTAAAACAAGTGTGAAACCCACAACATCCATCCCTGCGGTAGGAAAGGAACTTATCAAAATAGCATGTTCAGGTTTCAAGAAGATTATTGACACTACATCTTTATGCTTCTAACATCTGGAACCCAGTCACACTTGGGGATCCATGTTTTTTTTCTATCTTGCCCCCTCCTATTCTCTTTACAGGTACAACAGCTATGGCTTCTAAGTAACACAGCTTAGGACCCGTTTCTCACCTTCAAAATTTAATGATCTATCAGCTACTCCACCGTTGTACTTAATCGTCAAGAATTGGAAACATTGCTTGCTCCACTGGTTAAAGAGTCTTTCAAAATTCGTGCTTCAAATGTATCGAATGTTTCCACTGCATAACCTGATCATATTCTAATTTCGGATACACTCTGAAACTACAACAACTACCGTTGCTGTAGATGCACCTCCTATCGAATCTTTGATAACAGCAGATCAAATTGTTTCCAACAACAATGACACAGCTGATAATCAACATTATGAACAGAGAAGTTTTATCAGCAGTTGATTCGCATGAGATATTTATGGTACTTCACACCTGTTCGATTAATTGGACATACATGGTTTCGTTGTCTTCAATTCATCATCAACATACGTGGTGTATGATTCTAATTCAATGAAAACATCAGGGGGAAGAGAGTATAGGTGGCGTTTGCTTCCTTGATCTGATTATGCTTCTTCTTGATTTTCTTTTGGATTTTGTTCGAAAACCCGTTTCCCTTCATGAATTTCTTCAATCAGGGGGAAGAAATGAGACGATATGTGACTCAAACGTCTTAATTCAGTGTTATCGTCTCAACTTTCACGGGTTATCTTGTGTGAAGTTACCAAAATAGGATGTTATGATGCCTCACAAACGGTCATTATCAAGTAACTGCATATTCACAAGTGATTATTATTCCGATAGACCGCAATATTCAGGGGGAAGTCGTTTCATTTCGTCTTTCGTGGTTATGAAGAAAGAAATTCTATTTTCTCTCCTATTTACTACGGCGACGAAGAATCAAATTATCACTATATTTATTCCTTTTTCTAGTTCTTTTTCCAAGGGCAGGATAACCCCAAGGGGTTGTGGGTTTTTTTCTACCAATTGGGGCCCTTCCTTCACCACCCCCATGTGGATGGTCTACAGGGTTCATAACTACTCCTCTTACTACAGGGCGCTTACCGAGCCAACGCTTAGATCCGGCTCTACCCAAACTTTTCTGGTTCACCCCAACATTCCCCACTTGTCCGACTGTTGCTGAGCAGTTTTTGGATATCAAACGGACCTCCCAAGAAGGTAATTTTAATGTGGCCGATTTCCCTTCTTTTGTAATCAGCTCTGACACTCGATCTAGCTAATTGTCCACCCTTTCCAAGTGTGATTTCTATGTTATGTATGGTCGTGCCTAAGGGCATATCGGTTGAAGTAGATTCTTCTTTTTTATCAATCAAAACCCCTTCCCAAACTGTACAAGCTTCTTCCAAAGCATACGGCTTTCTGGATGTAGATGGTGATATCTATACAGATGGATCTTATATATATTGTATAATGAAGTACCACATGGGTGGATATATAGGAATCAAAATCTGCCGAAACACTCATGTTATGATCTTCTACATCCTAGGTCTTCCCGTTCCATCATCTGGCTTATGTTCTTCATGTAGCATTCAAACCGAATGACTCTATGAAATTACGTTGATACTTCCACATATTATGGGTAACGTAGGAGACATCTCTATTTTTCCCCCCGGGAATCTTTAGAATTACCACTGCTTAGCTTTCAATTCGACTCTGACCATCAAATGAAATGTGAATAATCCGTCCTCTTCTCTTTGACAGAAGGGGCGCTTCCGCCCTTCGGTGCTTGAAACAATTTTGTCTTCTCCATATTACTATATCTCTAGAGTCAATAATTTTATATGAGGAACTACTGAACTCAATCACTTGCTGCCGTTACTCTTCAGTTTTCTGTTGAGGTCTATCCTGTAGAGGTACTCAAATTGGATCAGTGATCGATTTCTAGGTTTCGTCGTAAACCTAATTGGTTACTTCCAATTACGTAAATCAATAGTTCAAACCGCACTCAAAGGTAGGGCATTTCCCATTTTTATAGGAACTTCTGTACCAGAAACAATGGTATCTCCAATTATAGCCCCCCTGGGATGTAAAATATATCTCTTCTCACCATCCCTATAGTGTATGAGACAAATGTATGCATTTCGATTCGGGTCGTATTCTATGGTTACGATTCTACCATATATGTCTTTTTCATTCCGTCGAAAATCTATTTTATGGTATAGACGCTTATGACCTCCCCATCTATGCCCTGCGGTAATGATTCCTCTGGCATTACGACCTTTACCACAATGATGCTGTCCATAGATCAAATTATTTCGTGGATTGGATTTCACTTGACTGTCTACGGTTCCATTGATTGTTGGTGTGAAGCATCTGCATACGTGAGAAGATCTTGCATGTTACCCCCGAACTAATTTTCCGCAATAAGTCAGATTTACATTGTGTGGTTTACTGCTCATCTACAAATTTCGTTGCGTACTAAAACCTTCAAAATTTAGAGGAAATGTAGACTTCATCAAAGTTTCAAATCTGCTAAAGACAGTTGTCAGTTTTGGGGGAAGCTGATTCTGAAACTTCTTCATAATGGCTTCTGAGCAAAACAGCTTGGAACCCAGACATAACCGTCTAAACTTCCCCCAAACCCCATCATCAATGAACCAGCCTACAGCTACTTGTCAACAAATGGAACAGCTATTTGCTCCTCTGTTTAGTGATGATATTGATCAACGTGCTCCAGATGTATCAACTGTTTCTGCTGCACAACCTGATAATAATCCAATACCTGATACACCTGCCACTACAACTACTATTGAGGAAGCACCACCAATTGATTCTACAACAACAGTCGAACAAACCGCATCCAATGACGCTGATCCAACTGATGATCTTCTGAACCAAGAAGTACCACAACCTGCAGATTATGATCCAAATGCGTTCTTCAAACCTTTTGCTATTGAAACTGCCACATCTGATGTTGCGGAATCATCTACAAGTCATTTGAATCCTCCTAATCTGCACAATGTATATCAACATCAACCCTCTACACATCGTTGGACTAAAGACCATCCTCTTGCGAACATCATTGGAAACCCGAATCAACCAGTCATAACTAGACAATGCCTTCGGCCGACGCGGTGAACATTGCATTTATGCACTTACCGTTTTTCAATCTGAACCCAAAAACATTAAAGAAACAATGACTTACGACAACTGGATTGAATCCATGCAAGAAGAACTCAATCGGTTTAAACGTCTTGAAGTATGGGAATTGGTTGAAAAACCAACGAGGGTCTATGTTATTGGTGCGAAATAGATTTGGAAAAACAAGTTGGATCTTTGAAGGTACGGTTATCAGAAATAAGTCACGTCTGGTAGCCAAGGGTTATAGATAAGAAGAAGGGATTGATTACGAGGAATCATTCACACCAGTTGCTAGACTTGAGGCTGTTCGGATCTTTCTGGCATTCGCGGCTCACATGAACATCACGGTCTTTCATATGGACGTCAAAACTGCTTTTCTAAATAGAAAACTGAAGGAAACGGTCTATGTTAGTCAGCTAGAAGGATTTGTTGATCCAGAATTCCCTAATCACGTCTACAAACTGAACAAGGCTCTCTACGCTCTCAAACAAGCCCCTCGGGTGTGGTATGATAAGTTATCATCCTTTCTTATTGCCAATAACTTCACTAAAGGATCGGTCGACCCAACACTTTTCATACAATATCACGGGGAACACATTTTAATCATTCAAATTTATGTGGATGACATCATTTTTGGGTCAACACATCTAAAGTACTCAAACGCTTTTTCAAAACTTATGAAAAAACATTTTGAAATGTCCATGATGGGTGAACTTACGTTCTTTCTAGGACTGCAAGTTCATCAATCACCTCGTGGTATTTTTCTAAGTCAGTCCAAATATGCTCTTGAAATTTTAAACAAACATGGCATGCAAACCCGTGACACCTATGCCACACCAATGGCACATACTAAGAAACTGGATGCTGATTTGCATGGGAAATTGGTTGACCCTACCAAATACCGAATTATTATTGGGTCTCTCATGTATCTAACAGCCAGTAGGCCTGACATTGTATTTGTTGTATATCTTTGCTCCCGTTATCAGTCGCGACCAACTGAAACTCACCTCTTTGAGGCTAAAAGAATCCTCTAATACATCAAGGGAACCATTAACTTGTGGATCTAGTATCCGAAGGATTCTGGTTTTGAACTAATAGCTTTTTCAGACGCTGATCACGCAGGTTGCTTTGATTCACGGAAAAGTACTTCAGGAGCTCTATAATTTCTTGGTGATAAACTGGTGTCACGGCAATCGAAGAAGCGAGGATTGTACATCGTTGTCCTCAACCGAAGCAGAATATGTAGCCATGTCGGCGTGTTTTGGTCAAGTCATTTGGATGAGAACACAACTCAAAGACTATGGTTACGTATTTGACAGAATCCCGATGTACTGCGACAATCGAAATGCTATTGCCATCTCGTGCAACTCTGTTCAACATTCGAAATCAAAGCACATCGATCTTCCATATCATTTCATCAAGGAGCATGTGGAAAAGGGTACCGTTGAATTATATTTTTGTGGGTATGAATACCAATTGACAGACCTTCTCACCAAAGCCTTAGCTCCTGCTAGGTTTACTGAGTTGCTCCACCGGATTGGTATGTGGTGTTTGACTCCAGAGGAATTGGACGAACTTTTAAAACAATCTTAAAACCAGTCAAACACCAAAACCTCATTTGTACATATTTTTCAAAAACAAAATACAAAAATATAAAATCTGATAAAATCCAAAAATATTCTTCTATCTTAATTTCTTTCAAACATCGCAAGTACAAATCTTCCGTCAACACTGTGTTCTTTCTAACTTTTCACAATTTTCCCGAACAAGTGTTGAGGGGGAGAAATTAGCTTCATAAAACCTTGTACTTGCATGTTTCCTAATATATGTTGTTTCTTCTAAAATGGTGGATACGTTTCTTGTCAAATACTCTCCTTGGACTCTAAAGTTTTTCAAAATTCATTATTTCAAAAGTCGAGGGGGAGTATCGTCATGTTTCTTGCCTAAATATGTTTTGTGTAACCAAAATGGGTGTTAAAGGATCTTGGTTGGAACCTATTTGAGGTTAAGGGGCCAAATGTGTAAAGCTTGAAAAATTAAATTCAACAAAAACATTCACCCTTCTGCACCTTACGCGTAGACAGAACTACTCGTATGAAACCAAGCTAAAAAACAATTAAAAACACATAAAGTTTCAAAATTTTTGCCAAAAACTTCAACTTTATCACCAAATAACCTTTGAAGTACAAGAATCTTGAGTTTTAAAGTGTAAAAATCAAAGTTTTGAAGCGTTTGAAGGTTAGTTTACCGAAACTTACGCGTAGGAAGAAAAAACTTCAAAAACAAATCGTTCACCCAACTATTTGGCGATTGATACCACTGTTAGGTTCCCATATTTGTAACACAAGCATCAATATAAGAAAGATAGATGAAGGATAGATCGGTTGAACAAGTTAAACACACACACTAATATATGAAGAAAGGGTAGGCGTATGAAATGTGATAAAATGAACAACCAACTCTCAAATGAGAGTTACAAGATTATTTATAGGGAGGGAGCTAGGGCAACACACAAGCTCCCTTCCTTTCCTTATTGGTCTTTGGCATAGGCTCATGGGCTTTCTACATGAGCCTAGCCTTAATTACTAACCTAAAAGCCTTAATTAAGCTAACTATTACAATATTAATTACTAACACTTGTAATCTAGTTTAGGAGTGATTCCAACAGAATGATTAACCTATTAAAATACTTAGTGACTCTAAACATATTTTAAATATTCTAAATGATTTGTTAATGGGTTTGATCATAATGCTACATAACAAACATGTACGAACTTGTGTTGTAACATACGAGGACTTGAGACATCAAGAGGTGTTGAATGTATGCTGAGACAAAATGTGATTACGAGTAACTTGTACATTTTACGTTATATATTACAAGTTACATGTTTGTCATCAATCAAAACAAACGAGACTGTATAGAATAAATCTCGTAATATTTGCACTAACACACCTGACTAAATTGCGTTCCCAATGCACGACTTTATTTCAATGGCTAAATTTTCAATGGACGACTTAACTTCACAATAACACGGGATTAACACACACACACATACACACACACTTAAGAACACAAAAAACAAATAATCGCCTAATAACCCGACCCCCTAATAGCCCCCAAATTACCTCCCCTCATAACACATTCCACGACATCACAAAAATACTACACACATCCAATTGAGGACCACTCAGGTATGAAGGGTAGATCATATTTGTGACATCTCTTAAGGATATCCAGGAAGAAGAAGTTGAAGTGTTGTTCAAAATTTACACAAACGGGTTATTTGCATATGCCCCACTCTGGTATGAAGGAGGATCAGTTATTAATGTGTGTGCTTTTAGCTGTGATAGGGATCTCTTTAGTTCAAGCCTTGATAATGTATTACCAGATATTAAGGAGCCAAAATGGGTGTTGCTTTTTTGTGATCCTAAACAATCCCTATAAAATGGTTTGCAATTTATTAATAGAGATGATGATGTTCATAACTTGTATGAGTTGGCTGAAATACATGAGTCAGTTGATATCTTTGTTGCTCATAAGCCCCAAAATTTAGCACAAAATTACTTAAAAAACATAGGTTCAGAGGTTGAGGGTTGGGTAGAGCAAGATGCTAATTTTCGAATGACAAGTCTAACACCTTTTATGAGTCGACGTAAATGAAAGAGGATTGATAGGAACAAAAATCAGGTTAGTGTAAGCAAAAGGGAGGGTGAAGGTGTTTTTCATAACAAAAGGGGCCAAAAAAAAGTTGGTTGAGGATGACGATGTTTTTCAAAAGAAAAAGGGCGACACTGTTGTAGCAAATTATAAGCGAGGTTATGATGAGGAGGGGAAGGCTGTGATGGTTGAATGTGCAGGTTTTGATGGTGTTGTTGTTCCATTTAAAGAGGATTGTGTTAAAAACAAGGATGGTGGTGTTGGTGGTCTTGTGGCTAGTGGTGTTACGAGACCTTTTAAAAGTAGTGAAATGATTACCAACTGCGTACTTGCCGTTTTTGAAACAAGGCCATCTAAGGTGAGGTTTCAATGTTGAATTGCATGGCATCTTCTTTATATTTTGAAACTGCAGTTATACCTTAACTAACTTGAATATGCGGTGTTTGGATACTTGTTTTTGCAGGCACATTAGCATTATGTTCATCACTTTTAGGTTGATCTTTTATATGTTCATCAATTTAAGGATATCCAATAGCAGTATGTAGATCAGTAGAAGGTTCATCAATTGATGGTTGTTCAATTGAAGCTGGTTCATCTTTTGTATTTTTTGAATTATTAGTAGAAGGTTGTAGCATATAATGAATCAGTAGTTTTAGTAATTTCTAGGTTGTAATGAATCAGTTGAAGCTGGTCCATCTTTTATATTATAGACAAAATTGCCCTTTTGTACAGGAGCATGTTATGGAACTTTTAATTGTATATTATGGTAATTTTCAGGTTTTAGTAAGTTTTGTTCTTTTTGTAATTTGTTATTGTGTTTATGTTTGTGTTTGCCTACCATGTGATGTCTGGTATAATCAACATACCAAAAACACATTGGTGTATATCTTCATACCATAAACACAGTGGTGAATAACAACTGATTCATGGTATAATCAGCAAACAATAAACACTCCTTTCTATCAGCTAATATCTTCCTACCTACTTTCTATCTGCTACTATCTTACTATCTTTTATGCATGGTATAATCAGTAAAACCAAAAAACCCTTTCTATCAGCAAAACCAAACACAGTGGTAAATAACATCTGATGTATGGAGCATATGTTCAAACCATAAGCAACAATGTTATAAGGTTACATATATTGTTGCTTATGGTTTGAACATATGTTACATGCATCAGATGTTATTTACCATTGTGTTTGGATTTGCTGATAGAAAGGGGTGTTTGGTTCTACTAATTATACAATGCATCAGAGATAGTAAGATAGTAGTAGATAGAAAGTAGGTAGGAAGATAGTAGCTGATAGAAAAGGGTGTTTGTTTTTGTTGACTATACCATACATTAGTTGTTATTCACCACTGTGTTTATGATATGAAGATATGCACCAGTGTGTTTATGGTATGTTGATTATACCAGACATCACATGGTAGGAAAACACAAACACAAACACAATCAGATATTACAAAAAGAACAAAATTACTAAAACCTGAAATTACCATAATATACAATTAAAAGTTTCCATAACATGCTCTTGTACAAAAGGGCAATTTTGTCCATAATACAAAAGATGAACCAGCTGCAACTGATTCATTACAAACTGAAAATTACTAAAACTACTTATTCATTACAACATTCTACTGATTATTCACAAAATACAAAAGATGAACCAGTTGATGAACCTTCTACATATCTACATACTGCTACTGGATATCCTTAAATTGATGAACATACAAAATATGACCCTAAAAGTGATGAACATACTGTTACTCTGCCTACAAAAACAAGTATCCAAACACCACATATTCAAGTTAGCTAAGGTATAATTACGGTTTCAAAATATAAAAAAGATGCAATGCAATTCAACAATCAAACCTCACCTTAGATGGCCTTATTTGAAAAAGGGCAAGTACATAGTTGGTAATCTTTTCACTACTTTTAAAAGGTCTTGTAATACCACTAGCCACAAGACCACCAACCCTGTTTTCAACACCACCCTCTTTGAATGGAACAACAGCGCCAACAAAACCTACACATTTAACCATCACAGCCTTCCCCTTCCCATAAAAACCTCGCTTTTAATTTGCTACAACAGCCTCGCCCTTTTTCTTTTGAAAAACATCCTTATCCTCAATTAGTTTTCCTTTTCCTTACTTGTTTTCTTGATCAGTTTGAGCTAAACTGCATTCTTTTGTGCAGTGTATAGGAAGACCAACTGTGATTGTTCATCGATGATAGATGCTCAGTAACTTTACCATACGATGGACACACAGAAACATAATAATCATCTTATAATGTCTCCTTTAACTCTACATAGAAGCAACATTCTTGAAACCAGGGATGCAGCCAGTAAGGGGGCTGGAGGGTCCTCGGCCACCCTTAATTGTTCCAACTAGCCCACCTTTCAAGGCCGGATACAGGATATCAGCAAGTGAAGAGTGATCGAGGAAGCATCGAGAGTTCGAGACTAATTTAATCAATGTGGAAAACTAGAAGGGGGATTGAATAGTTTTACCAATTAAAACTTCGTTTTAAAATATTTAGATCGACTTATGTCAATCTATTTAGATGTGTATGTTGGACGTTGATAGATAGATATATAAAAGTGTAATGAAAGATAAAGAGTAAGAAGCACATAACCACGACACGAGTATTTATAGTGGTTCGGCTACAAGGACACCTTCCTTGCCCTACTCCACTCCCCGAGTCACTTACTCGAGAGTTTGTAATCACTACATGACACCAACTCCTTATGGCAAAGAAGCCTTCACAACGCCGCCTACTCTTTTTCTGGTACTAGGCTAACCACCGGGATATTTCACCAAGGAGAACCACACCTACCACAACATCGCATACCCTTTATCCGGTACTAGGCTAAGTACCGAGTTCCATTACAATGGAGGAACTACTACCCAGCACTACACAACACCTAAACTCAAACGAGACCCACTCCTTATTACAACACCATCAAGGATATCAACATCCTTGGAAACAAACAATCACTATTTGTATAACGATGCACCTCATCGATTATACGACCTTGGCATCCTTCACTAATGCCACTTGATTTGACTCCTAGGCATCTTTCACTAATGCCTTTGACACGAACGCTTGGCACCTTTCACTAATCCCTTCGTCTTGACTCCTTTAGCATTCTTCACTAATGCTTTTAACACGAACGTTAAGCACCTTTCACTAATGCTTATGTCTTGACTCTTTCGGCATCCTTCACTAATGCCTTGGACACAACACTTCTATGGAGGAAGAAAGAAGTATCAACAAGAGAACCTCAGTAGTCTTGATGATGACAAAGCATGGCAACTCATGGACTTGAGCTTGCTCGACTTCAAGAAGTGGTGATCTCGCCTTTAAGAGGAACCTAGAGAATCACACAAAAACAAAAGACAAACTACATAGAGAGATCCCTTAGGATCAGTGGTTAGAGAGTTACAATACTTGGGGAAAGTATGTGTGGGAGTGACCACTCAAAAGGAAGAAATGGCTCACTATTTATAGAGGAAAAACAACTACTGTTCCACGGATCCCACGGATCCCTCCCTTAAGGGATCCGTCTAGTGTAACCTCTGGGATCCGTGGGACGCCCCTCTTTGCCCATGGATTTTTTGTTCATGGGTCATGGGTCATGGGTTATGGGTTGGTCCATGGGTATTTCATTAGATACAATGTATCTAATAGATGCAATGCATCTAGTCAAATGGGTCAATACCATGGGTTATGGATATGCTCCATGGGTTGTAGTTTTTACCCATTATAATACATACTAGTTATGTATATATTTGCCCAATATGTAAACACTAGTTGTTGTACATATGTATTATTAAATCATACAATCACTTATACTTGTTTTAGTGTTTTATGTGAAAACGTAAGTGTGTTAGAAAACTATTGGCTCAAACCATTTACGTATTTTATTTGTTTCGTTAAAATGATTTTACGTTTGTTATCGACAAAACATTAGAAGATCGTAAAATATAAATAAACGTTTTTACGGCTTATTTGTATTAACAATCTCCCCCTTTTTGTTGATGACAAAACATAAAATTATTTTAAGGAAAATACTAAAATTCGTAAAAGTTCGAATTGGAGTTTTTACTCTCTTCTCCCCCTTTTTGTCGAAATAAAAAAAGAGCGTCGAAAAGAAACTAACACAATGTTTTAAGAAAAAGATGTAAAAGAAAAATATAGAGAGCAAGTTGCGGTAAGAGTTCTCTTCTTAACTCCCCCTTGACGAGTCTATCCCTTTGTGAGGGCGTCAAGTAAATAAAAACTATTAAGCTAATGCATTGCAACTATGTTTACAAATGGTTTCGTCTTAGTGACGATAATGCTCCTCCTTGATGATTGCAACTTTGCAAAGGGATGTCATGAAATATAATCCAAATGAGGATTATATTGCAAATGATTTTGCAATGTATGGTTTGACACAAAGCTCCCCTAGCTTACGGTGTCAAAGTCTTCATGTGTATTTTGAAAATCTACAAAATGAAGGTTAGAAAACAAGTATATAGTGCATAATTTCCTGCAAATAAGACTCAAGTTAGTAGAAAATTGGTCTTCTATTGCACGGTTCCCTCCTTGGAGGGATCCGTCTAGGCAAATTCCAGGGATCCGTCTATCTGATGACAGAATACAGCAATGATGATATAACAAATAATGTAAACATCAAAGTGAGATATGTATTCAAGCAACACACATTTCTCAAAGCAATATGGCATATAAACTATCATTCAATAAAACATAAGAGATAATCAACAAATCTCTAAAAATAAGAGAATGACTTAGCCATGTAATACATATTCTACTAATACTAATAAGTGACTAAAAACTTAAGAAGCAACAATGTGCTTGAGTCTAAGGATGAGTAGACTTGTTGATTTGGTCCAATCTTTCAAGAAGATGATTAAACATGAAATGCAACTCATTTCATACTTCTTGAACAAGTCCTTGGGTGATTAGAGAATTTGAGAAATTGTTGCTTGATTGGGAACCGGAGGAAATTGGGTGTTTTGAGGAGGCACTACAAATGATGGTGGAGTTTCATTGAGAGATGTAGGATGAGGTTCTACTAAAAATGAGGGTGGTGGTAATGGAAATTCCTCCATATGATCAAGTCCTTGGTAGTTCCTTGTTTCCAATGATGGACTAGTTTGTGTTGTAGGTGGTTTCCTATTTAACGAGAAGGTTGGTGAGTGGGAAGTTCTCAGTGGTGAATGCTCTAATGGATAGAGATTTGGGTGAGAGAGAGGCTCGGTGAAAGGGTGTAGTCCTTGCTCTATGAATGAAGGCTTAGATGGCTTTCTAGAACTAGTTATGTTTGGTTTAGAGCTAGATGAACCCTTTTCTAGCCCAAAAGGTTTAATGCTAATTCTTGCGGTTTTCTTAGCAATTATTGAATGGGTGTGTTGAGGTGGGATTCTAGCATTATTATTTCTTACGGGAGATGATTCGGCGGATGAAATATCATGAATCATATACCCATTCCTTTTGGATGAACCTTTGTGTGGAAAACTAGAAGGGGGGTTGAATAGTTTTGCCGATTTTAAGTTAGTTTCAAAAACTTTAGATTCGTTAATATGTGAGATCTTATGGATGTTGAGAAAGTATAGATCTAATGATAAAGCAAGTAAATAAAGTAAAGCAAAGGGATAGAAATGACACAACCGATTATAGTGGTTCGGCTACAAGGACACCTTCCTTGCCCTACTCCACTTCCCGAGTCACCTACTCGAGAGTTCAAGCACTATGTCAACAAACTCCTTCACTTGGCGGAGAAGCCTTCACAACGTTGCTTACACCTTTTTCTGGTACGAAGCTAAATACCGAGTCCGTAACACGGTGGGCCAAACCAACACGACTATTACACAACAAATATGTGAAATATCAAATACAAGATCTTCGCTACAGAAATCCTGCGGAGTGACAAATCAATCAAGGACCCCTTGCTTGGATAACTTGTAGAATGCTCGTGATCTCGCCTTAGAGAAGGACCTATATGAGAATCACAATAGAAAGAAAGAAGAACAACTCTCTAGATCAAGTGATCTATATGTTAGAAGAGAATGAGAGTGTTTGAGAGATTTAGTAAGAAGAGGGGTGAATTAGAATGAAGAAATGGCTCTCTATTTATAGGCAATTTCTTCCACTGTTCCCGGATCCCACGGATCCCTCCCACTTGGGATCCGTCTAGTGTAATCCTAGGGATCCGTGGGATGCTCCTCTTTGCCCATGGGTTTTTTTGGTTATGGGTCATGGGTTATGGGTTGGTCCATGGGTTTTCCTTAGATTCAATGTATCTAAAGTATACATTGTATCTAGCCAACTTGGGTATGGGTTATGATCCATGGGTTATGGTCCATGGGTTATGGTTTTTACCCATCCTAATAAACTATTACAACAAATGATTAATTACAACATTTTTGTATTAAATGGCTATATGTAAATGCTTAACAAAAATAACATGTATCCTTATAATTGTACTTAAGATAACATTATATTTGTTATCAACAAAACACAAAGAGATCGCAAAATATTAATAAATCTTTTTACGGTTTATTTGTATTAACAATCTCCCCCTTTTTGTTGATGACAAAACATAATGTTATGATGAGTAAAACGTAAAGAATAGATGTATGTTTTGAAAGCCCCTAAGTTTTACTTCTTCTCCCCCTTTTTGTCGAAACAAAATGTTAACCCTTCGAAGAAATAAAAGTGTGGAAAAATTAGTCCACGTATCGCTTACTCCCCCTTGACGGTAGCTCCCCCTAGTTTGGGGCGTCAAGTGAAGAAAAAATAAAAAATCCTACAAATAGAAAGGTTAGTAACATGATTATGTAATCTTGTGATTGACGAGAATCAAGATTAGGAGCCAAGGTATGTAAACAAGGCCTTGTAATAAAACAACAAAGTGTAGTGGTTTTTATGCCACCTACAAGCATGTAAAAATAAGAACAAGACTTGTTCTTGAAAATGACTTCAAAAGAAAAAGTACTAGAAATAGAAAATAGTAGTAATGATTCCTTCCATGCTTGCATAAGGTTATGGATGGAGGTTTGGATGAGTAATGGTATTGATGCGATCAAGGATGAGGTTGAGTATGAATCGCATTTCTTCCCTAACTTCTATTGCAATTTCCCTAGTGGATTGGCAATGTTCACAATGTAAGTGATGTGGGTAATGGGTTGTTTTGATTTGTGAGTTGCGGAAGTTGTGGTGGAAAAATAGGAAAATACGGATCAAATTCCAGAATGATTGGAAGTGGTGGTGGAAAAGAACCTAGATGTTCTTGTAGTTTAACGGGAGCTAAAGGTGGTGATGTTTCAAGATCATTGAATATTGTGTTTGGAGAAGTTGGAAATGTCAAAAAGGCTATTTCTTTTTGCTTTGGTTGTTGAGATCTTGTTGGAGTCGTAAGGAGTTCCAAAAGAGTGATTTTAGGTGGTGAGTGATTTGGTGATGAAGTTGGTGTACTCGTTGGTGATGAAGGAGGTGCTATAATGGAAGCATATTGTGGTGAGTTAGTTGATGGTGATGAGCCATATGATGATGGTTTTCCTAAGCAAAAAGATCAGATGTTAATCCGTGTGGATATCCTAGAGTTTGATTTTGGTATTTTGGAAGGTGGAAGTACAAAGGTTTGGGTTTCATGAAGATGATTATTTGTACTAGGTGATTCATCTAAAGAATTTGTGAATGACATGGTGTAGTTTGTTTGTGAATATGAGATGGGTTATGCAAGCATTTTGAGAGTTCTATATATAGAAAAACAAAGCATTGTAATGAATGCTTGACCCAAAATGTGGATTAAAATCTAATGATTATATATGAATTTAAGGCATGTGACCATGAGAACACAAGCATTAAAGAACATACTCCAAAAAATAAAACAAATGTGGATTTTTCATCCAAAGTGAGAAAAATAGAAGGTAAAAACAGCTTCTGTCTCACGGATCCCACGGATCCTTCCCTTGAGGGATCCGTCCAGCATGAAGGCTGGGATCCGTGGGTCTGGTGTTCCAGGCAGCACAAAATTTTCCTTTTGAAAACATTTTTGCCTAGTGTGTGCCTATATGCAAACTATTTGGAGTTGCGGTTATCTCGACTCCTAAGAAAAAAGAAAAATAAACTAGAAGTGAAAAAGTAACATATTGAGATAACCCGAAAACACATATTTAGTACTTGAGTACGTAATTTTGTGTTTATCAATGCTCCTAATTCATTGTCGCTTAAATGAATGTACCCGAACATACATATTAGTTATGTATCTCCTTTAGCATTCACAAGACATGAGATGCAATGAAAACGGGTTTTTTACTTTGTATTAACAATGAAAAAGCGATTTGTCCTAGACGTAAGAAATTGATTTTGTGAAATTGATACGGGAAGGTATCATCTTTTTAGAAAACATTTTGAAAAGAGGTTTTCTTTGAAAATGTGTATGTAATTATGTGTTTGCAACTTGTATTTATGAAGAAAATAAGAAAACTATAAGTGGAAAACTTATCTTGGGTTTTGAAAATTCCCGTATTGTTTGTGAGTTGTGCGTGAAATAGAGATCCTAGACTCAGAAAGAAGAAGGCTAGTGTTTACATACCTTGTAGAGTCAAATAAGTTACGACGTTTGTTCCATGAAACCAAAACCAAGACGAAGTAGGATGAATTTTTCCCGTTTCAACGGTTTGGTGAGGACGTCGGCTATGTTGTCTTCGGATGCTACCTTCTCAATAGAGATGTTCCCCTTTTGAGCATTATCTCTTAACAAGTGATGACGAATTCTATATGCTTTGTGCGAGAATGCAATACCGGATTCTTGCTTAAGTCGATGGCACCTTTGTTGTCACATAGAATGGCTATGTCGCTTAGATGAATATCGTAGTCAACTAACGCTTGTTTCATCCATAGTGCTTGTTGGCATGCTTTGCCGGCGGAGACGTATTCGGCTTCGGTTGTTGAGATTGCTAGTGCCGTTTGTTTCTTAGAAAACCAAGATGTTAAACAACATCCCATGAAAGTACATACCCCACTTGTACTTTTTCTATCAACGTAATCACCTGCATGGTCAGAATCTGCATATACAATTGTTTCTACTCCCGTGCCCTTAGGATACCATAATCCTAATTGTGTTGTACCCTTAATGTATCTAAATATCCTTTTTACGGCTTCTACGTGTGATGTTTTAGGGTCTTCTTGAAACCTAGAACATAAGCAAACACTAAACATGATATCCGGCCTGCTTGCCGTGAGGTAGAAAAGACTACCTATCATGCCACGATATTTAGTATTATCGACGGATTCGCCGTATTCATCTTTTGTGAGTTTGGTGTCGGATGATATTTGTGTCCTAATTGGTTTTGACTCTTCTAGACCGAATTTCTTTAACATCTCCTTTATGTATTTAGATTGATTAAAGAAGATACCATCTTCTACTTGTTTGATTTGTAGACCAAGAAAGAAACTAAGTTCTCCCATCATACTCATTTCGAACTCGTCATGCATGATTTTAGAGAAATCATCACACATGTCTTGACAAGTGGATCCGAATATAATATCATCTACATATATTTGCACTATGATTATATGTGACTCTCTTTCTTAGTAAAAAGTGTGTTGTCAACTAACCCCATGGTATAGTTGTGTTTAATTAAAAATGACTTGAGTCTATCATACCAAGCTTTTGGAGCTTGTTTAAGACCATAAAGGGATTTCTTTAATTTATACACATGTTTGGGTTTTTCAAAATCGATGAAGCCCGGAGGTTGAGCTACATATACTTCTTCATTAATGAAACCATTTAGAAAAGCGCTTTTGACATCCATTTGATAAAGCTTTAGATCATTAGCACAAGCATACGCAAGAAGTATTCTTATAGACTCTAATCTAGCCACGGGGGCATAGGTCTCATCAAAGTCTATTCCTTCTTGTTGGTTATAACCTTGGGGAACGAGTCTAGCCTTGTTCCTAGACACTACTCCGTTTGCATCTAATTTGTTTTTATAGACCCATTTGGTTCCTATTATGGTTTGATTACTAGGTGGAGGAACAAGTGTCCAAACATCATTAGAAACAAATTGATTTAATTCTTCTTGCATAGCCATTACCCAACTCTCATCTTTTATGGCTTCTTGTGTATTCTTAGGTTCTACGGTTGAAACGAAACAAAACAAGCTACTTTGGTTTTGAACTTGAGACCTTAATGTTCTTTCGTTTAGCTTTCCTATGACCTTATCTACGGGGTGATCTTTGGACTCTTTAATGTTTATGACTTCATCATTTAAAGGTTCTTCTTCTTCATTTATCTTTTTCTTTATTACTATAGCTTCACTTTCTACAATCTCGTCATCGACAAGAAGTGGAGAGGGTTTGGGTGGACTTTCATCAAATTTTATATTTAATGACTCTTCTACCTTCATTGTTTCTTTGTTTAATATGACGTAAGCTTTGCTATTTGGAGAGTAACCTATAAAGATACCTTCGGTTTATTTAGGATCAAATTTTGTAAGGTAATCTTTAGTGTTAAGAATAAAACATTTACTACCAAAGACTCTAAAGTGATCTAACGTAGGCTTTTTTCCTCGGAATAACTCATATGGAGTTTTACCTAAGATTGGTCTAATTAAGACTCGATTGAGTATGTATGTTGAAGTATCAACGACATTGCACCAAAACCTTTGAGGTATAGATTGCTCATTAAGCATGGTTCGACTCATTTCTTGTAGGGTTCTATTCTTTCTTTCTACTACCCCATTCGATTGTGGAGTGCGTGGAGCCGAGAAGTTGTGAGTAATACCATTAGCGTTACAAAAAGTGTAGGATCGAATATATTATTGTGTTGATGATTCGGGAGGTCTTGGATGATCAAAATACATGTTAAACATTTTAGAGAGAGAAAGTAGAGAGAGAGGGTGTTCTTGCTAGAGGTTTACACAAAGGAAAGGTTAGATTGAAATGAAGCACCACCCCTTACATGGATGGAAGGGGTATTTATAGTTACAAGAAATACGACCTCCTATCGGCCTGTGGATCAGGTATACAGTGGGTAAAGACCCGTCCTTCCTCCACGGTGTTACACTACGCTAAACTAAACTAATAACTAACTAATAAACTGATAAATAACGTAAACAATGACAAATCTACGAGCTAACATATGCTAGACCATTATTGGGGTGACCGACTCTTTAACATGGAATTTCCAATTCCTAACAATCTCCCCCTAAGGGAGGTCACCCAATGAAATACATTTTGCTTCCTAGCATTCTATCTTTGACTTCGTTCTTGAGCTCGTAGACTTGAATTCTTCACTTCCGCAATCTTTGTGCTTAAGCAGTGACACTTCATAGTCCGCATATTTTGTACTTTTAGTGGAGGCCTTTAACTGATCCACATCTTTGATGATCTTCGAGCTTTCATTGAGATCATCAGCCACAGCAAATCTCTCTGGATCACCCTTTTGTTGTGTTGCCATCATGTGAAGTTGTGACTTTCGGACCGACATGCTCACACTTTTGAATCATGACATCTTTCCATCAGAGTAGCGGAAGCTTTACTGGTTCAAGATATTTGCAGCAGCGCAGCAGGAACATAGTATAGAAATATCTTAGCCAGCTATGTAGATATGCACCAGTCATGATTTCTTCAATTAAGTGTGGATCTTGTGAGCATGCGGCTTTGGATTGACTCCTCAATTCTGATCAGCTGCAACCATCCAAATGTACCTACAAACAACAGTTAGCAATAAAACACACAAAAGTGTCTTTGATCACTTTCGTTGAATTGAGGTACACGGCCCACGGCTCCCCGTTGATCAGTACAAGTACTGCCTGTGATCAGGTAGGATTCCTAAGAATCTCCTTGACAGGGTTTCGCAGCTGTTCTAGTTGTTCTCAAACCGGACGTCTCAAAGAAGACAACACGGAGTGAGTGAACTAGCGAATTGAGATTCACTGATTGATGAAAAATGATTTAAAAGCAATCGCGTATTGCTTAGGAGAAAGAGTTTTGCAATACGACGAAGGTTTTATGAGAAAGATCAATTTTCAATCATAAATACTTTTTGTATTTAAAAGAGTACACATTCGACGTGCTAGAGAAAAGAAGATTTACACATCGAACGGTTTTTCCAAAAGTATTTTTTCAATCAGAGATACTTTTTGAGTTTGAAAATGAATACTCATTCGATGTGCTAGTGAAAAGAAAAGATTTGCACATCGAACGGTTTTTCCAAAAGCATCCGTCAATCCATTCCTGGACCAAGGTTGATTCACGAGTGAATCGCCCCATCGTTTCTATCCGGTTGTCACATGGTTGATCTATAGAATAGATCTCACATGCCACCTACCAGGAGCTTGTTTGATGTTGGCTCCAGAAGGCTTTCCATCTTCATTGTGAATATGTATGCATATCACTCAGATGTTCTGGCAATACCACAAGGATAATGCGTAGGACTCTTAATTATATTCTTACTTTCCACATAGTGTGAAACAACAAGTCTTCATTAACTTTGTGTCCTAATGAGATATTGTGGATGATCTCTTGGCTCTAGACTCAAGAGTGCACATTTGGTTCCTATGCCGGAGACTAGGGAGAGGGTCTCCTTCTTCAATATCAACAATCTCTAATAGAAAGTTGATAGATTATGTAGGTTCCCCGTGAGAATGAAACAAGTCCTTTTAAGAGGAACTTGAGTAGTTTGGGAAGTTGTAGTTCAGTGGATCACTGGGTCCATGATGTCTTGTCTTCAATACCAGTGTTACCTTAGTAAACACCAGTAGCATATGTATTGGACCCGGTTTCTGCCCTAAGATTGAATTATTGGAGGGCTATTTCTTTTCACCCTTTTCACATTCAATTCTTTTTCATTCTTCAACACCTTCAGTGCTTACCGAGACTTCATTACTAGAACCTTGTTGGGTTTATTCCAGTATTAGCTCTGTCTCAGTCCGAACTCTTCCCATTCCTCACTTTTCTCCTTTTTTCAATATACCTAAGGACTCTACACTATCTAGTGGATTGTCCCTGGGTAGATCCCTCCGGTTCTGGCGGATCGTGGGAACGAATACCTAACCTCACCATCCTTATAACTCCATACATAAAGTAAAATGGTCGGTCTTTTGGTACAGTTCATTCCTTCTCGAAACCAATTGAAAAATCATTTGGAAAAACAATCAAGGTACTTGTGATGCGAGATCAAAACATTTTGTACCTTAATAGTTTTGATCATTTAGAAAACCTTCCCCTCAACATGTGCATATGATTTAGAAATTGTTTAGCACATGGAGGCAAGAGGACTTTGAAATATTTTCTTTGATTACTATTTTCATAGAAAAAGCCATTTGATTTTCTTGGTAAAATTCTCCCCCTCAATATGTGCATAGGATAAGAGAAATCATTTTAACACATAGAGGCAAGAGTTCTTTTGAAGCACATCCACGAACACACAAGCCATTAAGAAACCATTTAAAAACTCAATCAAGGTACTTTATAAATCACTTTAAAAAACTTTCGTACCTCGATAGTTTATTTGCTCCCCCTCAATATGTGCTTCGAGATTCGAAAGCGTTTAGCACATATGAGAGAGCAGCCTGCACAATTAAATCAAAACGATCACCTTTTATCAAATTTCATTATTAAATCACAAATTCTCCCCCGATCAAAAATATCAAACCCTTTGAGATTTTGGATCCCAAGTGATTTAATAAGATTTAGAAAACATGGGAGAATATGCGGCCAGGTTTAAATACTCATTATGTTTTTGGATAAATCCTCCTCCTCAACATGTGCATTGTGTATGAAATCGTTTGGCACATGGAGGCAGGAGTGCCTTTAAAGGACTAAAACCAATTCCATTTAAACAGATAAGAGATTTAACTCACGATCTCTACCCCGATCAAAATTTCAAACCTTTTGAGATTTGTGATCCCCATTGATTTAAATCATTTAAAAGATTTTGGGGAAAGACGTGGCTTGATTTAACTATGAAAAATGACAGATAAGGACCATTTTAAGACATTAAAGATTGTTAGTGTCAGGTATGATTGTTTTAAGAGATCTTTTAGGTAAAATAAAACAATTTCACAATCAAACAAGAACAGTAAAAATTTCATTTTGAAAGACCTTGATTCAAAAGAAAATCATACCATGACATAACATTAAATCTTTAGATCACCACTTAATTATTGTACAAACCGGAACTTTTTGAAGAAATATCGTTTGAAAATATTTTATTTTAAATCACTCTCCCCCTCAATCCATGACTGAAGTCAATAATTGAGTGACTTAGGTTTTGATAAAAAGAAGTCCGGTGATTTTTAAAATTTAGTCCAATATATTTTCAAAACAATATTTTTCCATTTTCAAAACAATATTTTTCAAAGTTTTAGAAAAATGGTATCATCACGATTATCCTGCACAAAGATATGTTAGGTGGTTGAGAAGTTTCAGTTGTTCTTTGTAGGGCTTGGAAGAAAAACCATCTGCTGATGCAGTGAGACTTCTTCTTACGTTGCATTTTGAATGCCAACTGAGGTCAAATTAAGCTCCGTTTCTTCAATCAATTAGAAGAAAACCATCTGCTGATGCAGTGAGACCTCTTACGTTGCATTTATGCCAACTCTCCATAGAAGTCCAATTAGGCTCCGTTTCTTCATTTGTCAACCCAAGATATAGTTACCCTTTCCTTTCGGCATCCAAACATCATATTATGTGGGATCCTGATCGGGAACATTCTTATACCAAGATACCTGCATACGTTAGTGGACACAAACAAATATATGGTGGTCGACAACACCCAAACAGCAATCGACTAATAAAAGTCAATTTAACATATCAATCAGTTCATATAAAGCATGGGAATAATGTTCATCAATCTATAATCATCTAAACCTAACATTCACATCCTAGAAACCTAGTCCTTCAACATAGGCAATTATATTTTTCAAATAAGCACGTAGGATGATTAAGAAAGCCCGTTAGATTATGTAAATATGAAAAATATTCTTCCCCTCAACCAATGACTCTTTTTCTTGAAAAGTATTAAAAGCGCTGAAGTCATAGATGAGTTTTTGAAATTTTATGAAAACTTGATTCTGATTGATTTATAAGCAACTCATTTACCACCATTTTTGAAAACAACAAATATTTTTCTGAAGAATTTTAGACGGAAAAACATTTGTGTAGGAACAGCAGTCCTTCGACATACTTTCCTCAAATTGTTTTAGGATAAGTGCACGAAATATTTGAAAAATTGTTTAGCGCAACACTTTCCTTCCTTTAAAGAGCGGGTCGCTATCTGAAATAATAGCAAACCGTGGTTTAAGCACGGGTTACAGTCTGAAAATAACTGCAAGCCATCATTTGAAGCCCGGGTTACAGTCAGAAATAACTGTAAGCCATAAATTTTGAGACATGTTTAGAAAAAGAATATTTACACCTCCTGCTCGAACTTCATCTAAAGTCCCGTGCCATTATTGAATGACATTTCTAAGACCGTAGATGTTATCGATACCAGAAGACATGTCTTAAGAAACAATATTTTTGGTATTTTTCAATTTTCTGATTTTTATGGGCTTTTGTAGAATTTATATTTTTCTATTTTCTTTTTGCAGGTTTTATATTTTTGTATTTGGTTTTTCTGAAAAATATATTTACAAGGATAGAATAGATGATATAGTTAAAGAAGATGATGATACGAGTACCGAGATAAGGATATCGAACAGCCCCGTTGTAGAAGATAGAAGTCATCATCCCTAAAACTTTAACCACCAAAGCTTCCAAGACTCTTGAATCGAAGAGAGAGATTGAGCCACTTGAAAGTGAGACATTGGCAGCTTCCCCCCAAACCGAAAATCCATGTGATGAGCAGATTTGAAGCTCTATTTCAAGCTTTCCTTAGCCAGGTGCACAGAGAAGCACACCATTATCATAAATCCCGCTGCTCCTTTTAAGACCGATAATCGAAATTCTCTATTCGGGGTTATATCATCAATAGAACATCAGCAACGTTTCATCCTACACTTAAATAAACTTCTCAAATTTCTTTTCCACTGAGGTCTGAAGCAATCCATTCCAAAAAGGTGTCAAGAGAACAATTCTCCCAAGTAGTTGAATTGGCAAATCATTTCTTTGTATAATGCTCAAGAACTCTCCCGAACACACATCATGAGGGGAATGAAAACACCTTCCCATGTTCACATTTTTCTTCCCGGATGATCATGTATGAAGCTCAAGAACCAGAAGTACACCAATACCCAAGCTCCGAATACACATCATGAGGGGAATGAAAACACCTCCCCATGTTCACATTTTTCTTCCCTGATGATAGTGTATGAAGCTCAAGTATCCAAAGTATACCAATACCCAAGGAAGGAATAACTGATAACATTGAAGAAGCCAGCCAAGTCACTTGATTATTGACAATCTCTGCGGATGTCAACTCCGGAATAAGTGATTATATCTCTGAATCACCGATTAAGCACTCAAGTGAAACAGCTGAGCATCCCCAATGTACACACTCTATCTCCCCTGATCATTATGATACCATCGAAATCACCACACTAGTGTACCTCTTTTATCTTCAGAAACTTTCTCTAACATCACTTCCCCACGTAGTTGAAATACTAACACTAAACGCCTTGATGAGTAAAACCTTGAGTTTCTCTGCGGTCATGACATTTGTTTTCCCGGGATATCTTCAATCACTTAGAAGAATTAAGTTCATCAAGTTTACTCGTCATGAGTCAAACCTTGAGTTTCTCTGCGGTAATAACACTTGTCTTCCCGGGGTATCTTCAATTACTTAGAAGTATTAAGTTCATCAAGTTTACTCGCGTTTAGGTGCTTGTCTCCTTACGCCTTGCTGGTTTTGACACTTCAGAATCAGCAACTCATTGTAAGCCCGTATACTAGAAATATTTTGAGAAGAACATTTGAACTCTTGTGAGAATCAACTTGCTGAAGACTCTCTCTGACTATTTTTATCAACCCATATGTAGACAATTTGAAGTGACCACTGAAGAAGAAACCCCGATATAACATACTTGAAACTGAAGTCAACATCCCCACATTTGTATCTTAAGCTTGCACCTAAAGATGGAAGAACGGTGTAGAGAATTTATGCTTCAAGCAAATCTCTAAGTACTCACTACCCAAACAAAGTATGAGACATTAACACCTCTTGCGATTATCCACACCGTCATATGCGTGTGACACTGAGTAAAACAAAGTAACTCCTAATAGTGATAGTTAACCAGGTCTTCAACCATCCACCTCAACTGCTGGTAACTAGATAAACCAAGTCTTCAACTCAAATTCTTAAGCCCGAGCAAGTTATCAAATAAGAACACGCCTTTGTGAAAGTCAACTTCAATCTCAAATAAGTGATAAATGATTAACTCTGAAGTAATCAACTTGTGTCAAATGTCCAATACGTGAAATAGTCAATAACAACGTCTCGAGGAGTCACTGCTAAAGAATATGAGCAAGTCTAGTTGGGGATTGAATCTGACTTATAACTCTCTCCCAATTAGTGCTCTCCCCTAAACCGACAATCTGCTTGATAGATGCCAGATTAAGAAGTCTTTAGATCGTTAAATGCAACTCGTCTTTTGTCTTCTAACATGTAGCAGAAAATGTAGAACAGACTGTAGACTCGACCTTCTTCAAGATTGTTCAGTTGGGGAATAGATAGTTAACATCTTCAACTCACACCAAAAAGTATCCCACCAAAAAGCATCCCAATTAACTTACATCTTGAAAATCCCCTTAACTAAAATCCCTCCCAATCAAACAAGAACAGAAAGATGTTCATCAAGGAAATCAGTAATCAGGCCGCAACGAACACACGAAGTGGTAACACCAAACAAACAATCACATCAAACAAGAACAGAGAGATTGTTCGGAATCATCATGTTGATGTATACGTGAAGCATTAACCGGAAGCACTTTGTCGATAAAACTCAGAGTGAAGATGTCAACCAACGGCTCTTAGAAGAAAAACTCCATGTGAAGATGACCCGATAAGAAGAAGCTCGGTTCTTACATGAGTTTAGAGCCGTATGACCATTTATATTCTCAAAATATCAATCAACAATGCAAAAAAAAATTCACACTTCTTCTCCCCCTCAAGAATTGCATACGGAGATGCCATTCTTGACTAAATAAGTGAAATCATCCAAAAGTATTCTATTCACACTTCTCCCCCGCAAAATTAGCACATGATGTCGCCATCGTCATTATAGTTGAGCAAGTGGAATTAAGAAAACAATCAATGGTAGCCCGGTTCACTTTATGACTGAAGCGCATGGAAAAAGCATGAAGCATGTTGATGAGAATGGTCATTAATTAGAAGATTTCTCTTCTTCAGAAGATAAAGCGCACTGACACGTACACTTTTCTTTTCTTTGGAGAACGAGGCATGAACTGTTGTGTTCAAACGTCATAATCTCTCTCTTTTCAATCTCTTTTGGAAAAACATGTAATCAACCCCATTATCATTCAGTAGGCTCTTTGTAGTGACATCTGATGGAGAAAACCCGATATAATAAATTTGACCCTGAAGTAACTACCCCGAACTCGTGACTTAAACTTGCACATATGTAACAAAGAGCGGTGCCGATTTCCATTAGCATCTCTAAGTACTCTCTATGTACTCTATACTCTTCAACCAACCAACCATCAAGCATAAGACGTACATTACCTCTTGAAAATCCACAATTCAATGTGACACTGAGCACTACAACGTAACTCCTTTAAGTGATAGTTATTTTGAGGTGATAAGAGCCCAATTCCCCCAAGTGGTAAAAGAAGAGGTAAAAGTCACCCAACAATAACTAGATTTCCAAGTCTTCATTTTTGATAATAAGCTCGAACAAGGATCTTGAAGAATCTTCATCCAACCATCCCCGATACCTTCAGATACTAAGTACACTTGCCCGTGATATTTTACTTCAACCTCAAATAAATAATAGTGAATTAACCCCGTTGTCACATCTTGTTAAAAGCTCAAATCTAGCCTCCTTTGACCTTAAAAGTGAACTTTGATAATGGTTTCATCCCGACCATGGTAAAAAGCACATAACCCCATAAAACCTTGTAATAACCAAACTGCCATGAAGACAACCCAAACACACACCCAATTCATGAAGTACACCCTTTTATCCCTTCTTCAAAACAGAAAATGTAGCACCAGCATCAGATGAGATCTCGAAATACACTTTCCTTTTCTCCAGGATGGTTCCATCATTACGGGATTTTACAACTCTATGGTTTAAACCGAAAAATAGATTCTTTCGCGGGATTTTACAAAACCAAGAATAAACCGTAAGATAGATCCGGAAATGCACGTTACTTTAACCAGGATGTTTCCATTGTTACCGGATTTTCCAAATCTATGATTTAAACCGAGAAATAGATTCTTTCGCGGGATTTTACAAAATCAAGACAAAACCGTAAACAATGTTAGCTTGAATGTGTTATGACAACTTTGGTTTCGGTGAATATCTATTTTAGGGGAACATGCAGCGGTTCATTATCCAACATCAACAATATCATCAATCATCCAATGAACACTTTGGTAAACACATCACACACGCATTCTGTCGGCTGTAGCTGTGACCACATGGAGAAGTAAACCTGATATGTCAAACTTGATCATGAAGTGAACTTCCCTAGTTTTGTTACTTAAACTTGTACTAATCCTTGTGAACAAGAAACGGTGTACCCAATGTACAAAACCTCTTGACATATCCTCAACTGCGTGAGACACCGAAGTGATAGTTACGTTGTGGGTTAAGCGAGAAAGACTCACAACCGTAATTAAATAGCCAAGTCTTTATCACCCTCTATAAACGCCCAAACAAGTCATCTTCATAGAATGGTAGAAAGAAAGAAGGCGAAAATAAGTAAATGCGCCCTGAAAACTTCACTTTCCAAATAAGAAATACCAAGTACAAACAACCCCGCAGTCAGCTTTGATCAAGGCCAATTCAAGCCGTGACAATAATTCTCCGTGAAAGTGCATAAACCAAAAATACCACTCTTATCATAAATTTGTATATCCAAAAATTATTCGGATGATGAATCATTGACATTCCATTTAAGCAAAGATAACATTGCACCTAATTTGCATCCCTAAAAAATATTCGGACCCCAAGCCCAACGAAATACAGAATAACCAGCCCAAATTCGGATTCATCATACAAAGACAATCCATCAAACCAGTCCATTTCGTGTTATGAAAGCCCATATCCATTGTGAACTTAAAAAGCGGTCCAACAAACAATAACATATTACCCGATCCATGAGGAGTTTTAATAACCGGTTATATAATGTGAGATACCATAGTTTTTGTCATTGCCTAACCCTAAAACTTCTCACTTACCAAACCCTAAACACAGTTACATAATTTTAGTCCGCCCCCTCAAACGATTTTCTCTCACTAAACATCTCAGATCTGAATCTCAATCTCAACATCAAACATATCATTCAACCTCAGTCATCACATCATCTATTAACAATAACCAATTCGTCTCCACATAAAAACGAGTACACATATTATGTTGAATACCAAACCCTCTTATATTCATTAATTAACTCCTAGCAACGAGCAGAGAATAAAGTCTTCAAGATCTTGATATAAGGTCTCGGGTAAGGTTACATTTTGTGGTATTCGTTTGAGTTAAATCGAGCCAACGAACCAAGGAAAGGATTTTAACAAACTTGTTATTACTCTTTTCCTTTTTGTGTCGAAAATAATTTTAGTAACACTTAAAAAAAATAGATCGATGATGATGATGATTCAAATAAAAATCTCTAGAAGATTAAAAAAACTTTGAATCGATATGAGATTGTTTATGTATTCAGTTTGTTCGTGTTTGATATTAGGAGGTTAGATGTAGTGTAATCAGATGCATGAGGAGGATGGGAAATAGGTAGTGATGGATTTGGTTTTGATGTATGTTAAGGTTTTGGTTCATTATGTTTTTCTGTCATCTTGCTTAAGTGTCGGTATAACATGGACTGAGGAGGTAAAAACTTAGGTCGTATAAGTATTGGTGTATTGGTTGTGGTCGAGGTCAAATCTTCTTCATCCTTTCTGTTGTTTTATAAATATCAGCCAAGTCGCTAGTTGTCAAAAATTTTGTGCCAAGTCGCTATGGTCTTTTAAACCAAGTCGCTACCTGTTTTTCAAATCAAGTCGCTTCGACTGTTGACTCAATAGTCAAGTCGCTAACATGTTAAAGAACAAGTCGCTATATCCTTTTTTGTATCCAACTCGCTAGCACAACTCGCTACCCATATACAATGAATATAGACAACTTGTAAAGACAAGTCGCCACCGGTACTAGAAACAAGTCGCTAGGTAGATTTTTGGGTTTTTCCGGCGAGTTTTCTGACTACTTTCCGACCATATTCAAAAACACCCAGAAAAACGTGAAAAGAAAAGCTTCTTTATGCCCATTTTGACCACAAAAAATCTGACTACCATAAAGACTTTTAATGACACAGTACTAACAATGTTTGACCACTGATTCATTCATGCAAACAATGTTGGTAAACAAACATGACTGTATGGACATCATATACATAATAGCAACAACAAACCACTTGACACTTTTGACCAAAAAAGAGGATATAAATCAGATAATAGCAACAACAAACCACTTGACACCTTTGACCAAAAAATAGGATATAAATCAGATAAACATGAGTAGACTGTTTGACACATTTTCCGACCAAAAACAGTACCAAAACAGTAATAAGACGGTACAATAGACCACAATAAATCAACACAACACAATAAACCTGGCTCTGATACCAATTGTAGGATCGAATATATTATTGTGTTGATGATTCGGGAGGTCTTGGATGATCAAAATACATGTTAAACATTTTAGAGAGAGAGAGTAGAGAGAGAGGGTGTTCTTGCTAGAGGTTTACACAAAGGAAAGGTTAGATTGAAATGAAGCACCACCCCTTCCATGGATGGAAGGGGTATTTATAGTTACAAGAAATACGACCTCCTATCGTCCTGTGGATCAGGTATCTGATTGGTAAAGACCCGTCCTTCCTCCACGGTGTTACACTACGCTAAACTAAACTAATAACTAACTAATAAACTGATAAATAACGTAAACAATGACAAATCTACGAGCTAACATATGCTAGACCATTATTGGGGTGACCGACTCTTTAACATGGAATTTCCAATTCCTAACAAAAAGCTCCGAATTGCACTTCATTATCGAATTCCCTACCATGATCCGTCCTAATAGACACAATAGGACTTCCTAGTTGTCTTTGGATTTTCTTGCTTAATATTTCAAAATAATTAAACGTTTCCGTTTTGTTCTTTAAAAATTTTGTCCATGTATACCTAGAGTAATCATCCACTATGACCAAAGTGTAGTAGTTGCCTCCATAACTTTGGATAGCGGATGGACCAAATAAATCCATATGTAGTAATTCTAGACACTTAGTTGTAGACACCATGCTTTTAGCTTTATGACTAGAATGAACTTGTTTTCCTACATTACAAGCATCACAAAAGTGATGTTCATATTTTAACTTAGGTAGATCTCTTACTAGATCTTTGGATGATAGCGATTGAAGTCGCATGTTGGTGACCCATCTTCGATGCCATAAGGTCGAAGTATCATCCATAGAGGTAAGACATAGTTTGTCTTTAGGTTCATTACCGATTTTAATGACATAGACTCCATGTTTCCTAATACCTCTTCCTATGGTTATGCCATTTTTAATATCTTACTACGGTTTCGTAAAAAGTACATTGCACTTTTTATCATATATCTGTCCTATACTTAAGAGGTTAAAGTTTAGGTTTTCTCATTGACACACATCGTTAATGGTTAGAGATTTGTTAGAAATCGTACCTTTACCGATGATTTTACTTTTGCTATTTCCAAACACCACATTACCTCCATTGAAGGATTCATATGTGGAGAATAGCTCCTTATTGCCGGTCATGTGCCTCATGCACCCGCTATCCTTGACCCATTCATTCGGGTCTAGGTCGACCTTTAAGCACACCTCGTCATTTGCCATGAGACAAATTTCTTCGTCCTCCTCGTCGCTCATTCCCCACGTGCCGCTCACGAACGCATTTTGATCATCCCGTTTGGGACACTTACTAATAAAGTGGTTTGGGTCCCCACATTTAAAGCAAGTACGATCATCTTTTGGCTTCTCGTCCTCTTTGCTTTTCCGAAAGCCTTTCTTATCGTCATACGGTTGTTTGACGTATCTTCCCTTCCTTCTAAAGAACTTTTAAAGTCCCTTACCGCCATAGCGTACTCCTCGTCATCATTACTCGAAGAGGAGTTCTCTTCATCGCTTGAAGCCTTTTGGCTTTAAGGGCAAGAGATTTGTGTTTCTCTTTCACCTTTGAGGCTTTAGAGTCTTTAGCAAGGACAAGCTCGTAGACTTTTAAGTTGCCTATGAGTGCATCAAGGGTGAGGATTGTCAAATCTTTTGACTCTTCGATCGCCGTCACCTTGGATCTCCACTCCGATGGAAGTGCCCTTAGATATCTCCTAACATGGTTACGGCTAGAAAAAGATTCATCAAGTGCTTGTAAAGATGTAATAATAGTATTAAAGTTAGCAAATGAATGATCTATAGTTTCCTCATCCGATATTGAAAATTGTTCATATTGTTGAACAAACAAATCAATTTTATTATTTTTAACTTGTTGGTTGCCTTGATGAGTTACAACTAAAGAATTCCAAATTTCTTTAGAGGTTTTAAGCATAGAGGTTCTTTCGAATTCCTTTCTCGGTAAAGCATTATATAAAACCATTTTTTATTCACTATTTTTAGAAAGCTTTTTCTTCATTTCATCATTTAGTTTATCATGAGGAATGTTAACTAAATTCCCTTTATCATCTTTTGAGGTAGCCTCAAAATCGCCTTCAACAATAATGTACCAAAGATCAATATCTTTAGATTTCACATATGTTTCAAATCTATTTTTCCAATATATAAAACCATTAGTTTCAAGTAGTGGTGGTCGTTGCATAGATTACCCTTCCTTATAATTTTCATAACCCATAGTGATCGAAAAGTTTTTAAAATACAAATTTACTTTAAAACTTTTATAAACTTAGCTCTTGATGCCAATTGTGGAAAACTAGAAGGGGGGTTGAATAGTTTTGCCGATTTTAAGTTAGTTTCAAAAACTTTAGATTCGTTAATATGTGAGATCTTATGGATGTTGAGAAAGTATAGATCTAATGATAAAGCAAGTAAATAAAGTAAAGCAAAGGGATATAAATGACACAACCGATTTATAGTGGTTCGGCTACAAGGACACCTTCCTTGCCCTACTCCACTCCCCGAGTCACCTACTCGAGAGTTCAAGCACTATGTCAACAAACTCCTTCACTGGGCGGAGAAGCCTTCACAACGTTGCTTACACCTTTTTCCGGTACGAAGCTAAATACCGAGTCCGTAACACGGTGGACCAAACCAACACGACTATTACACAACAAATATGTGAAATATCAAATACAAGATCTTCGCTACAGAAATCTTGCGGAGTGACAAATCAATCAAGGACCCCTTGCTTGGATGACTTGTAGAATCCTTGTGATCTCGCCTTAGAGAAGGACCTATATGAGAATCACAATAGAAAGAAAGAAGAACAACTCTCTAGATCCAGTGATCTATATGTTAGAAGAGAATGAGAGTGTTTGAGAGATTTAGTAAGAAGAGGGGTGAATTAGAATGAAGAAATGGCTCTCTATTTATAGGCAATTTCTTCCACTGTTCCCCGGATCCCACAGATCCCTCCCACTTGGGATCCGTCTAGTGTAATCCTAAGGATCCGTGGGACGCTCCTCTTTGCCCATGGGTTTTTTGGTTATGGGTCATGGGTTATGGGTTGGTCTATGGGTTTTCCTTAGATTCAATGTATCTAAAGTATACATTGTATCTAGCCAACTTGGGTATGGGTTATGATCCATGGGTTATGGTCCATGGGTTATGGTTTTTACCCATCCTAATAAACTATTACAACAAATGATTAATTACAACATTTTTGTATTAAATGGCTATATGTAAATGCTTAACAAAAAATAACATGTATCCTTATAATTGTACTTAAGATAACATTATATTTGTTATCAACAAAACACAAAGAGATCGCAAAATATTAATAAACGTTTTTACGGTTTATTTGTATTAACACTTTGGTTGAAGAGTTGTTGCTAAGTGCTTTAGTCATGGTGATGGTGAGGATGCAATATGAGCTTCTAACTACTGAATATTTAGTACTAGGTAAGAGTGATGACTTAACCTCAAGAGTGTTTGGTTTATAAAGGATGAATTTGAATTAAGAAATTAAATTCATGACCACTAAGGGGATTAAGCATGCACTAAGGTCAGTTAAGATATTGTTCAGCTCTAGGAAAACATTAAATGGTGACGAAAAGTGTTTGGATTACCAAAGGTGGTTAAAATTGGAAGAGAAAAGTTGATTAAGTTCTTTCTGTAGGATCCCTCTCACCAGGGATCCGTCTGGTTATAAACCAGGGATCCGTCTGTCAGACAGATATGTGATGAAATGATTATGCTTTTTGTAAGGTCTAGTACCTATGAATCTTGAGGATTTGACTTTCCTTTGATCTCTTGAGTGGTGGATATCTTAAATGCTCAACCATAAGGAGTGAGGATGATTAATGATAGTGTTGGGTAGGAAAGTGGACTTTAGAAAGTCTAACTAAGTGCTTGAGAAGGATACCATTTGATTTGAAATGGGAAAATGATGCCACTTAGTCTTAGAAATCAGATGATGACTCAAGTAAAATTTGAGAAAATCCTAAAAAATAAAGAAAAATAAAAAGCTAGTTTTAGGCCTATTTTGAGGTAATAGTGACTAGCATCAATTTGCTAAAATTGATAGAAATATTAAACAAAGTGTTTTGAGGTGTGAGGAATAATGTGTGAGTGTTGGAGCGGAAGTATGGTGGATATTGGTGAGTTTGATAAATCAAAGATACTTTGAACTTGATCCTAAGTTACCTATTGGTGAATGTGAGACTTACTATGCTTAGGGAAGCCTTAAGTAGTTTTAAAGAATCATGTTTAGCCATCAAGATGTGATTGGGGGGATAACTTGGGTGTATGGTGATCTGTATCAGATAACTGTCTTCCTGGATCCCACGGTTCCCTCTTGGGAGGGATCCGACTAGTTATAATACTGGGATCCGCCTACTGCAGATCAGAAGGCTTTCAGCAAATGTGCGATTCTTGCACTCTTAGCAAATGCTTCTCCTAGTTGTTTCTACAAAGACTAAATGCAAGAACACATCAAGTATAACGCATAGCAAGTGTGGGGGACTAAATATAACTAAAGATGAGTGACGATGACTACTTTAATGATTTCAAGATGTCGTAAAATCTCATCCTACACGTTCCTAAGTTAAGATTGTTCAATGCCAAGTTATGGCAATACCTACATACTACATCATACTCTACATAAGTATTGGTTAGATGTTACAAACCATTGTTTCAAATTGTTTTCACAAATTAAGGTCCTATGACCTTACCTTACTTCCCCATCTCCTTCCACATCACTCCCCATCTTCATCCTCCCCCCCACTCGTCATCACACCATCTCTACTTCTTTTTCTTCAAGAAGTTGGAGAAGCACTTGAAGATCCCTTTGGTTTGTTGCCATTCTTGTGATGGGCTAGGAATGTCCGGAAATTGATTGATGTAATCCAAAGGGTCGAGATCGGTGTTCCCGAGAGGGTTGCTGCTACCTTCACCTTCTCTTTGCCTCTCCCGTTCATCCGAGGAGTCCGTGGGTGGGTGAGAGCTTTTGCCTTCCACCATAAACCTTGTAGTTCTACCCTCGGTCAATGACACCATAACTTTGTTGCAAAAGCTATGATCATAGGAGTACGGAGAAGGTTCTAAAGCAAAGATGAAGTTTGCAAGACGGGATAGGAGCATTGCATATGGGAGCACCATTTTGTCCATGCTTTTGATGCTCGCCATTCTCTTAATCATGTAGTATGCAAGGTTAAAGCGAGTCTCGGTCACAAGGCAATAGATCATGAAACTTAGGCACGCATTGGGGTGATCCTTGTTTCCTCCTAAGCACAACACATTCTCCCTCACCACAACTTCCCATTTCCTATACAATGCGTACATCTCGGAGAGCTCCATTTGGAAAGGATCTCTATAGATCACTTTCGAATTTCTAGTGACTCTCGATGGGGATGCCCTTGGCATGAACATGGTATCCCTCACCGTGGTTGCTTCCGGGATTCTCATGTGTTAGATTTCATGATGATCAACCATATCGTGTATCTCCGCCAAAGACCACTCATTGGAAAAAATGCAAACTCCTTGATATGAAACCCGTAGTATTCTTCCAAACTCCACTAGCGAAAGGGTGTACTCATGTTCATTTATGATGAAGACAATTGAGATAGTCCCATCATCCTTTCTAACAATCCTCATTGTTTCGTAAAACTCGAGAACGAACACCGGGCAAATTTGCTCGTTTATATCCAACAAACAATCAAAGCCAATGGTTTCAAAAACTTGTCGGATGTCGGTGTTGGCAAGAAACGATGGTTCAACCACACGACCTTCATGAAAAAGTCTCTTTTCGAGCAACTTGAAAGCTTTCCTATCTTCCGGGCTAAGTCCATCCTTTCTATGGTACATTGGGATGTAGTGGGCGGTATCTTGATAGTCTTGTTGTCGGTTACTTGGCATGATTGTTCCTATACAACACAACCACAATGTGGTGTTAATTGTGAATAGTAGCCTAAAGGGTTTGATCACTATTTTGCTCAAATCATCTTTATTGAATTCAAGAAATGAGTTTAATTTATATTAACAATGTTAGTTCTTTGATTTAGATTATCTTAGAAAACAATGTGGCAACAAATTATGACAAACCCATTTGAACCCAACTTCTAAAGATGAAAAATTGTAATCCTAGAAATCAAGGAATTAAATTAACAATGTAGTGAAGATTATACTTACACAAGAGATTGTTTTGCTTGAAAGAAATGATCAAATTGCTCCGTGAGCGGTAATTGGGTTTTGTTCGTGAGTCTTTGAAGGGAAAGTGATAGTGGAACTTCCACAGTGATCATTTCTAACTTATGCTGTCTTCTGTTGCACGGATCCCACGGATCCTCTCATTAGGGATCCGCTAGTTCAAACTTCGAGGATCCGGCATGACAATAAAAAATTAAAGCTTAAGCATTCCTTGATAACTTTGGTTTAGGGGTTCTAAAATGCCTAGAGTTTGATGTTTAAGCTCTGTAATTTGTAGTTTGGGGTTTTGACGGTTTAATACTAATCCTATTCGACGAAGTTCCCTTTTTATGAATTAATCACAATTCTTGGGAGGTTTTTCAAAGATTATGATAAAATCCCATTTTATCATAATATAAGAAATTTCACATAGATATTCATTGACACCGATGAAATGTCAATAATCCTTTTGTGATGAATAATGATTAAGGCTATCGAATAACCGAGATATCATTATTACAGATTTGTAGTGTAGTCTATATAAATCAACGAAGAATACTATTCTTGGTGATGATTTTAATATAGACAATTACTTAAGTAATGACTAATAAAGAGTGATCATACAACTAAGACTTTAATAATAATAGCAAAATGTAAATTATTAAAGATCATACTTTTGCTAAATATTCTTTTTAAGAAAAGAGATATTTAGATAAATTCTTTGCGATCTTCTTAGGATCTCCAGATCCATGTGTGAGAAACACTATGCTAAATATTCTTTTTACGAGAAGAAATATTTAGATAGTTTCTTCATGATCTTCTTGGTATGCCCAACTCCAAGTATGGAGAATTCTTAACAAGGAAAATATTAGAACGTTCTATCATTGTCCAACATTAAACACTATGATGATTTATTTTTAAAACATGACTTAAAGAATCATTCTTTGTAGTTTTCAAAACATACACGAATCGTATCAAGTTTTTAAAGTACAACATACTCTAAGAAACTTGGTAACGAATCTCTGATGCCTATTGTGGAAAACTAGAAGGGGGTTGAATAGTTTTACCAATTAAAACTTCATTTTAAAATATTTAGATCGACTTATGTCAATCTATTTAGATGTGTATGTTGGACGTTGATAGATAGATATATAAAAGTGTAATGAAAGATAAAGAGTAAGAAGCACATAACCACGACATGAGTATTTATAGTGGTTCGGCTACAAGGACACCTTCATTGCCCTACTCCACTCCCCGAGTCACCTACTCGAGAGTTCGTAATCACTATACTAATCTCCTTATGGCGTAGAATACCACACGTCGCCTACTCTTTTTTGTACTAGGCTAACCACGGGCTCTTTCACCAAGGAGAACCACACCTACCACAACGTCGCCTACCCTTTATCCGGTACTAGGCTAAGTGTCGAGTTCCATTACAATGGAGGAACTACTACCCAACACTACACAACACCTAAACTCAAAGGAGACCCACTCCTTATTACAACACCATCAAGGATATCAACATCCTTGGAAACAAACAATCACTATTTGTATAACGATGCACCTCATCGATTATACGACCTTGGCATCCTTCACTAATGCCACTTGATTTGATTCCTAGGCCTCTTTCACTAATTCCCTTGACACGAACGCTTGGCACCTTTCACGAATGCCTTCCTCTTGACTCCTTTAGCATTCTTCACTAATGCTTTTAACACGAACGTTAAGCACCTTTCACTAATGCTTACGTCTTGACTCTTTCGGCATCCTTCATTAATGCCTTGGATACAACACTTCTATGGAGGAAGAAAGAAGTATCAACAAGAGAACCTCATTAGTCTTGATGATGACGAAGCATGGCAACTCATGGACTTGAGCTTGCTCGACTTCAAGAAGTGGTGATCTCGCCTTTAAGAGGAACCTAGAGAATCACACAAAAACAAAAGACAAACTACATAGAGAGATCCCTTAGGATCAGTGGTTAGAGAGTTACAATACTTGGAAAGTATGTGGGAGTGACCACTCAAAAAGAAAGAAATGGCTCACTATTTATAGAGGAAAAACAACTCTCCATCGGATCCCACGGATCCTCCTCCCAAGGGATCCTGTCCAGTGTAACCTCGGGGATCCGTGGGGCGCTCCTCTTGCCCATGGGTTTTGGTTATGGGTCATGGGTCATGGGTTATGGGTTGGTCCATGGGTATTTCCTTAGATACAATGTATCTAATAGATGCAATGCATCTAGTCAAATGGGTCAATACCATGGGTTATGGATATGCTCCATGGGTTGTAGTTTTTACCTATTATAATACATACTAGTTATGTATATATTTGCCCAATATGTAAACACTAATTGTTGTACATATGTATTATTAAATCATACAATCACTTATACTTGTTTTAGTGTTTTATGTGAAAACGTAAGTGTGTTAGAAAACTATTGGCTCAAACCATTTACGTATTTTATTTGTTTCGTTAAAATGATTTTATGTTTGTTATCGACAAAACATTAGAAGATCGTAAAATATAAATAAACGTTTTTACGGCTTATTTGTATTAACAATCAAGTTTAAGCTTAAAAATGATGATAAAGTAATATAAAATGAAAAAACTAGTTGATCCATCCGTAATTTAAGTTGATATTGTTTTGTTTTTAATTATTTGAAAAAGATGAATGAATGTAGGTTACAGGGTTAGTGTTTTGTTTTGAACGTAGGAAGAAGATGGTTATTTTGGGCCAATGTCACACTATACCCTTAAAGTCCAAATTGTTGTCATTTGTTTCCTAATATTTATTTGTATTTACCAATTAGTGCAATAAAACTTACGAAATTAACAATTCTAACCCTTGTTTGCTACAAATAATTCAATATGACACATTTGTATCTTTTATATACTAGTGTACTTGTATATTGTTCAATAAACTTTTACAAGTGGCATGGATATAAATCATGATGTTAACTTTTAGATATTTACGTTAAAGCGATATTCTTTGCGATTAAAAAACAAAAATATCAAAATCTATACGACCACCTTGTCTTGTTAACAAAAAGTTTATATTTTGCTTATCAGTTATCAACTATATTTAATTTTAAATTTATCTTTCTAACATTTATATATTTTTTGGTTTGTGAGTAAGTAGATAACAATCCATAACTTAATTGTATGTTATTACCGGGCTTCTAAAACAAAGAATTGCATGTTACTACCCAAAAAAAAATTGAGCCTCCTTTAATACAAATTTATGGCGCCGTCTTTGCTTGCAATGTATATCAGATGAAGAATGAAATGGAAATATTTTCTTTTGCAGCGTTATCTTGCATCACCATTTTTTTCAAGTTTATTTAAGTCAACAATAATCTTCAAGGGATTAGCCATTCTTTTTATTTGATCATTTTTAAAACATTTTAACTGTTTCTAAATATAGTCTTATACGGTTATACAACATTTCTTCGAGTCCAGGTTTATGTAGTCTTTATGTTTTCATATTCTTAAGAGTACGATTCAATAGGGTTGTTTGATGTAATCATATGATTGTGCACTAGGTTACACACAACTTCACTCTCTTTCTATTACTTGAAAACAATGTTACACCCGATGAAGTGTCATTTTTTTCATGTTCATGTAGAGGGAGTTGTTGAATGTTTCAATCTATCACTTTATTTGTTATCTAATGTATATGTGTTTTTTGAGATTGAATTAAGAGCTGCTACTAGTTAGGCAATAGTTATCTTATTAAACAAATTTTATACCAAATAAATTTTGTTGGGAATTTTAAGGTCTTAGCTAATTATCCATACCGAGGACATTGTGTTTACTGTATGACCTCATATGAGGTCATACATTTTATCCATAGACTTGTTGTGAAGAATTAGTTAGAAAATACTATTGCAGTTGGCACCAATGCATAAAAGAAAGGATATACAAATCTACAAAAATATTATCGAACATAAAAACTAGTGGTCAAAGATGTTAAAAATCATCCAAAGTCTATTTTTGTAGCATACAAGTTCCAAAATCTTTTTGTTCACATATATAGATTTATATTGTAATAGTATAATTTGTGTAGACATAGTTTTAGCAACCAGTAACTCTAAGTTCTGAACAGTTTCACTTAAACAATATGCCCATAATAGAGGTATTTTATGCTAAAACAAGTACCAACTTCACGAATTGTGTCTTTTTTAGATATGTCTTATAGCCAAAGGCAATGTCTACAAATCTTGGTTAACCGAGTCGGTTAAACCGGGGACCAGTTTCGTTAGGATAAGCAGGTTTTTGCAAAAACAACCCAGTTGAACTACGAATCAGTAGCTCGGTCGGATCAATTAAATAACTGGTTTTTAAAACATTGGTCAAAGGAGTAATAAGTTGGTTGTTACTGTCGTTAAGCTTACAGTATTTAGAGGCGCATGGTGCAAGTTCGAAGCATACCATTACTTGACTTTTCTTTGAAATTTTTATGTTTACTTATGATGACGTCAAATAATCCTGATATTTTAGTGTCAATTTCCCCCCTAAAATGCTCACTATTTGTGTAGTTTTGCATAGATATATACTCTTATTTTTTATTATTTCAATCAGGGTATAAATGAGCATTGGAATGAAGAAACTCGAATTTGGAAGGAAAACTAACGGAGTTAGACAAGATCTTTCTGACCAGAAGAAGGTTACGGTGTAGAAGCCACATACACCTTACGCCGTAACAACGAGTTTCACTAGAAGACTAAGTCAACGATGTTCAAAGTTACCGCGTAACCCTACCGTATAGGTTATGCCATAGTTATCCAAAGACTTAGCCAAATTAGTTACGCCGTAACCTCATAACAAGGTTACAACGCAAAAGTGAAGATGTGGGCGTAACATGTTCTCAAGGTTACGCCGTAGAAAGACAAACGTATTGACCAAGTGTAAAGGTAACGGCGTAACCTGGAAGACATTGTTACATCGTAAGTACCATAGTATCCTGAGATTGAATCAAGTATAATACAGGGTTACGGAGTAACCTCTCACTTATGGTTACGCCATAACAAAGTCATACATGATAATGCATATAAATATTGACAAAATTTGCATTATAAAATATCTCCCCTTTCCTAAACCTCTGCTAGGGTTTGTGGAGAGCAGCCCTAAATCATGAATGGAAGAGTCAGAAGGATGGAAGAAAGTAGTCCTTTAAGTCAAGATAATCGATTTATGAAACTTGATATCATTCTAGTTTATTGTATTTCGAATTCAATGAAGTTTAATACTTAATCATTTGATGAATTCATAATTGATGTTAATCTATGCTTTGGTTGTGTCTTTTGTCTTTGCCTTCTCTATATAGATATCTTTTTATCCTATCAACGATCCTCTTGTTTTGGTAGCATTGAAGCTAGGTAGTGCCCAATATGCTAGCGAGTATTGACCATATAAAGCTGGTTTTATTAGGTTGTGAGGGGTGCGTAAGAATTGATCATAGGACTACCACTATTCTTGTGTAGAAATTGACCATAGGACTACCTACGCTAGTGGAAGTGCTTAAGAAGTGCGGGAACCTTGAGTGGATCAAACCTTGGTTTAGTGTTAAATCACTAAGGATATGTCTAGATAGATAGCTGGCGCGTAATGATTATGAATAGAGTTACCGGCGAATTGACCATAGGAGTTGGGGTCTAGGATTATAGGTTAGGCGATTTGACCATCTGAGCCTAATGACATTTAACTGCTATATAGGACAAGAAACTAGACATTGAGCATTATAATTAAATCATTTCTTGGTGACATCCCTTCATTCTTCTTTCTCTACATTAAATTCTTTTAGTTCATAGCAAAGTTTCAACAACATCCTTGTTAATCACTAGAGCAATTTTAACACCTAATTCACCAGACCAACAGCTCTTGAGACGACACTCGGATTTACCTAGGCTATGCTTCATATGACCGGTACACTACCCATTAAAATGTGTTAGTCCAAGTACTTCTTAGTTTATAAATTTAAAACAGGATGAAATGCATCAACTTATAATATGTTCTGTTACTTTGTTGAAACCACAATATTAAAGTTCTTAAAAAAAAAATACCGACAATTATATACATTATTATCATTGTTGTTATGATTATTATTGATAACAGTAACTTACATGATTTTGTGTTTTAAATCAAATCAAATAAATGGGGGATTTAGTCCGTATGTTTTAGCAACACATGAGCAAAGTCCTTACTCGTAAAGAATTTTTAGAAAGCATAAGCAAGTTTAGCACGTCAAACCACCCCAATGTTCGCTATTGAGCGTTTGACAGTTTATTTAACCCACCTGACCAGTCACCTCCATGCAAAAGTAATAGAACTACAACCTTAAGAAAACACATCATAATGTAAGTACGATAATATGTCTGGATTAGCTCTTGCTCTTCTAAAATAAAATCATGTCTTGTACATACAGAAACTGCATCGCCAATATAGAACATACATAGTGGTAAATCTTAGTTTTCATCTTAAACCAACACAAGATATCGGGGAATTCTATATTTCATATTCTCACAGAAGTCCTTAATCATGCAGTTCCTTGGGTTTTCAAGTTCTTTGACTTGAGAGGTAGCATCCAATACCCCCAAGAAAAGCCACGACATCAGCCACAAAATCATAGTCTATCTTTTTCTTCTTAGTGGGTGCTTCAGTTGTGGACCCCCTTGTTTTGCATACCCTCTACCCGAGCTTGCTGATGTTGCTTCAGTGTTTTGGGCTTCCTATAAAGTCACCAATGTCAAATGCAAAATCATAACTTTATTAAATCGCAAAGTGGGTGGGTTAAAGTGTCAAAACGTGATTAGGTTATAGCATGTGTTAAGAGCGGAAGCAATAAAGAGGGGCTACATTGCGTGAAAACATTCCTAACTTCTGAGGCTCAAAAAAAGGATGGAGTCGGTAGAAAGAAACGAAAAAAGGACAAAACAAAACAAAAAACAAAACAAAAAACAAAAAATAATAAATAAAAACAATAACAAAAAAAGAAAAACATACAAAGATAGTTGGAAGACACAAAAAAACAGCTCAAAAGCCGTAACAACTTGGTGAAAAGATCCCACAAGTAAACACAGGGGAACAAGGGCGAACGCCATGCTTTTAACTTTTTTTTTCCACACATTTTTGCTCAAGAATGAAACTAAAGGTTGAAAGAAACTGGTAATCAATGATAAAATTTGTGGAATAAGCTGTTTTCAACTGTGGGGGGTATACAATCAAGAGGGAACTCCCCCAAGAGCAAGTAATGCAATGCACCAACTGGTAACACATCAGAAATAAAAAGAGTACGTGACCGGTGATGGATCAACTAATATACTATTATGACGTATCGGGAAAATAGGTGGTGTACGGATCATTTTATAACCGAAAAGGAATATAAGCTTCTTGTTTTATTAAAAATAATTACGCAGTGGCATAAACAGTAGTCACATTGGAGAGAACATTTTGAGCATGAGCCTTTTCCTGTTGGCCACCACTTGATAACCTGCGGGAAACATATCTAGCAGCGAGTCTTGTTGCCATTGTTTTCTTGAAATTGCTTTCACCTTAAACATGGTCGATGAGAAGATTAGATAGTGAAGGACTTACAAAATAATCATCAAATGCATAAACAAGTAGAACAAAGCGAGTGAAAGGCTATCTTAAATTGACATAAGTGCATTCACTATATTCAAGCTCGAAAACATACGCATAGTAGCTTAAACCAAATTTAACATGTGCCAAAAGCCCCTTTATTGTTGTCAAAACTGGTAATCAAATGTAATACTACGTATAAAAAACCAAGAGATTTTCGTTTTTGTATTTTGCCATGGTATACTATAATAAAACAACCAAAATCATCATTCTTACAAACTGTCTATAAATAAGTCGATTTGTCAAGAGGAGAAGGGGCGGAGCCAGGATTTGACATTGAGGGGGGCCGGACGTAGTGTAAAATAACAAAAATAGAATTCGAAGACTAATAACATAGCATTATAATTCGTAAAATTTAGAACAACACGTCACATAAATAACAAAACTAACACATGAATTTAACACATACACTAGCGAGCAACATTACTCTTTACTACTTAAATCACTCTCCAAGATTTTTCAAATTTTCTGTAATCACTCTCCAAATTTACCCATTATCGAATAATTTATGTCTATAAGTTTACATATTTTAACTACTTTATGCCTAGTTATTGTTAAAGTTAAAGGATTTTGCAAACCAAGAGATTGAGTGTTTAATTGTTTATATGCTTCACTTTGATACATTCATCATTAAGATGTACATGAGTATTTAAATTTAATAAAGCTTTTATAAAACAGAATAATAAAGATAAGAAAAATGGCAAAAAAGAAACAATTATTAAGCTACTCTGTCAAAGATTACTACTATTGTAAAAAGAAACAAAACTTAAGAAGTATTATCAAAAAGCATTCAATTTCTTATGGTTAATTTATATACATCTTTCCAGTGGTTTGCTTTTTATTCTTGTTGACCAAATGATAGGAGATTTGTATAAATTCATTTCAAAGTTGGGATTTGAGATATATTATAGTTAATATTAATTGGATCGTTGAGGAGGGCCTAGCACCTGCTAGCTACCCCATCACCTCCGCCTCTGAAGAGGAGTATATCATATCACAACATGTAGAAAACAAAAAACAATAATACCAAACTCACATGTACACATCTTAAGCTGTACATACATGAAACCCTATTTAAATCATACACGGCTATTTCATAATTCATAGAGCCCAACACCAAATTATACATGCGAATGATAACAAATCAATCGGAACAAATTTAAAGCGAATTTCAATACATAAGACAGTGAATTAAGTAATGAATTTGTATCAAAGATACTTACAATTCGCTTCGCCAAAAGGGACAGATCTTTTTTAGGTTTATATACTTTAAATGCGGAATTGCATATATATCTTTCTAAAACTTGGTAATTGCATATATATCCGAGTTGAAATCATAATTGCATATATATATCATTCCAAATAACTAAAAATAACATATATGTCCAAACAATTAAATTATATAAATATATGTCATTTTATTTTAAATTGTCAATTATACCTTTTCTTTTTCCTAAAACTAATGATTGTCGATTCTCCTATCTTCTCTCAAACAACACTCACTCCGTAATTATTCTTACTTTTTATGTGTTTGCATTGAGTAAGAATAATTATTATATTAAGATTTTTATTGAATTCTTATCACTGAGAACAAATTTTAACTTGTTTTTCCCTAGATGTGTATCTACGGCAAATCAAACATATGCATGGGCGGTACCACAATGGGGGCAATGTGGGCAACTGCCCCCACAAAGTTCACTCGAGTAATGTCGTTCTAAAGATGATAAGTGATTTTTATTTTGCCCCCATAAATGGGTAAATAGTATAATGGTGAAAATTTATAAAATAGTTGCATCATAGTCAAGTTGTTAAGGACATTTGCACTTTCGTGGAAATATAATGTTGGATTCTTTGTCTTTACTACATAAATTTTTGTAATGTGTTATCAACTTTTTATTTTTTCTTTATTCTACATTGTTATATCAGTCGAGAAAAAGAAGTACATGCTAAATATTGTGCATATCATCACCAATTCTTAGTTTTGGTTCTCGCATGCAAACAAATACCAAAAAATTACGTTCATTCAAAGTAAAATAAATTTTTTATAGCAACATAGGTCGCGTCACTGACTTGACCCGACCTGTCACCCACTTTTAACTTTTGCCCCCTCTTAAAAAAATTCCTGGTACCGCCTCTGAACATATGACTATTACCAATATCATTCACAGCCTTTTTCTTTTTATTACTTTCTTTTCTTTTAGATATAATATTTATATTAGTTTTATTTTATTTTTTTAAGTTTTCTTTATGTATTTTTCTTCTTTCTCTATGACATGTGACATTCTGACATTACAACAATGGTGGTTTGATGTGTATCGTGAAAACATGAGTTGTGGTGATAGAAAACATAATTAAGGGTAAAATGTGTTGGAAAATTTACCCCCAACATAATGCTCAAAACTTATATTAAGTAATAATTACTATTTATTTTTTGTTTTGTTTATTCATAATTAATTATTTGGATATATATGTTATTTTTTGTGGTTAGAAATAGTATATATGCAATCATAACTTTAACTTATATATGCAATTAATAACTTTTGAAAATATATATATGCAATTCTTTCAATTTTAAAAATAATGTAATGATTTATTTATTTGGGATGGGAAGAAAAGCTTGATTTTGGGCTTTAATTTGCTAGACAAATCCAAACTTTACATTCCGTCAAAACCAAAAACAAACCAACCAACCTTTATGTGGAAAGTTCTTTATAAACCTTACTTTCATCATACACCAAATAAACCAATAACAACCATTCATTTTTTTTATTAAAAAAAAATGTTCATCTCGCGTAGTGATTGTCGACTTGTACAAGGATATTGAGTAGACGGTTGATGTATCAGACTCGACCCCCCCCCCGCCCCCTCCCCAAAAACCCTCACTTTTATCTCTTTCCTTTTAAATATATATCTCACAAGCTGTTAATCGTTATGCGAAATGATTCATACCATCACGACGAGAATTAAATTCTATTTCTATAGATGGGCACTTCTATATACTTCCAACGAACTTTTTTTTTACTTTTTGTGAGTGTTGAAATTTACGTCTGAAAACATCACATATGATTTGTTATTTTAAAATCATATGTGATTTTATGAAATCATATGTGTTTTATAAAATCACACGTGTTTCCAAGCATACAAATCACACGTGATTCCTATCATATAAATCACATGTGATTTTCTCATACACAAATTTTAACATGAAAACAAAACTCGAAAAAAAGTTTATCAAAAATATATTGAAGTGTCCATCTACTGATGTGTTGCTATTCGAGTTATATAATTTATATCTAGATTTTATCGGAATGTTAAACTAATACACACGTAGGCAACTGCACCTATCGTATGCTGGTATAGCAATGATAAGAACCGAGAGTCGTATCCCAAGACGGTAGGATTTATTTTGAATTATAGATCTTGAATGCTAGTTAAAGGGTATGTTTGGCGCAATGGGCTGGGGCTGGGGCTTGGGTTTGGGCTGGGGCTTGGGCTTTTATTATAAGCCGAAGTTGAAATTTGTATTTTTGTTGACTTGTTTGTCAAATGGGCTGGGGCTGGGGCTTATTATTGCAAAATTACTAAAAATGATATAATTAAATGAGTTTTATGGTATATGTTAGATATTTTGTGGGTAAATATGTAATTTATGATTCATAAGCCCCGGGCTAAAGTTTTTAGCCCTTTTTATGGGCTAAAGTTTTAAGCCCCTTTTAGGGGCTTATGATTTCATAAGCCCGCATGACAAACGAGACTTATTTTATAAGCCGGCTTATTTTAAAAGCTCAAGCCTCATAAGCCCCTCCATAAGCCTTCCCCAAACACACCCAAACTATTTAACAATAAAAACTTAAGGGTGGGAGTTTGTTTTGCTTATAAGATAAAGTATAAGCTACTTGAAGAAGGATTTAAAAACTAAATAATAAATAAAAGCAACAAAAATGGAGTTATAAATAATTGATGTAAAATGTATTCACTTAGAATCGGTTCCCTCTAGAATTTGGATAACAATTTGATTAAGCAAAAGATAAGATTATAATATATGATGATTTCTAATGTAGAAAAACCTTCTGATAAGTACAGTAACTGGGACAGGTGCTCATTGCTTAAGGTCAGGTCCTTGGGGGAGGGTCCGGTTGACATCCTTAGGATGCATGACCAAGTGTCCTGATCCGTCTTTACCTTTTGGAGAAAAGACTCTTTCACCGACTTGTCTAAACCTACAACTATTGAAAAGTTAATCTGAATGTCTTCGCGACAACCACCTCAAGTCATGCACTGATTAATGAGATTTAATGGTATATGTTTAATGGTTAAAAACATATAATGATAACAATAGTTGTCACTACTTGCAATCATGCACACATATTCAAGTTAGATGAATTAATGTCTCAAACCCTATCATGTCTAGTCTCAAGCCTTAATCATTTAATTGCTTAATTGATCAAGAATAAATATTTTACACATACGGATTGTCATCATAAATGCATACACATACAGATTGTCATCATGCATACAACACCCGCGATAAGAAACACTAATAATCATAATCAAACATATATTGTTCTTTATTAAATTCAATAATCATCTATATAACCAATAATCAAATCACTAAAACATGTTATTCATCATCTAGGGTTCATTTACTCTAAGCAAATACCATAAATTTAGCCTAGCGATAGCATAATAAAAAAAACACACATAATAAGAATTAAACAAAGGTTCAAACATGATATTAGAAATAAGAATTCTTGACCACCTTTTTTTTTTCTTTTCTGTGCGTCGAACAACAGCAACCACAAAGGGTTTTAGACCCCTTTTTTTTTTCTTCCTCTTGCGTCCACAGTAGCCAAAGGGGTAAAACCTTTTCTTTTCTTTTGTCGTGTGATGATATTATAATATGGGAGCGATCGCCGAATGGGTATCCAAAAATATATATAGGATCCCTCCTTTTTCTTTTGGCTTTGCCGTCCAATCATCCAAAACCCAAAACAAACTAAGGTGGTGTTTGTTTTTTATAAAAAAGCTTTTAACAGCCTCTTAATCGAACCTTTCGAGGCGGTCAGGCAGTTTTGGTCGTTCGAGACCCGTTTGTTTTACCGTTGAACGTCGCGTTGAGGCGTAAGATCTTAATGATCTGGACTTGAGAGGGTGTCTGAATGCTATCTTGTTGTCTCTTGCTGGCACAAACAAAAAAACAACAAAAAAATTACGAGCAGCAAATGCGGATTCAAACACAGGTTTTTTTTTTTTCCCGTTGAATGCGGTCGATTCATTTAGCCTCAGATTCGTATTGTGGTGCGTTCAATTTATTTGATAGCCTCTTAAAAAACAAACACCACCTAAGCCCAAGTGCCAATTCCAATCACGGGCTTCATAACTAACATGTTTAATTTATATTATCTACTTTTTAGGCCCAAATGTGTTAAACCATGAGTGTTCATTCAAATATTAATAATCACGAGCTTTGGGCTTGGGTCCGGTTGGTAAGAGCTTTGGGCTTGGGTCAATAGACCCGGGTTCAAACCTCTTTCATGGCATTAAAGATCTGGTACAATCCCCACCGTAAATGCTCAGATTTGATTGGTCCGAGGCCTATTGAGAAAATGCAGGTTCAAAGCCCACCATCGATAAGTCTCACTGGGACAGTGCCATTGCTGGGTAGGGACCTTGGGGGAGGGTCCGGTTGGCATCCTTAGGATGCATGGGACCAGGGTGATCCCACCAATCTTCACCTTTTGGAGAAATAATCACGAGCTGTCTTCAGAATTTGGTATATAAAATTATTTAAATGTATAGCTTTCTCTTTTATCTTTCCGTGGCTTTTTGAATCACCAAAAATAGACTCCGGATGAAGGAGTTATGACCAAAACAGTACAACGACGTCCAAATCTTCACTTTTCTTTATTTTACTTCAATTCATGCCAATTTCCGTGTCTTTTCACCAATAGCTCTATTTTTACGTAGGATACGAAATAATAAGCGATTAAGTACTATTTCTTATATAAAAACATAATAATAAAGCAATAATTATGAGATAAATGATGCATAAGAACACTGCTTATTTGATCACATTATTCTACTGAAAGATAAAAAAAATATCGTTGCGATGGTGTATTTTTGTCGCGTAACGATTTACCGTTTGCAAGATTTTCTTTTCAAAAAAAATTGAAAGTGGTTTTTTCAGTTTTGATGAAAAAATAGATGGCCATAATTGGTTCATTGGAATCCTGCTTTATAAGTTTAACTCGCCACGGGTTTCAAAAAGTGAATACTTTCTAAATTATTATTAACATGAATATAAACTATTATTAAGTTTACTCCGATTGAAATTTTTTCACCTAAAACAAAACCAAACCAACATCCGAACTTGAATTCGGATTAGCTTTCGCGTTGACTTGAAAATACTCGACTTTGAATATGTATTTATACAAATTATGTTTTCGGTTGGCGTTTTGCCAAAAGCAAAACCTAACTAAAATCTAAATACTTACTTAGGTTCTGTTCAATTTCGGTTTTTCATTTCCTATGAGTATTACCGAATTATTAACACAACTAGCTTTTGTTAACTAACAAGGGATACGGCGGTTGTGTGTTGCGGCGAGTCTTTTTGAACTGTACATAATTCTTCGGAAAATTGTTTGCAAACTCTATCGTTAATACTATTAGTTTCGATTATTTCAGTTGGTGCAATGATGACCAAAGCCCTTATAATGTTTTAATGATGACAAATATACATTCGGGACACTTAAAATCACAAGCGAGAACCAAAATCTGAAAACCGGGAAAACTGGGACTGGCGCGCTGCCTAGCGTGAGCTACACATGGCCAGTACTCCAGTCTTTGAATTCCATGGCGTTTCGGATTCTCCAAGTCGGCTTCCCTCTTACCCGACCAAGATGCTTCTTTCAATTCAGATTCGTAAATGATATTTGCGAAGTTTGCTTTAAGATTTAGACTTAGATAGATGCCCGAAACAAGTCCTCCCGGTTTTACAAAATGTGAGAATAGGGCTACTGGAGAACTATATTGACTAGCAACACAATTTAACCCAACTGTTGAATTGCTTCCGGAGAGAAGTTGGGTGTGGACTCACCTGTAAAAACGGTCGTATTGAGCTGTAACTGAGCACTGCTAGTTATAGTCTCATAGCCGTTCTCCAACTTGATAAAATATGTCTTCCCAAAATTACGGAAATATGTGATTCATTGGTAATTTTTGTCAAATAATCATAAACCAATCATCAATCATTCATTCTTGTACCGTCTGAGGAGATTAAAGTATATTCCTCATTTTAGTACCATTGAACATAAGGATGCTACTGCAAGATGTTATTTGCTCACTTAGGGATTCCCTCATGCCATGACTTGTTTTTAGGTCGTAACTTGTGATCGACATTATTAAGATATTGAGTTTAATTAGCTAGCGTAAACATATAATATACCTTCTCATGTTTTGGATAGGATTGCGTTAATTTACAACCTAGACTTCTAAAACGCTTTCTCATCTTAGAATTATAAAATTCAAAAACTATACACACATTGTTGGCGCAAATATTGCATCAAACATATAGGATTTGTCTAGAACTCATAAAGTTTGTTTTAATCTATGTGTTATGTTATGCTTATTTGTGTATACTAAATTTGATGCTTGATTGATACATTTGCTCTATGAATATCTATGTGGTCGACATATTGAGGGTATCAATTTTTATGAGCGTATCATGAGATATATATATTGTTATTGTGATAAGGATTTAAAGCATGCGTTTTTAATAGGCCATTTAACCTCCAAACTCGTGCATTTGTGATCAATTATTGCCCTAAATCTTTCCTTTTCACATTTTAGGTACTTTGACACAAAAGCTGAAAACCGACATGTTTTGGGCTACTTTGGACAAGAAAGCGAAAGCGACCAGTCCCCGAAAGAATCGAGGAAGGGGCGGCGGTGTCACAAGCTATAACGTGACGCCGTCACTTACAAATCAAAATAAAGATTTAGAGTAAATTTTACACGTGACGGTTTAGACTTTTGTGATGGTCAAAGGTTGACGGCGTCACTACCTACAAAGTGACGGCATCAGATGTACAAAGCGACGGTGTCACTGATGCAGGTTTTACTGACCAGGTTTTAATATTTATAAGTCTCGTTATACCTATGGTCTACCCTAATACACACTTTACCCTGATTGAGGTGGAGTGGGGGTGCAGTGTGTATGTAGTATTCGTAAAACCGAGGGTCGTCCCAAAAGCTATGTGTGTTAATTTATACTAAGTCTAGGTGTCCTGATTTTAATATGATTATGATATGGAATTAACTAATAAAGCAAATAAAGGCGAAAAATGTGATCAATAGAGGAGAGTGAAGCTAACCTAGTTACTCATCCTAACTAGTAATGTTTCGTCTAATTACTTCCAATTACTTGGTGGGGTTAAAAGTCGAGAGGACGGCATTTGGTGAGTTCGTCCTAACTTATCGCAAAGGTACCACTAGAAAGTCGTGTCTCCCCCATAAGTCCAGTGTTCTGGTCCGTAAGCCAAGTCATTAAGTCCGCTACATGCTAGATTTATAATAGTGAGTGCCGCGCTAGCAACAAACACTCACCCCTTACTTCTTAAGTTCATCCAAACGGTAGGTGATCAGTTGGTCAAATCGCAAAAGTAGAAAGGGTCTTCAGTTGGTCATATCTTACCCTTCATCGAGTCTACTACTTAGCAGCATTAGGTTGTCACATCTCTAAGCAACTAGCCTCTACCGCCATTCAAAACTACGAAACAAGGGTAGCTACCAATAAACTATGCATGCATACACTTAGAAATAATTATACGGAAGCAATGTAAGCGCAAACAAAACAATTAAGGAATCATAACTAGGCCAGCACCAAGAGGTGCTTAGGCGCTCATATTAACCATACAAATCAATTCAATATTTAATGTTACGAAATACATGAATTAAAAGTAAAGAAAAGATAAAAAGCTAATGCTTATCGTAGGGGAGTGATTTCTCCCTTGGAGATAGCTATGTATGCTCCTCTAGATCGCCTTGACTTCTTCTCACGTTCTCTGATTGTTGTGTGTGAAATGGGATGATCTGAAATCTGGAAATCGGTGGGGTATTTATAGGCCAGATCGGTTACGGCCTAACTATTAAAAGAGTTGCCTAGTAACATACAATTCTTCGTAATTTGCACTAATAATGCTGGTTACGGCGTAACCTTAGGAAGGAGTTACGCCGTATCTTCAATAAATCTTGGTTCGCCTTAGTTGATGCATAAGTTACGGCGTAATTAGTAGCGGAACCTCATTTGACTTAATATGGTTACGTCGTAATCTAGGATAGAGTTACGCCGTAATCTTCTGTTAAGTTGGTTTTCGAGCCCGCTTTAGTTACAGCGTAATGTGAGAGAGGAGTTACGCCATAACTTCTTCAAAGTGAGCATACTATGATAAATCTTCGATAAACTCTCCAATTCCACGTCTCTTTAGCTCCAATGCTCGTAATTTACCTGAAAGTGAAATATAATGGAAAACAAGCGTAAATCCATATAAATGATATAAATTACAAGCATTATCGGGGGAAATTGACACTTAATATTCAGGATTATTTGATGTTATCAAATATCTCCCCACTTGAACTCTACTTGTCCTCAAGTAGACCTTATTAGATAGATTCCTAAAAGATATCTCCCATTACCTGGAAAATATAAGTTTACAAATCCCTTATGCTAGAATATAACAAAGCCGAAAACCTCACGAAATGGGGCAAAACACTCAAATCTCTCAACTATTCTAAGTGTCAATTTTGGGGTGATCACTCAGTCGCACAGTCATAGCATGTATTTTATCATAAGCTTGGCGGTTACACAAATCTCCACCACTAGAGTTAAGGACTAAACAATTCTCGAAGGCAATATGGGTAGACACGACAAATGTTAAGGGTGATTTGTCATTACTAACATGTCACGGGCGAAGTGGACAAAATCAATGATACATGACCAAATCCATGGCTAAGACACCAAAGATTGTTCGCTGCATCACCTAGACACGCTTCATGACTAAAGGGTAGGATAAGACATGAGATATATAAATGGTGTAAAATAAAAATCAAGCAAATAGTCTAAATCCATAACTAATTCATCACCACTTACCGTCCGCCCAAAGTTCAAGTTTCGAAGTTAAGAAACCGGATCATGATATACAAGGTAGATGTGTCATTAGAGGACGTCATGATGGGCACACTACCTTTTCTCCAACAGTTGTCGCAATTACCAACTCCAATCTTCAAATGTGACCGAGGTGGCCTCCTCGATACTAAATCTAAATTAAGCTCATAATTAAGTGCTTATAACATCGCACTTTACAATCAACTGAATAACAAATACATAACCTTTTTTTTTTGAATCACATTTTTTTAATCATAACTAGAACAAATAAATATAACATCCCCCCACTTGAGATGAACAATGGGAATTCGGGGGGTCTTCAATGATCATAAGAATATGTCGTCGACGAAAGCGTGATTCCCAAACCTTTCCACTTGAACCTTGAACTTAGGCAAATGATGACTTCCCAATCACAAATAAAGACTACAGGGTAGGCTAAGGTGTATAGGTGTAACGAAACAATATATTGGGTTGACCAAATGAAAGGAATGGCTAGATGGGTGTATCTAAGGGTATCTTGCACTAAAGGTGAGTGCAACAAAAGGGTTTCACATGGGGGTCGATAAGTCGGGGTGACTAATCGATACACACACACATGGTAGGCTATTTGGGTGATAATCCATATCTTATGCCTTCTTAAACTGAAAAGTCCAAATACATCGAGCTAACTCAACATATCTCGTATATAGTCTCGAAATGATGCAAGGACCAAGTTCAAAGTTTACAAGCTACCACGCACACTCATAATTTGGTGGATTTGGGGTAAAATTTTGGGGAAGCGGATAAGGATAATCTCACCATATAATATCAAAGGGTTATATGTGTACCGGCTAAGGTCTAATCTAGTTAGGTTAAGAAAAAACATGTCAAAATTTTAAAAATGGCATAATTTTTCAAAATAAACTAGAAAACGAGGAGCAAAATAACAGTTCCAAGAGATAATT
>OU343224.1:70633704-70719417 GCA_910596185.1 Chrysanthemum makinoi | reverse complement strand
TATAAACCAACCGGCCCAACCTCAAAGACGCCAAGCGGAATCCTAATATCAAGGAAGTGGTGAAGAAGGAAGTCATCAAGTTTCTCGATGTCAGTCTAATTTACTCCAATTTCGATGCCCTTGGGTTAGCCAAGCTCAGTTATTCAAAAATGGGGATGACCTGTAAAAACTATAAAGATGAGCTGATTCATACTTAACCATGAGAAAACATACTTAACCTAAACACAAAATCAAAAGCTACAACCACAACCAAAAAACCACACAACACAACCCCGTGCACCAAAACCTTAACCTACTATCCCGTCCTTCAACTTCGTGGCATGGAGGAGCTTCTCACGCGCACCAAGATGTGATTGATTCACCATAATTTAGAGACGGGTTGTCGTTTTTAAATCTCTCTTTTGCACATGGTTCAACACATGAGCAGTTTTCGCAGCCTCAGGGTTAGCACGTAAACGTGAAAACTTTTCCAGCTCCTCAATCACCTCTGCCATGTCTTTCACATTATCAAGCATCTCCAAACAAAGCTCTCTACATTTCGTCTCAAACTTCATGTCCTTGTCTACTTCCCTCTCCATTAAAACGCGCACTTGATCAACCATCATTGTCGAGTTTGCATCTTTTTCTAGTTCTTAAAGACGGGGAAGTTGGTTTGCCATTGATGAGTGTTAATTTTTTAAGGGTTTAGAAAGTGGAATGAGAGACTATGTTTAGGGTAGGGTTAAATGAATCGGTTTGCTTTGGTTATGTAGTACAAGATCAAACTTTAAGACATTGCAAAATTTTGTCCTTGAAAAAAAGTCGTCATTTGGAAGATAAATTGTCAGGTATGGCTTATCAAATGCGGGAAAAATGTGAAATGACGAGATTACCCTTAGGAAATAATATGTTTAGTCCATTTAATGGTAGTACTAACGCTCGTTAGTTCTCGGTGACTATTTTGTACGCAACTTTAGCTCTCGGTGGTTAATTTGCAAATTTTTTTCTCTCGATTTGTTATTTGCAATTTTGCCAAATATTAGAGATAAAATTTGCAATTTACCCTAAAATATTAAGAGGAGTAAAAATAAAAAGGTTAATGGGTTTAGAGGTTACAAATGTTATATCATTAAAGTTAAAAGAATATTAAACTATAAAGATTAATGGTTTAAAGGTTATTTTAGTTGTAACTTTTAAAGGGAGTTTTATGACGTTTGTAAACCCAAATTACTGTTCATGAACACACTGAAAAAAGGTATGACCAAACTCAGTTTGATGATAACTTAACTTCTTGGTCTTTTTACTCGAAACTATATCAATTTCATGGTCTACCTATTCGAAATTACTATAAGATCTTGGGTTTAATTTCTTAGTTAGAATAGTCGTTGATGGAGGTGTTGCACAAAATAGTTGTTGGGCTAACTATATACCAAAAAAACCAAAGGTAGCAAAAAATATTTAGGGAGGTTGCACAAACCAAAAATAGGGCCGTTTCTGAAAAAATTGCACTTCATGAGCAAAAATCAGATGTAGCCCGTGCAACACCAAACATCAATATAGATCCATCCCTGCTTAGTGGTGTACGTACAAACTGTAAACCCATATTATCATATAAAAAGTTCGATTACCGTCATATGTTACATACTCACATAATGATTCTTGATATTTATAACTTTTCACACTTTCATTTCTGATTTATGGTTTCTTCCAGTACATCTTAACATGGATACATAACATCCCATAACCTCAAGATCAGGAAACAAAACAACATCCGATATCTACAACAATAAGTAGCTTATGTCGTCCTTTTAATACTTCAGGACAATGAAACGCCAATATAGACACAACGAACAAAAGCCAATTCGTTCAAACACATATCTAACCCAACAGTTTGGCTTCACATGTCAACAATTAGACTAATATTTTTCATACCGTTTTAAAGGATATAAGGGAAACGCTATAATATGCAATTCTACCGCTGTTAACAAGTTAAAAACCGCATTTCCCACAATAATTAACCCCTAAATCATTTGAACGCCAGTTCTGTGCTTGCGGGTATATGTACACACAGCTTATCAATTTTTATTACTTCTTACCTACCTGATGGTCTCTTCGATGACCCAACTACACCCAGGAGTTCTTTGCTTGAGTTACTTGAGTTACCTTTTAAGGAAAGGCTCTTTTTTTAGTTTATTAGCAACATGGCATTTCTCGGAGGTGCACCAAGTGCCCCTTCAGCACAATTACCAGCTTGACCGCATACCCACGGTCTAGACGGTCCATCTTCACGGAAAGGTCTAAGCTTAGGAAACCCGTTTCTCATTTTTGAAAAGACCCGTTGATCAGGAGAACTTTCTTCATCAAATTTAGCGCATACAGGACACGGTGGGTCACCTTTACGGACTTTCGGGGTTGTTTGGTCTAAGCATTCTGCATGGAAGACATGTCGGCAGGAAAGTACACCGGTAACCGGCATGTCTCCGCTTCGAACAATCTGACGAGAACTCCAGGGTGATCTTTGGGAAAGAAAACGTTCACATAGACAACATTTATAAGCATATGATTGGTTTACCGATGGTCGGGAAATCAAATCGGATTCATCTGTAATATCAAAATCACTTCTTGGACTGCTGAACCGTTGTCTGTCTCTTTGGATTTCATCAAAATCTGAAATTGCAGGCCCCCCTCGTTTTTCGGGTGGAAAGGTTATAGGATGAATGGGTTTGAACATGAAGCAACGTCCGCTCTTATAGTTACGGTGTGAGGACTGTGATTTGGCGATAGGATCATAATCACTACTGTCTGAACGGGAAGACATAGAAACTCTACTATCTTGAGGGGCTGAAACTGACATTTCCTAAAAACCGACTGACATTAGACTAATATTTAAAGTAACGTAAATGGACTCGATAATTTCATGTCAAGGTTTGCAATACGGTTATGGTTGGGATGCATTGGATAACGATCAAACAGTCACTTTCCAAAACAAGTCAAATTCGTTGGGGATTGAAACGGGATGGCCTGTTCAACCTGCTACTTTTTCAACTCAAAATACAATTTCAACTTTACTGTAAAATACCATAATTGTTAAAACAATTGTGGTATTGAATACTAAACATCAAAATTTTATTTTATACACTCATAAAAACCTGGTAGATCGTTGTGAGTTGACCGAACCCAACCCGCTTTGACCCGACCAGGCTGACAAGTTTTAGAAAGTGACCAGTTTTGACTCCTTACCAAATCCAGAGTGACCCACCGTTTTCCACCTCGAAAATGGAGATATAGTATATAATAATATACCTCAATAGTTGGTGAATATGATGATGGCCCCAAAACTGCATAATTCAAATGTAAATTAAAACATATCAGCAATAATGAAATATGGACAAACACAATATAAGAAAAAAACTAGATCTTTATCATTTCTTGGAACTTCTAATAAAGGTCTAAATGGTCAATAACAGCCGCATAAATTCAAAAGAATAATATTATTTACCTCTCCTAGATGAATTCCTAAACTCATCAACACTGATTTCTTGTACCGCGGGAGGGATCCACTGCTGATTTGGAGAAAAGTCGGACAGACTACTAATATCTGGCCCGACTCCATCAGAAGCAGAATGTTGAAGATTAGGTAGATAATTTCCTCTTGACCAGCTCATACTTTCTCTACTGTTTGACGACGTAGAAGATCCGTATAACTGACTGCCCTCTTGAGAACCAAATGAATGGACTTCAGAGTGGTAGCGGATATCCCATCTTGGTGGAGGTGAGAAGCTTGTGTTGGTTCTCCAGTAGGGTTCGTGTGGACCCATGGACCAGTCAAGGCTAGTCAGATAGACCCATGTGGCCTAGCAGCCACACAACAGAGGGACCCCGTTTTAGCTATCTTTTGGATTACTAGGAGAGTATTTCTTGCACAAATCTTCAACTATCTCACCGAACAGGCACTTTCAAAGCAAGCGGAATAACTTGCATCTCTTGTTCCAACAGTAGTTAACACAATACTTTCTTATCCAATAATTATAGCAGGGTGTAGCAAACACAACACACGACCCTCACTTTCAAAAAGTGAATATATGTCCTATTTCATGGTACTACGGTAGCAGCCCTGGCTTCAACAGGTATACAATTAGTTAATGCTACAATTTGAACTCATATAATTCGGGTTTCCAACAAAATATTCAGCTACACAAGACATATATACTCCTAGAAGACTTTAAGCAAAGTTTAAGGAACGCTTTGATCATGATGGAACTACCTATTTTTACCAAAGAGTAAACTTTTATAACAAGGATAACCTGTTTAACCATCCCATATGTGCACTCCACTCAAGATCAGTCATTCAAAAAAGACATCATAGTACACCAAATCTTTAAATCTAAGTCAGCTGCATTTCTCAACTTAAAGATGAAAACTTAACAAATTATTCGTTCTTTTTCAATCTGCATAACAAAGGACAGAGTAGCAAAGTAGTTCATGGTTAATCTTTCAACTTAATCATCAAAAAGTTTCATTTTTTTTATGCTTAATCAACTCATTTCAACTCAAAAGTAGTCGATCAAACATGACTTACTTTTAAAAATAAAAAATTAACCCTTATCAATCAAGTCTTTAAATTCAAGCTAACTTCATTTAACCACTAGGGGCGGCCAAGTGATAAAAAAACTTGTTCGTATCATCACTAAAACGTAAGAGGTCTCAAGTTCATTTGAAGCTTGGTGCAAACAACCCTCAAGTGGTCACGCCATCCTTCCCAAGAGGGCTTTATCCGATCTGTGTGGTGGTGGGCTAAACCCCATGAATTAGTCAGCCAAAAAGTAGGAAATGTTAAAAAAAAAAGTTTATTTCATTTCACTTTAAAGACTAAAACTTTAACCATTTCCCATTATTCTTTTTCGCTCTCCGTAACCCGAAAAGATTAACAGGATAGTACATCCATATACTACTAACTCCATCATCTACTATTATTAATTTTCTTTAACTAAACACCATAAACTATCACTATATCTACAACAAACATATAATCAGCTAAAAGACACTGAAACTAAACAAAATTGAGCAAAAGTTAAAGATTAAAAACACTATAAATAACTTACAGATAAAAGGGTTTGAGTTGTGTGTTGTTACCTTGATGATTGATGGGTATGGAGATGAGTATGAGCTTGATGATGATGGAAATTGAAATGCTGAGAAAACCCTAATTTAAGGAAGAAAGTACCACTAATACTACTACTGTTCCAACTTTGCCCTCTTTTCCTTTCTTCTTCCAAATATCTATCTACCCTTTTCTTTTCTTAAAAGGCTGTTTGGTTTGGTCAAAAGATGTTTGACACTATTTTATATTTTTATTTATTTTTAACTTTCTATATATCTTTTTTTAAAGACAAAAAGTTATCTCACTATTATACAATAACAATGACAAATCTCATAAGAGCAAGGCACAAGAAAAAGTTATCTCACTACTATACAATAACAATGCCAAATCTCATAAGAGCAAGGCACAAGATAGGTAAAATATAGACAGTTACATCTTTGCCTTTAAATAAAGAGACTGCTTTCAAAAAGATCTCCAATAAATACACGTTTGACATTGATTTGTTTGGTTATCAGGTGCAGAAGGAGCTCTCGACAGACTTAAGATCGACTGGGCGATCAATCTCCCCTACTATAGGGTGTTGATCGACTATTGATCGGTTACTTTTTTTGTTTTAGTCGACTGCACGACCGGTTGAGAGTGCAAGAAATGGAAAAAAAATGGTAAAAGCCATAAAAGCCATAAAATAATAACGTACTTTCTAAAATGTACCGACTTGAAACACTTACTTTTTTATTAACATATACATTATACTTTCAAATTTTGTTCAAACTTCACCCATATGACCGATTTATATTAATATAATATCATATTAAATAATATTATTTTATTACAATATGGGTAAAGTCGAAACAAAATTTGAAAGTACGTGAGTGTATATGTTAATAAAAAAGTAAGTGTTTCAAGTCGGTAAATTTTAGAAAGTACGTTGTTATTTTATTGTTTTTACCAAAAAAAAAAAAAACAACACTTTTCAATAAATTTTGGATCTTTTGGTAAAAAATAAAAACCTTGTTAACTATTAAAATAAACATTTTTAACACTATAAATAACCTACTCATTTACCATTTTATTCACAAATTCAAACTTCAACTCTCTTTATATGTATTCAAACACATTATCTCAAATCTACATAATGTCGTCTTGCGAGCTATTTTTGCCACTTCTCTTTCGGACGATGAAGATGAAGTTACTAGCGAGCTTGCAATGTTTATGGAAGCCTGTTGGGAGGCTTTTCAAGCTTCAAAGCAAAAAATCACACGAAACCAAGTTGAGAGGGATCGTTACGTTGCTCATAATCATTTAGTTTCAGCTTACTTCTCCGAACACCCAATGTATAACGAAGCAACATTTCGTACGCGTGTCCGAATGAGCCAAACAATATTCACACGAATTGTTCGAGAGATAACCGAACATTCCCGTTATTTTCAACAAACTCCTAGTTGCATGGGTGCACTTGGTATTTCCCATTGATGAAGTGTACTTCGGCAATTCGTTAATTGGCATATGAACCAATCCTGATGCTCTTGACGAATATCTGCAAATGGGTGCGACAACAGCTCGTGAGTGTCTCCAAAAATTTTGTCAGGTCATCATGGAGTTTTATGGTGAAGAGTTTTTTCGAAAGCCAACATATAGATATTGAAAGACTTTATGCTCATCATGCCCAAAAGCATGGGTTTTCGGGATGATAGGAAGCATTGATTGTACAAATTGGACGTGGACGAATTGCCCAAACGCTTTAAAAGCTCAATTTGCTAGGGGTGATCACGGGCCATCCATTCATTTATTAGAAGCGATCGCCTCCAAAGATTTATGGATTTTGCATGCGTTCTATGGCGTCGCCGGGATGAATAACGACGTGAATGTTTTACGTTAATCGCCTCTTTTCAATGATCTCAAAGCGGGGAGAGCACCGGATGTGGAATTTGATGCTAACAACGTGACTTATAAACGGGGACATTATCTTGCTGACGGAATATATCCGGAACGATCCATTATTATTAAGTCCATAAATAATCCAGGGACGAATGATCACAAACGAATATTATATAAGACGAAGCACGAAGCCGCAATGAAAGATGTGGAAAGAGCATTTTGTATACTAAAGAGGAAGTGGCTAATGATTAAACATCCGGCTAGAGGGTTGGACCAAAATCGGCTATCATATATAATGTACACATGCATCATATTACATAATATGATAATTCAGGACAATGGAGAAGCGATATCTCTCTCAATTTTTCGAGGGGAGCAACACCGTGATTATGATCCTTTAAGAACGCTTGAAGAATCGCTGAAAGTTACTCAGAAAATAGTCAATAGAACAACACATCTAAGCCTAAAAGGCAATTTGGTGGAAGACATTTGGCGTCGTGAGAATAACACTAGTATAGTCATTTTATTATTATAATGTTTTAATTATTTGAATTATCATGTAATGTTTTAATTATTAATGAAATTAAAGTTTGTTGTTAAAAATGTTTGAGAAAAAAAATGAAGATCGCTCTTACTGTGACAAAAAATCATTTGTAAATCGCCGAAGAAAAAAAAACTAATGTGACAGATAAAATAATAATCGTTGCTGGTCACCACTGTTCCCAGCCTCATACAGGAGACATCATTTGCGCTAGCCTCATACAAGATACATCATTTGCACTAGAAGCGTTTTGGTTTCTCAAAAATATTTTAAGTTGACAGAAAACTTTGATATCGTACATTAGTAAATGTAGACAGGCTTTAGCCCAACAACTTTTACGGAATTGATTAAACTGAAATCGGTCTAACCGCGTCAACTAATCAAAGCGATGCTCCTTTTGATGTTTTTATTTATAACTTTAGTTAACAATCCCTTCTCTATAAAATATGTTTCTTATTTGTTGCTCGTCGTTTAAAAGTATTGCAAAAACAGAAAGATGTTTTATTACATGTTTTTTTCGGTTTGTTAAACATGCGAGCCATTTTTTTATTACGGGAATGGATCCACTAAGAAGAAAAATAAAAATAAGAAGAATGAGAAATGTTTTCAGCCACACATTTGAAATGAAGAAGGAGAATTTCATGGGAGATGCATCTCTTTTTGTAGGTGCATCTGAAATTTGCGGCTGTGGTTATTTCTCATCCTTCTCATTTTATTTTTATTTCTTATTTGATCCTTACTCTTTGTATTATAGCAATGTATCAATATACCTTAAACATTGAACTTTAAACAAAATGAAACAAAAAAGTAAAAGATGTCTGGAATTGTTAACTTTATCGCTTAGCATTCACGACTTGGTATGTTTAGCACAGAGCAGTGTGAGGTTTTTTAGAGCGACGAACAATGAGTATTTTGGTTTTTACTAGTCGTTTAGCAAAGAAACGGTGAGCTTTGCTATTTTTTTAATAATGCTTATTTTTTCAATGCTTCTTTTAAGAAGCGGTGAGTTGTGACTACAACTCACTGCTACTTTTAACAAACACACCCTTGATTATCCCAACTTTTAGAGGGAAGGGTACAATCACTTTTGAGCCTCGCCGTTCACACGTGGAGGGTAAAATGGCTCCGCCATTCACCCGTTACCACACCACTGAGCCACCTCGCCATTTCAAATGTGATTGAAGTCAATTTTGCTATTTGCACATTAGCTTTGAATTTTTTGATCGTTTGGTCATCCAAACAGCTGTTTTTTCAATCTTTTTTATTCCACTTGTAAATACTACCCATATATTAACCAATTTTCACACAAAAATCTTAATTCTTTTTAAAAAAATTATGTCTTGCTCACTTCCACATACTGCGATGAAATCAAAGATGGTGTTCAAAAATTAATTGATGTGGATTACATTCGTCAGAAAGAGATTATCGAGTTAGCTGAGAAGTTTAATAACACACATACAATGCTAAAGATGATTGGAGACGCTTGAAAGGGTGACTGGAGTCGATGTGAGGAACGCAAACAGCTTGATGTTGGCTAGCAACGAATTGCTTAGAAGCATTGCTGAAAAGGAATAATTCATTAACAATTACAGAGAAATGTACAAGCTCGAAACATGTTTATTTTCGTGTAATGTATTTTAATTTCCATATTGTATTTTAATTTTCGTATTGTAAAATATGTATGTTTTTTTAAATTAATGAAAATTTAGTTTGTTTAAAAAAATGAAGAAACAATTGTGGAGCCCAAAAACAGCTGAACGACACGCAAAAGGCTCAAGCCATGATAGAGGTGGTACTTTTGATGTGTGGATGTGAAATGTGAAATGTTGAGGTGACGCTGATTTGACACAAACAACACGCAAATAGCATGTTACCACACCCTATGTTCTTAATTCCTTTATTAATTAGAACTGACAAATTTGAAGAAAAAAATTATCAAATGTCAGCTTTCACACATTGATTATCATAAAAAAATTCTTGCCTCATTTGTTTATCACAAAACAAAATACTAGATTTTAGTTACCGTTATGTCACGGACTTGTCTCTACAAGGTCTTCTGTGCGGCACTTAGTCTCGACTAAGCTCAGCCTTGCTCGAACACTCAAAGATGTATGCAACGAAAGTAAACTTCAAAGAATGGAACAAGTGGAATGTAAAGGAACACTTTGTATTATTACTTAGAGAAGTTTTACAAGGGAGCTTTACAAGTAAACTTCTTATGGATGCCCTCTACAAATGAGGCTTACATCTATTTATACTATTGTGTACAAGCTTCTACAAGATTCATGAAAGCTACTAGAATTTCCATAAGCTTCTAGTAAGCTTCTAGAGCTTCCATTTTATTATAAAAGCTTCCAAGATTATCCATCATCTTTCATAGGCTTCTAAACTCTTCCAAGCTTATCCAAGACCTTCCAAGAGAAGTGTGGAATAATCCAGAATCCCGAACATACTTGTAAAAGATAGGCGGGTCGTGACATCCTCCCCCACCTAAGCTCGCGACGTCCTCGTCGTGCCATCCTTGTGATACTTCTTGATCTTGTCCGTGAATTGCCACAATAAGTCTTCGGCTTCCCAACTTGCTTCACTATCGGGCAAATTACGCCACTTGATCAATTACTCCTTATAGCTCGGCACTCCTCGCCAGATCGTATTTATCTCGACAAAATCTCCTCAACCTCTCGATCGCATCGAGTAACAACCGCTGTTGGTGCCCACTTGGACACCCCTCATTCCGAGTCTTCCTCGTCCTTATAATAAGGCTTGAGAAGGCTAACGTGGAAGACCGGATGAATCTTCAACTTAGATGGTAGTTGAAGTCGATAAGATACTTTTCCAACACGTCTTGTCACCGGGAGAGGGCCTTCATACCTCCGTATTAAGCCTTTGTGCACTTTCCTTAATGATTTGAATTGTTGAGGCAAGAGTTTCACCATCGCATGATCTCCAACCTCAAACTCAACGTGTCTTCTTTTCCCATCCGACGACTTCTTCATCTTCTTAGCCGCTTTATCCAACGAATCTCGGGCCAAGTCCGCTTGTTCATGCCATTCCTTCATTGTATTGTAAGCGGCCGAACTACTCCCCTCGTATGATGCGGCTAAGGCATTAGGAGTCAATGGTTGGCGCCCCGTGACCTACTCAAAGGGACTCTTCCCCATGGCTTCACTCTGTTGCATGTTGCAAGAAAATTGAGCAACATCAAGGAGTTTAGACCAATCATGTTGGTTGTCACTTACGTAGTGCCGAAGATAGAGCTCCAATAATGCGTTTACCCTCTTCGTTTACTAGTCCGTTTGGGGATGGAAACTCGTAGAGAAGTTCAACTCCGTCCCCATGATCTTGAATAACCCCGTCCCAAAGCTCCTCGTGAATCTAGGATATCTATCGCTAACGATCACATGACTCCCCAATACTTCACCACATTCTTAAAGAAAAGCTAAATTGTATCGTCCGCCGTAACATCGGGTGGTGCGGCAATGAAAGTTCCATACTTCGAGAATCGATCGACCACCACTATAATACTCCCACTTCCTTCCGACTTCGGCAAGCATGTGATAAAGTCCATGGAAACGCTCTCCCATGGTCCTTTGGGCGTAGGTAGCGGCTCCAACAATCCTCCAGACTTCTTTTAATCTATCTTGTCTTGTTGGCAAATAAGGCACGTCCACACGAATGTCTCTACATCGTCCTCCAGTATTGGCCAATAATAAGTGCCTTCGACCAATACCAACGTCCTCTTGATCCCCGGATGACCGACCCACTTCGAATCGTGACACTCCTTCAAGATTGTACGCCTAAGATCACCCTACTTAGGTACATAATCAAATCTCCTTTGGTGAACAACATGTCTCCCTTAAACCAAAATCTTCGAGTCTTTCCATCTCTCGCTAGGGCCACGAGCTTCTTGGCAAAAGGATCATGTTCCAATCCTTCCTTGATTCGGTCTTGGAGGAAGAATTGCGCTTGGGTGACTGCCACAAACTCCGCCTTGCGACTCAATGCATAGACTACCCATTAGCCTTCCCCGGCTTGTACTCTAAGTGATAGTCGAACTCGGCTAGGAAGTCTTGACACCGAGCTTGCTTGGGACTTAACTTCTTTTGGGTTTGAAAATAACTCGTAGCAATGTTATCCGTCTTGATCACGAATCTCGAACCCAACAAATAATGCCTCTAAATTCGCAAGCAATGCACAATCGCCGTCATTTCTTTCTCTTGCACGGTGTACTTCCTTTCCGTCTCATTTAGCTTCCGACTCTCGAATGTGATCGGGTGTCCTTCTTGCATTAGAACTCCTCCAATATCAAAGTCTGATGCATCCGTGTGTAACTTGAAAGACATAGTTACATCCGGTAGTCTCAACACCGGTTCTTCCATAACCGCCTTCTTCAAACTCTCGAACGCCGCTTGGCACTTTTCGTACCATATCCAAACTTTTTTCTTCTTCAATAGGTCCGTCAAGGGAGATGCTATTGCCGAGTATCCCATGATGAACCGTCGATAATAGTTCACCAAGCCAAGGAAGATCTCAACTCCATCACCTTGGTTAGTGGTTCCCACTCTTGGATAGCCTTTACTTTTGCACCATCCATCATCAATCCCCCATATTTGATCTTGTGTCCCAAGAACTCGACTTCGTCTTGAGCGAAAGAGCATTTCTCCAACTTCACATAAAGCTCATTGTCCTGCAACACTTGGAACACCTGTTTCTAATGCAAGACATGCTCCTCCAAGGTATGACTATAAACAACAATATCATCCAAGTATACCAACATAAATTTATCAAGAAACGGGTGAAATAACTTATTCATAAGGGTGCAAAATGTAGCGGGAGCATTTGTTAAGCCAAAGGGCATGACTAAGAACTTGTAAGATCCATACCTCGTGACGCATGTCGTCTTAGCTTCGTCTCCCTCCACTATCTGTACTTGGTAGTACCCCGATCTCAATTCTAACTTGGAGAAGTATCTCAGCTTTCCAAGTTGATCGAACAAATCCGCAATAAGAGGAATAAGGTACTTGTTCTTTATCATTACCTTGTTAGGTGCCCAGTAGTCTATGCATATCCACAAGGATCCGTCCTTCTTCCTTTAAATTGCACCGGCGCACCATATGGGGCTTTCGAGGGTCGAACATAGCCCTCATCCAATAGATCCTTGAGTTCATATGCAACTCCTCTAACTCGGGTGGTGGCATTCGGTAAGGGGCTTTGGCGGGTGGCTTGGAACCCGATTCCAAATCGATGGTATGATCCACCTCCCTCCTAGGTGGTAGCTTCTTGGGAAACTCCTTGGGCATCACGTCCTTGAATTCATCAAGTACCCGCTCGATCTCCTTCGGTACCTCTACTTTGCCCGACTCGCTATCCATCTCTAGCCTTGTTACTGCCAAATAGCAAGGCTCGCTCTTATTGTACCCTTTCTTGAATTGCATGGCCGAAAGGGTCTTTACTCCATACTTAGAATCCGCTAAGTGCTAACCATGCAAGTCTTTCCACCATCTAGGATACATAAAGAATTAGCAAATGGCATAGGGAAAGCTCGTACCTTATCGAGGAACTCCAACCCAAGAACCACATCGAAATCATCCATCGGGACCACCGACAAGTCAATCGTCCTTTCCCATTCTCCAATCTTTGCCCGAACATCCTTAGCCACTCCTTTCATAGGCTTTGCCTTCGAGTTTACCGGCATTAACATTCCACTCCCTTTCGTAGCGCTAATCCTTAGTTGCCTGGCTTCATCAACCGACATGAAATTATGAGTGGTACCGGAAGCTAATAGAGTACGTACCTTGATCCCGTTGATGGTTGCTTTCACATATTGCAATCCTTTCCCTACAACTTCGGTACCTCCGTCTTGGCCTAGATTGCATTCAAGATCCTCATCAAGCTCATGCATCCACCATCGCTCGTACCTTCGTCTTCATGAACCGCCATTTTGTTTAGGCTTGCTTTCTTGGGGCAATCTCGAGCTCTATGAGGTCCGTCACATATAAAGCATCCACCACTCTCGAAGGCCGTCTTCAGGTCTTTGTTCTTTCCGGTTGGTGGCTTACGTGCATTATCATTCTTTGTTTGAGCAACTTTCTCCCCTACCTTTCTCATGGTTCACCTTTCGATCCTTCGACTTAGACGTTTCCCTCCTCGTACTAAAGTCAATCAAGGCCTCGACATGGGTAATAGCCGTAGCAAGGTCTTGAACTCCATGTCTTTCTAGCTCCGTCTTAGCCCATCCTTGCAAACCATCAAGAAAATAGAAGAGAGAATCTTGGTCGGAAAGATCCGGAATCTCCAAGGTAAGTGTAGTGAATTCCTTAACATAATCCCGGATCATTCCGGAATGCTTAAGTTTACAAATTCGACTCTTTGCTTCATTCTTAGCATTCTCCGGATAAAATTGCTTCTTAAGTTCAGCAACAAAATCAGCCCAAGTATGGATATTACACGTACCTCGCTCGATATCTCCATATCGGCGTCTCCACCATAACGCCGCGGTATCCTTCAAGTATCGGGATGCCATCTTGATCTTGGATTCATCATCCGTAATGTTGACACCCTCCAAGTATTGTTCCATCTCCCATAAGAAATCATTAATCACCCTAGCTTCTCACTTTCCTATGAACGGTGATGGTTTTGGAGCATCTATCTTCGGAGCATTATGACTAGCGTTGCCACCTCCGTTAGCCATGGATCGCTTGAATAGCACCACATCGGCTTGCAAGTCTTTGATGGTATTATGAATGTTGGAGATGTCGCCCATGAGCATCTCCTTTAGATCATGAATTTCACGCTTAAAGTCGCCACTAAGAGCAATGAGGACGACCCTAAAGTCATCCTTCATGGTCGAAAAGTCGGAGTCTAGACCTTCCAAGCCCTCAACTTTGTTCTTCAACTCCATCACGGATGTCTCAACACCCATCAATCTCTTATCCAAACTCGCCACAACGTCCTTAGACGTACCTCTCTTCTTGGGGTCTTGACGCTTATCATCTCGGCCTTGCTTTTCGTCAATGATCGCACTTCCACTAGCACCAATCTTCTCAGTTTCGCTTGCCATCGCCTCGAATCAACCTGTCTCTAATACCACTTGTCACGGACTTGTATCTACAAGGTCTTCCGTGCGACACTTAGTCTCGACTAAGCTCAGCCTTGCTCGAACACTCAACGATGTATGCAACGAAAGTAAACTTCAAAGAATGGAACAAGTGGAATGTTAAGGAACACTTTGTATTATTACTTAGAGAACTTTTAAAAAAGATCTTTACAAGTGAACTTCTATGGATGCCCTCAACAAATGAGGCTTACATCTATTTATACTACTATGTACAAGCTTCTACAAGATTCGTGGAGACTACTAGAATTTCTATAAGCTTCTAGAGCTTCCATCTTATTCTAAAAGCTACCAAGATTATCCATCATCCTCCATGGGCTTCTAAACTCTTCCAAGCTTATCCAAGACCTTCCAAGACAAGTGTGGAATAATCCATAATCCAGAACATACTTGTAATAGATAGGCGGGTCGTGACAGTTAGCAACTTAATAAACAACTTTTGAGAGATCTTCCTATTTTTTAAAACACTTTATAATTACCATTATAGCCCGTTATCAACAAAACAAAACAAAAAATACATTTTTTAGTTACAGTTAACAACTACGTCTTTTTTTATTAAAAGTTGTTAGCCACTCTAAAGTATAAAGAAGTACATTAAGAAAACCAAAAATATATATTAAAAAATGTATGTGTTGCTTAAAAATGGAGGTCTTCCAGTTCAAGTTGTTTATAGATGGCGAATATTTGATCCAAATGTCCGCGTCTTAGAGAATATTGTAGAGAATGCAGTCAAAGGAATATCATCAACATATAAGAGTAACTAAACAATATTCGATCCCCGTCAAAAAAATAACAATGACGAATCACAACGGCTATGGTAGAAAACAACACGAGTAGCATAAATTTTTGAACGCTAAAACCAAGCCTGAGGTGTCGGTTTAAGACGATATAAAGATATATGTAAAAGACATACATGATAGGGACGTTGCGGGTCTCGAAAGCAAGGAGGCTGGTGCATATAGACAACTCAGATAGAGAGCCATGTAAAAATGTGCTCTTGACATCCAGCTAATGAACTGATAAATGTTGGGAAATTGCAAGACTGAGAATCGTGCAAATAGTAGCATGTTTGACAATCGGACTAAATGTCTCATTAGAGTCAACTCCCACCTGTTGACAGTGTCCATTAGCAACAAGGCAAGCCTTGAATATGCTAAGTGATCCATCTGTGAAATACTTGTGCTTGAACAGCCACATAGAACAAACAATGTTCGTGTTAGGTGATCGTCGCACAAGAATCCAAGTATTATTTTTAATAAGTGCATTATATTAATCAAGTATATCACTTTTCCAGTTTTGTTAAAGCATAAATGTAGCTTTAAGTATAGGAGAAAGAGTAGACACAGTAAGATTAAGATGCGAAAGGGGCTTGTTTTTTCCTAGTTGAAAGTGAGTGACCATAGGGTGAGTTGAGGGTGGGTTGGGCATCAATTGAATGGTGGGAAAGGTGGAGGCCTGTTGAGCTTCAAACGGGGTGGGTGGGCTAGTTTGGGCCGCAGAAGCATGTGGGAAGTGAGTCAGGGATGTTGGGGCTTGGGCCGTGATAGTTTAAGTGTCGATTAATGTTTGAACTATGGGGATTGAAGTGGCAGGTTGCCTCGTTTTGAGTTTGGATTGAGTTGGAAAGGGAATGAGTTTGGGATAATGGAGTGGGGTGAGGCAGATAGAAGTTGATAAGAGCTTGACGTGCTATAATATTTGGTTCATGATTTATTAAGTTATAAGAGGGTAGCGTGGTTAGGTGTGACAACCATATGGAAATATAGTTTGGTCAAAGGTGACATTGTGGAAAACTATAATTTTATTAGTAGTAAGTTCTACAACAAAAATACTCATGTTGATTGGATGGGTAGCCCAAAAATATGCAACGGGTTGAGTGTGGGGCAAGTTTATGGAAGGCATCAAGGTAGGGATAGCAAATACAACCAAAGACTCGTAAAGTTGAGTAGTTGGGTTTGGTGTTATATAGGCGAAAGTGTGAAGTCTCTGAATTGTAGAGGAAGAGTTAGACATAATAAAGTGTAAATCATTCACTAGGGTCTTATATGTAACTATAATAATAGTTTAAGGTTTGAATGTAAGTTTATGTTACATTTGTATACGTTAGGTTAACGTCTCGTGACTAATGTGCAGTTTTGAGACACATTTAAGCAGTAGAAATGAGTTACGAGACTCATCATGTATGAATGTATAAATACCCCCAAGACCTCACATGTTGAGGGGTGCCTAAGTATGGAACTCATTATAATCTTATCCTAGTATAATTCGGTTATAAATTTTTCACCATCTCTTCCTCTCTCTCTAAAATTATGTGTTGATTCTTGATACCTATTGGCCTACAATTGGTATGTATTATGAAAAAATTTAGAGCCTGTTTGATATCTTGTTTTTGGAAGGTTTGGTTTAAATCATTTCCAAAATCAATTGTTTGTTACATAATGTTTAGACTCACACAAAGGTTTTGATGCCAAATAGTTAAATCTCACCCACAACCAGGGTTTTGTAGAATTATATCTTCAAGTGAAGTTTTTATTTTACTAAATTTGTCAATCACATGTTATTTATATTTTCTATTTTCTTATATTTATTTATTTTAGATGTGTTTTATTATAATATATTAATAAAATAATGGTATCTTTAAAACTAAATAATAATTTTTCATCTGTTCATTCTTTCAAACCAAACCCAAACCTAAATCTAATTCTAAACCAACCTTCAAATCAAACGGACCCATATATCCTAATGCAGTAATACCACTATTTCTAAAGACCTCAAACATGTTACTTAATAATTATATTTGTATTTAAATGGCAAGCAAATATTATTTGTAAATAATATATTATGTAACTTAATTTTGAATATTATATAAGTAAGTTTTTTTATACAAAAAAAATTATATTAAGGGTTGTACTATTAGTACCCTCTTACCATTCCCACCCCCTTAATATACAAGACATGTTTTTTTTTTGTTCTGTATTTTTTTACTGCTTTCGACTTGTCAAACTTTATATTGTATGTTCCGTACTTTTTTCAGCAATTTTATTTATTTTATTATTAGGACATGACAGTTGCTTATGGTTTCTGCTCCGTATATTTTTTTTTCCTAAACCCTAAACCCTAAACGGTTTTACTGCTTTTAACTTGAAAAACTTTATACAATTTGTTCCGTATTTTATAATAAAAATAAAACTATAAAAATTTAAAAATCTAAGAGGAGGGTACTACTCAGAATTTGAGAGGGTATGAATAAACACAACCTTATATTAATAACGATGTAAAAACTAGTAAAGTTCTAGAAGTAATAACGACATGTATCTATAGCTATTTTTACACATTATCAGTTATCAACTTTTAGTTTACAACTAACAATTACCAGTTTATAACTACTTTCGCCAAACACACCAAAAAGTTAAAAATACTCCATAACTGATAAGTGTGAGACAAATAAAAAAAATAAGGGGAAATTGTATATATATCCCTCTAAAAGCTCAAAATTACGTATATATCTAACTTAAATTTATAATTGCATATATATCCTCCAAAAAGCTCAAAAGTTGCATATATATCAAACTCAAACTTATCATTACATATATATCATCCTAAATCTTAATTATATCATATATATGTCCAAATAAATATTTAATATAATTTTACAGATCTAAAATAAATGACAATTATAACTATTAAAAGAAATTTATATATTAAAAGAGGGTTGGTTCTATTGCAAGAGAAATTGAATGTTATGACCGAATGCAATGAAATATTAAACGAAAAATATGAAGAAAAAGAAAGACAATTGAACACCTTGTCTGAAGAATGGCATTTGTTGATTAATTAGATTGAGGAGGTTCTTACAACATGCCATGAGGAACTCGAGGATGTCTTGATGAAGTTACACTATGTGAGAAATCACATATGATTATTTTACTGGGGTACCCTTTACCAAAAAAGAAGAAGAAAGAAATCACATATGATCACTAGAAACATCTTTGAAAAGGATTCAATTATAAAGGAACTCATCTTACATTTAGAGGATGCGAAAAACCGAGGTAATGATTGGAGGGCATGTTGAGGTCATTAAAAGGGGAAACTTTAGCAATATCAGAAGCTCACCAACAACACTGCAATGAAAAATATCAAGTTATCTCTTTTTTGTCATTAAACTTAAGTGAGAAAAGTTGTATGATAGTTTAGTTAAATAATGCTATCAAAGATAGGTAAGAAAAGAGTATGAAGGCATCTGTTTGTGTAACGGGCCCATTTTTTATTGTGAACATGCTCTCTGAGATAATAAATGGTTGTTTTGAAGCTTTGGCTAAGAAAAAACGTTGAACTTGATGAACTGAAAAGAAGTAACAAGGCACTTTTTTAGGATAGTTGTTTAGTATACTAACATACATCTTCATTTGTTCATTTGTCATGTTTTAGGCATTGACAATAAAATATGGCATTCTGGCCTGTTTGGGTCATTTTGTAACCCTTAAGCTTCACGTTTTTATAAAAAGTTAACATCATACAAATCTAACACTAATATACATAAAATGAACATTTCTATATCTGGTTTTTAAGTTTTTTATTGAGTTACAAAATGACCCAAATAGGACGCAAATCCATATAATGACTCATATGTACTAAAATAATACAATGATTCAAATGGAATAATAGAGATTGTTAATACAAATATCGTCATTAAACGTTATTTATATTTTATGATATTTACCTAAGTTTTGTTAACGACAAAAGTAAATTTAATTTTTATAAAGCTTAAAGCTTGTCAAGTTTAATAGATATTAAAACAAGCTTTTCATCAAATAATATCTTCATCACTTAAGCATTTACATGTTGATTAATCATATTATTGATATGCCTCTAAACTATAATGTATGTTAACATTTTTAGTTCAAGCATGTTTTGGTTTCTTAAAAACAAAAAAAAACATTACATATGTATTTACATTTAACATATTTCTAAAAATAGAAAACAACACATGACATCATGTAGTGCATCATTGAAATCTCTAGAAGATTTCACTAGATATTTTGTGTAGATTTAGACTCTACATATCTTACACAATCTTGGATAGATATGGTTGACTTTGGTAAGATTTTGGTGATCTTGCTGTCAAACCTCGGCGACACCAAATTAATACACGGGCGGAACCCTTTTAAGGGTTCCGTGGTTCGTGGTGCTTGCTGATCATTTTGGCTATAAATAGCAAGCCAAACCAAGTTGTTTTCTCATCCCTTTCTAGCATATTCACATACATTCATTCTCTCTAACATTTCCAACTCAGTTTCATATCATTATAGTGATCCTCTTTTGTAGCAAAGAAGATCAAGGCATATTCAAGCTTCAACAAATAGTTGGAAGTCTTGTTTGTTTGTTGTTGTATGATCTAGTCTTGATTCATACATCATTGTTGTACCAAACCATCATAATCTTGTGAGTGTGAGTGGTTAGTATTTTAGTCTTTAAAATACATTGTGTGTGGGAGTGGTTATACCCTTGAAAAGAACTTGACATCTAGCTTAGTGTCGGAAATATTGTGTGTTTAAGTGTAAAGGTTTTCTCCACCGGTGAAAGGAGCTTGTTGACTAGTGAAGTTAAACTCTCAAGTGTGAGACTCGGGGAGTAGAGTAGGGCAAGGAAAAAGAGTCCTTGTAGACCGAACCACTATAAACAACTTGTCATGGTTTGATTGTTTCTTTCCTTATTTACTCTTTATATATATTGCTTGCATATTGATTCGTATTCACTAACATATCTAAGATCAATATCAATTGATCTTTCAATAAGTTTCAAAACAAAGTTTTTAATCAGTAAACTATTCAACCCCTTTCTAGTTTTCCACAATTGGTACCAGAGCTTCGTTGCTCAAGAATTTCTAAAATATATTGTATTTTATAAACTTGAAACGATCCATGGATTCCGAAAACTTTTAAGAATGGCAATCTATGCAAAGACCACCACTCTTTGAAACCAATGGATTTATCTATTGGAAAAACCGTTTTGAAACATATGTAAAATCAAAAGATATAGATCTTTGGTTTGTTATAATTAAAGGAGACTTTAGTTTTACAACAAAAGATATTTCTTTTGATGATCAAAAGAAATTAATAGCTAAACATAATGAAGCTAAAATGATGCTTTATAATGCTTTACCGAGAAAAGAATATGAAAGAATTTTTATATGTGAAACCACAAAAGGCATTTGGGAATCTTTGATTATTACACATCAAGGAAATTCACAAGTCAAGGATAACAAAATTGATCTTCTTGTTCAACAATATGAACAATTTGTTATCCATGAAGATGAAACCTTTGATTGTGGTTTTGCTCGCTTTAATACTATTATTACATCTCTTAAAGCACTTGATGAATCTTTTCGTAGTAAGAACTTTGTCAGGAAATTTCTTAGAGCACTCCATCCGAAGTGGAGAGCTAAAGTAACGGCTATTGAGGAATCAAAAGATCTCTCAAAAATGTCACTTGACGAGCTAATCGGAAACCTCAAAGTACACGAAATGGTGATGGAGAAAGATTCGGAAATCATCAAAGGAAAAAGAGAGAAAGTCAAATCCGTTGTTCTAAAAGCAAGAACGGAATCAAGTGATGATGACGAATCTTGCTCCGGTAGTGAAGATGAGGAGTATGCTATGGCCGTTAGAGATTTGAAAAGTTCTTTAGAAGAATAGGAAAGTTTGTAAGTCAACCCCGAGAAGAAAAGAAGCCATTCCGAAAAGACCGAGATGACAAAAACGGGAAAGGTGAAAGAAAGTGTTTTAGATGCGGTGATACAAGTCATCTATTAGGAGATTGCCCCAAGCCACCTAAAAGCAAAACTCAACGAGCTTTTGTAAGTGGTGCTTGGAGTGATAGTGAGGATGATGAAGAATCAAGCAAGGATGAGATCGCTCTAATGGCACATGAATCAAACGAGGTACATTCCGACTCATCTTATTCTTCTATTGATGATGACACTTTGCAAAAACAATATAATCAATTGTGTGAGCTTAGTCTAAAAATCACAACTAAAAATAAGTTTTTAAAGACTAAAAAGGAATTTTTAGAAAATGAAGTCTATGAGTTAAAAGAAAAGGCAAAACGATTGGAAAAAGGGAAAGCAAATGACGATGGTTGCAAATCATGTCAAGAGCTTAGTCTTGAAATAGAAAAACTAAAGCTCACACAAGAAGTTCTCATCGAACATAACTCTAAATTCAAACGTTTTAACAAGAACATTTCTTGTGCCGATGAAATAGTTAGAATTCAAAATGTACCAGGAAACACAAGTGGTTTAGGTTTTAATGAAGTACAAATTCCAAATAGTCAAACCAAAACGACCGAAAAAGACAAACAAACCAGAAGATCGCTGCAAGACAAAGACGGACCGAGACGGACCCAAAAATAGGGTTTCGTCCGTTGTAAAGATTGGTGCCGTGAGGACTGCAGCAAGACAGAATGTTTGCAATACGGACCGTAGTTAATTTGTCAAATTAACAAGGAAAACCAAGGATAATGTTAAACTAAAACCCGCTGTTACATCAGGAGTAGGACTTGCTAGAAATGAATTTAGATCTAAAACTATTCAACAACGGTCTAAAACACCTATTGCCAAATGCCCCTTTCCCAAGAGCAACCACAACATACAACCCAACTATCAACATAACGGTTGGAATCAAGACTCCCCTAGACCATATCAAACTCCAAATTACATGCCATGGAACCCTTACCCATCATTTCCATATATGAACCAAGTAAATGGTATGTTTAACCCAAACGGACCCATGAGATATTGGGGACCAAGCGCTTGAGTTATTTGTGTCTTAGGTATGCTTGAAAGTTGAATTAGAACCTGATGAATGGATAAAAGATAGTGTATGCTCACGACACATGACGGGAAACAAAAGCCTCTTCTCAACATACCAAGAGTATGACGAAGGTAATGTCACTTTTGGTAGCAATCTCAAAAGCAAAATCATTGGCAAAGGTACGATCGCTCATAACTCCCTAACTATTGAAAATGTTACTCATGTCGATAGGTTAGGATTTAATCTACTTGGTATTAGCCAATTATGTGATAAAAAGTATAAAGGGCTATTTGAAGAAAATGGTAGTAAAATACTAAAAGATGGTATCACCATAGCTAAAGGAGTTAGGAAAAATAACATATACATCATGAAAATAGATAAAACATCTAATGACGAACTTTGTCTAACAACCTTAGATGATAACTCAACTCTTTGGCATAGACGCTTAGGTCACGCTAATATGAGACTTATCCAAAACCTATCTTCAAAAGAGCTAGTTAGAAATTTACCAAAACTAAAATATGACCAACATTTTTGCGACGCTTGTAAAATTGGAAAACAAACTCATAGTAGCCATAAGGCTAAAAACATGGTATCCACATCTAAGTGTCTAGAGCTTTTGCATATGGACTTGTTTGGTCCATCTGCTATAAGAAGCTATGGAGGCAACTTATACACTTTGGTTATAGTAGATGATTACTCAAGGTTTACTTGGACATTATTTTTGAAAACTAAAAATGAAGCTTTTGATAAATTTGAAATACTTAGCAGGAAAATTCAAAATCAACTAGGTGTTAACATTGTGTCGATCCGAACAGATCATGGTCGTGAATTTGACAATGAAACACAATTTGAAAACTTTTGTGATACAAATGGTATAACACATAACTTCGCCTCGAACACCTCAAATCTAATGGAGTTGTAGAACGTAAAAATAGAACCATTCAAGAAATGAGTAGAACAATGCTTAATGAACAAAACATACCTCAAAAGTTTTGGTGTAACGTCGTTGACACTTCTACATACATTTTAAATAGAGTTTTAATACGTCTTTTCTTAAACAAAACACCATACGAATTATATAAAGGAAAAAAGCCAACTTTAGGATATTTTAGAGTGTTTGGTTGTAAATGTTTCATCCTTAATACTATAGACTATCTCACCAAGTTTGACCCAAAGTCTTATGAAGGTGTATTTCTTGGTTACTCACAAACTAGTAAAGCTTACATTGTCTTAAACAAAGAAACAATGAGAGTCGAGGAATCTTTAAACATAACATTCGACGAAAGTCCACCTCCCTCTAAGACATCACCTTTTGTAACATATTGGATTTCACAAACACATCAAACCATGATACTAAGTGGCGTACACAATAGGTTTTAGAGAGAGAAAGTTAAGAGGTTTGGGAACTTAGTGAGAGAAAGTAAAATCTTATTATGTGCTCCAACCCTCTACCTTGGGAGGTAGAGGGTATGTATAGTACCTTACATAAAACTCCACCTACGGGCTGTGGATTAGGCATACAGTGGGTAAAGACCTGTCCGTCCTCCATGGTGTTACTTAACTAAATACTAACTAACATAAAATAACTACGACTATGAGCTTTCTAACGATTACATATACTTGAGGTGACTGACACTTTAACGACTGGATTTTCTAAATCCTAACAATCTCCCCCTAAGGGAGGTCACCTCAAATTACATTGAGTACAAACAGATATTACATTACGATAGTTCTTGGATTCTTGTTAAAGTTCTTTGCTCAGAGTCTCGTAGTCTTTGATTCTTCATTTTTGCATATTTGGTTAATCCAAGTGGAGGTCTTTAAGTGATCCACGTGATAATGAGTTTTGAGCCAGCTTTGAGATCATCACTTCCATAAATCTCTGACTCTTCCTTTGTAGTGTTGACATTATGTGATGTTGTGACTTTCTGACCGAAATGCTCACATTCTGGATCATGATTTCTTCTCATCAGAGTAGCGAAGCTTTAGTTGATTCATGATATTTGCAGCAGCATGGAGTGTGAATATCAGAGTCATTGATGCATTTATCATGATTTCTTTAGAGATGAATGTGTTGTGTGAGCATGCGGCTATGGATTGACTTCTCCATTCCGATCACCGCAAACGTTGGGTGTACTTGCATACAACAGTTAGCAATAAAGCGCACTAAAGTGTCTTTGATCACTTTCGTTGAATTGAGGTACACGGCCCACGGTTCCTCGCTGATCAAGACAAGTACCGCATGTGATCGGTATAATTCAAGAATCTCCTTGACAGTGGTTTCGCACTGCCTAGCCGTTCTCAAACCGAACGCCTCAAAGAAGACAACACGGAGAGAGTGAACCAACGAATTTGAGATTCACTGATTGATGAAAAGAGATTTGAAAACAATCGTATCTGCTCAATATAAAGTGTTTTTGGAATACAACGAAGGTTTTTAAGGAAAATCAATTATCAATCATAAACACCTTTTATTTTTGAAATATTAATACGCAGTCGATGTGCTAGAGAAAAGAATTTTAAGCACAATGAGCGGTTTTCAAAGGTATCTGTCAATCCATTACCTGAACCAGGATTGATTCATAATTTTGAATCGCCCCATTATTTCTGTTCAATTGTTACATGGTTGATCTATTGGATAGATCTCACATGCCACCTACCAAGAGCTTTTTTGATGTTGGCTCTAAAAGGCTTTCCATCTTCATTGTGAGTTTGTTTGCATATCACTCAGATGTTCTGGCAAAACCACAAGGATAATGCGTAGGACTCTTAAAATATATTCTCTCTTTCCACATTGTGTGAAACATAGAGTCTTCATTGACAGTGTCCTAATGAGATTTATTGATGATCTCGTGGCTCTAGACTCAATTGTGCACATTTGGTTCCTATGCCGGAGACTAGGGAGAGGGTCTCCTTCTTCAATATCAACAATCTCTAAGAGAAAGTCGATAGATTATGCCAGTTCCCCGTGAGAATGAAACAAGCCCTTTTAAGAGGAACTTGAGTAGCTTGGGAAGTTGTAGTGTAGTGCAAGGCCACGGGTCCATGACGTCTTATCTTCAATACCAGTGTTACCTTAGTAACCACTAGTAGCATATGTATTGAACCCGGTTTTTCCCCTAAGGTTGAATTAATGGAGGGCTATTTATTTTCACCCTTTTCACATTCAATTCTTTTTCATTCTTCAACCCCTTCGGTACTTACCGAGACTTCATAACTAGAACCTTGTTGGGTTTATTCCAGCTTCTAGCTCTTCTCAAGGCACTCTCCCCATACCTCATTTTATCTCCTTTTTTCATCATACCTAAGGACTCTACACTATCTAGTGGATTGTCCCCGGTAGATCCCTCCGCTCGGGCGGATCGTGGGAACGCATACCTAACCTAACCATCCTTATATCTCCATACATAAAGTAAATTTGGTCGGTCTTTATGGTATTGTTCTTCTGCCATTGGAACCAATTGAAAACTATTTGAAAATCAATCCAGGTACTTGTGATATATTATCAAAGCATTTTGTACCTGAATTGTTTTTGATATTTCAGAAAAAGAGCTCCCCCTCAACATGTGCATCGAATGTTTGAAATCATTTTGGCACATGGAGGTAAGAGGAAGAATTAACTTTTTTGATAAATATTTTCTAAAAATATCTGCATCATTTTCCCGATCAAAATTAGTATTTTTTAAATACTTTATTAAAGATATTTTTGGGAAAGGATGTGGTTTTCAAAAATTTGCTCCCCCTCAATATGTGCATCGAGATTCGAAAGTGTTTTGCACATATTAAGGAAAACCTGCACATAGAGACAAATCAATCACGTTTCAATCCTTTTTGGTTTGATATAGATGCTCCCCTTAACATGTGCATGGAAAATTTGAAATCGTTTGGCACATGTAGGAGGAGAGCTTGCTAATCACTTATAAAACCATTTATCGAATTATCAGTTTAACTCCAATTTAAATCACATATTCTCCCCCGATCACAATTTTCAAGTCATTTAAGATTTGTGATCTCTATAGATTTAAATTGATTTTGAAAGCTTTTGAGGAGAGTTGTGACTTGCTTATGAAAACATTTAACCGATAAGGATCAAATCTGAGACTTTAATCTCCAATGTTAAACATGCTTGAGTATCTTTGGAAAACATGACATAAGCCTTGGTCTGAACCAATTGTATGATAAATAACCTTTTGATTTAATTGAAATCATTCTCCCCCTCAATCAATGACATAAGTTGTTGATTGAGAGATAGAGATTTTGACAAATGTCAAGCCCATATGATTTTCAAAAATTGAGTCCGAGTTATTTTTCAAAGCTATAAGTTTTCATTAGATAACAAATATTTTTCAGAAGAATTTATAGAAGGAAAAATATTTGTGAAGGAAACTGGTGACAAACATTTATTTTTAGAATCAGAGCATGAGATTTGAGAAATAAGATAAAGCATGGCTCTGTTCTTTCTATTAAGAACGGGGTATAGTCAGAAATGACTATAAACCTTTTGTATTTCTTTCTCTCAAAAAGTTTTTTTTTTATTTATTTTTTATTTTTTAATATGTACATTCGAACTTCATCTAAAGACCCGTGTCACTCTTTGAATGACAACACAATGATCGAAGATGAAATCGAATAAAAGAAAAGATGGGAAAAATATTTTAAGTTTTTTTAAAGATTTTCTGATTTTTATGGATTTTATGAAATTTTATATTTTTCTATTTTCTTTTGTGGGTTTTATAATTTTGTATTTTGCTTTTTGAATAAATATTTATAAGAGATGGATGAAGAAAAACTTTTACTCCTCGTCTTCCTCTTGAAGACGTTTGAGTGTTTCCGGTTGTAGACTCTTAAGACCAAGTCGTGGAAGGATAAACTCAAAACGTTCTCTAGGAAGAGCTTTGGTGAAGATGTCTCGCTAATTGGTATTCAGCCTCACAAAGTAAAGTTCCACCACACCGCTTCCACTTGCACCCCGATGAAATGATGTCGATTGTCGATATGCTTTGCTCTTGAATGTTGAACGTTGTTGCATGAGAGAGCAATGACACTTTTGTTATCACAATACAGAGGGATTTTGTTGAATTCAAAGCCATAGTCGGATAATTGGGATCTCATCCATAGGATTTGAGCACAACAAGATGACATGGCTATGTATTCGCCTCAGAGGATATAGAAGTACTCATTTGTTTTTTGAATAGTAGCTCACAAGCTTATCACCCAAAAATCGAGCACCTCCTCGACGTGCTTCGACGCGGTATCTTGACATCCCGCATGGTCAAGATCTCGCATAGGCTTTAGTGACATACCGGTGTCCTTCAAGTACCAAAGACCCATGTTGATGGTTCCTTGGAGATACCGAAAGACCCGCTTAACCGCTTCAAGGTGCTTTTTGGTAGGCTTAGCCTGGTATCTAGCACACATGCATACAAATAACGTAATGTCTGGGTCTCATCGGCAAGAAGGTACATCGTGGACCCAATCATACTATGATATTTAGTCTGGTCAACCATGATCCCTGAGAGGTCCTCATCCAGTTTTAGTACGCCCACCATGGGAGTGTCAACAGGGTCACAAGAATCAAATCCAAATTTCTTTAAAATCTCATTAGCATATTTAGATTGATTGATAAAAATGCCTCCTGGACTTTGTGAAATTTGTAATCCTAAGAAAAATGACATTTGTCCCATCATTGACATTTGAAATTTGGAGACCATCTCCTTAGAAAAACGATCACATTCATTGGGGTCAGTCGAGGCAAAAATAATATCATCAACATAGATTTGAACGTGAATTAAGTGTTTACCTGACTTTCTCGGTGAACAATGTTGGATCAATCGCTCCTTTGTGAATCCATTAGATAGAAGAAACCTTGATAACGTATCGTACCATGCCCTTGGAGCTTGCTTCAAACCGTAAAGAGCCTTCTTCAAGCGATAGACATGAGTAGGATGCTCTGGATTCACAAAACCTTCAGGTTGGCTCGACGATACAACTTCTTTAAGATCTCCGTTAAGAAAAGCCGCCTTAACATCCATCCGATAAACTACCATGTTCTTACTTGCAAAGATTAGCCGAAGATTCGATTGCCTCAATACGCAACCGAGCAAATGATTCTTTAAAGTCAATACCCTCATCTTGACGGTATCCTTTTGCAACCAATCGAGCCTTGTTCTTTAACACATCACCATGCTCATCAAGTTTTACTTTGAAGATCCACTTTAGAGCAATGATCATAGCACGTCGTGAGCGTGTACTAATTCTCATACATCTAGTCGATCGAACTCATGAATTTCTTCTTGCATGGCATTGAACCAGCTTGTCTTCATTCATGGCGCTTTTAACGTCTTTTGGTTCGACCTTGGATAAAACGGAGTTGAAAAAGCACCATAAGGCATCAGTTGCAAGTTGTTTACGAGTGGATACTGGACGAGAAGGGTTTCCAATGATGTTGTCCAATGGATGGTCATGTGTCCATTTTTTAAGGTGTTCGTGTGGTAGTTGTTGAGGAACCAAGTAGCGTAGTTCGATCTCCTGATGAAGATGGTAGTGTAGTTGGTTCAGGAGCAAATATGTTCTCAAATGGAGCATCTTCGGGAGTAGCAAAGGGGTTATCTCCATCATAGGTGCCAGAAACAATTCCATGATGTACACTTGATGATTGAGGATCTGATGATGAGAATGAGTGATCTGTAGTAGGAGCTTCTTGACTCAATGACATAGATACTGAAGGGTTGTCCACGTTGGCTTGGTTAGAAGCACCCTGTGTTGAAGGACTAGACTGATCATTAGCAATAGGTTCATCATATTCGTCAAACATTGGATCAAACAATTTCTTTAAATCTTCTTCAGAAGGAGGTACATATGGAACTGCTGGTGAGGGGTTTTGTACAAGGGAGGAACTAATAGGACTACTTAGTGAAGGTTGAGATGCGGGTCCAGTACTTGATTATCCTGGAGCCATTTGCCCAGACAGCTCATCGAACGTGACGTGAATAGTTTCCATGATATCCCGGGTTCTTTTGTTGTAGATTCGTAACCTTTCTGTTTGGTGCATAACCCACAAAAACTCCTATGTCTGCCTTAGCTCTTAATTTTCCTAAATCTTGACCATCATTTGTTGGGTAGCACAAAGCACCAAACACACGAAGGAAGGAAAGATCAGTTTTCGACAGGACAAGTTCATATGGAGTTTTTCCATGAGTTGTGTGGATAAGGGATCGATTTTGGGTGTAGCAAGCAGTGGCAATGGCTTCAGCCCGTAGAAACATTGGAACCTTTGAATAAATTAGCATTGTTCTTGCAGCTTCTACAAGAGTCCGATTTCGCTTTCAACTACACCGCTCGTTGAGGAGTACGTGGAACACTTCTTTGATGACTAATTCCAATGTTTTCATAGAACTGACTTAGTTCTTTGTTAACAAACTCAGCCCCATTGTCTGCTCAATGATTCTAACAGCCTTGTTAAGTCGAACTGCAAATGTTTGATAAGTTTGATGATGACGTCTGGAGTTTCATCCTTTGTCCTCAAGAACTTAACCCAAGTAAATCGAGAGTAGTCATCAACAATGACTAGCACATATTTCTTCCCATTAATTGTTTGCACTCTCATTGGTCCGCACAAATCCATATGAAGAGTATGAAGAACTTCCATAACTGAGTTTGCGGGTTTGGGTTTGTGGGCATATTTCCTGCTTTTCCCAATTGGCATGTCAACAAAGATGATCTTTTTCATACTTTAATTTAGGTAAGCCTCTTACAAGGTCCTTTCTGGAAAGATCATTAATGGTGCCAAAGTTCAAGTGATTGAGACGACGATGCCATAACCATGACTTTGTTTTCGAAGCCTTTGACAACAAGCAGATTGGAGAAGACTTCATCATGTCTTCGATAGAGATGGTGTATAGGTTTGAACCACGGGTTCCTCTTAACAGTTCCACACCATCAAGTTCTCTAGCAAAACAAGTATGTTTTCTAAAAGCCACCTCTAGATCGAATCACGAATTGACCAACAGAAAACAAGTTATGACCAAGACCTTCAACATAATATACCCGGGAGATTACACTATCACCAACAACATAATCTCCATAACCCATAATTGCACCAAAATGGTCGTTCCCGAATCCAACAGTCCCGATGAATTTACTCACGGTTCATGAGCCATGAATGCATTTCTAGTCATATGCTTGGAATAGCCTCGAGTCCGTACCACGTAACGATTTGAATGACCTGCAGCTTGAACACGCACAAGAATGGATAATCGATAATTGGGATCCCCTTGCAATAATGGGTTCCACTTGGTTAGACAAAGAGATTGGAACATCCACATCGTAAGCAGTCAATAAAATCATTAGTGGTAGATGATGGGCTAGTAGAAACAAAGATATCTATTCAAAGTATGTTCACTTCTTAAAGGTATAGTTCTACTAGTGGGCATCCATTTCCTAATGTGCATTGACTTAGATAATTTAGGGCACAACTCATTAAGATTAAATTTAGCGCCAGAGGTATCCACCGATAGCCTACATTACTAAATTTTCTTCCTGTGGGTTTCCAATGTTTTCTAACCTTCTTCCGCCTTTGCTTTCTAGCCTTCTTAACATGATTGTTGGCATTAACAATTTTAATCGGATATTTAACAAAGATTAATCAAATCATTCATACCACATGCATGATTAGTAATAGAAACCAAGCAATCATCATTACATGTTTTGCCAAAAGTAGCAGAATTCACATTAATTACAACATGCTTAGAGCTAACACTAGAATCAACATGATTCGTTTTATTCAACATAGTTTCATTCTTCCTAAGGTGATCTTCTACTCTCTTCCACTGAACATTCCTAGCTTGCAAGGTCCTATCATTCTTTGTGTTGCCTTGAGGCTTTGACCTGCTTGCTTTGATGTCACATTTTACTCCTGTAGAGGGAATGGGAACATTAGTTGGTAATGCTACTTTTTGCTTTTCAGGTTTAGAGGTGCTGGGATCTGAGCTACTTGAAGGCACTTTAAAGTTCACTTTCTTAATACTGGGCATCGGATGGGTTTCATACTTAGCACTAAGCATAGAACAAGGCATCACAACTTTATCTTTCTCACATAAGGATTTAGGACATGTTGCTCTTAAACATTCTAACAGCTCCTGAGATCGTTTGGCCTGAATGCACGCAAACCTAATTTCACTATCAAATGGCTTATTTATGTAATCCTCTTCTACAATCTCACGGAGACATTCTAGACTATCCTTAAGGTGAAAGAAATAGTTATGAAACACAAGTTCGTTATTTCTACGATGAGGAGAAATGTATTTAACAATCACAGTATATTTAGAGTCTGCAGATGACTTTGATGCAACATTCTCATTAAAGACAAGTGGCATTTTCCCTTTTACCTGACTCTTCAGATTCTCAATTTCCTTTTGTAATGAAGTTATTTTTTCATTGTTTTTGTCACGAGTGACTTTCATTGAATCGTATAACTCTTTGAAGTGTCGTTTGACCTTTTCATTTTCTTCTAGAAAACTCTCATTTTCTTGTTGTAATACGTTAATGATGTTTTGAAGATGAAGGTTTTGAGAAAATTGAGAATCTAAAGGAGGAGGCATTTGGGAGCCTGCACATTGTTCTTTTCACCCTTTAATTGTGAAATTTGGGCTTTCAACTTTCCGATCGTGTTACAAATGAGCTTGAATCGTTCTCACACGCTTGTTTATTTCAAAACGCATCAAACTCGAACATTTGAGGATGTATTGATGTTTGAGGTTTTGACATTTTCTTTGAGATGTTGATATTTTAGTTGCAAATCAAAATGTTCAACTTCTAGCTTAGAAAAATGTTTTACCAAATTATCGTGATCATCCCGGTCAATTTTCTCATTTAGTTTTGAGTTTTTGTTTTCAAGCTCAATGACACGATCATGGGAAACTTTCAAAGCAACGAATAATTCATGAAATTGAGAAGCAGAATAGAATGCTTAGTAACAAAGATAAAACACATCTTGAGCCACACAACTCAATACTAAGTTCTCATTTAAGATATGCATATTCTTCCTTTCAATTTCATTATATTTGAGTTCCCGCTCATAATCATTGACCTCAACTATCATTGCATCAAATTCCTTTTCCATTTCTTTAATGTCCGAAGTCTATCTCTTTTGAAGACTCTCAAATTGACCTTTTAATTGTTTAAAGAAAGGTATGACCTCACTTAAATAGCATTCTTTAGTTTTCTCAAAACCCCTTTCCCCTTCAGTTATCCCTGTAGGTGTGATTCTCTTCTTACATGTCTTCTCAAAATCAATGAATAGTTGACAAACAACATACAGGTTGATTAAGGCCTTTGCTATTAGTGAAAATAGTTCTCGGAACTAAATGCATTGGTGTATTCGGAGGATACACAGTAGCTGCAGGTACTTTCCTAAGGGGAGTGTTTGTTTCAACAAGTACATTTGCTTTTTGCTTATCCATGTCTTTCTTCCAAAATTTTTTTTCTGTGGTTAATTGAGTTTGAGGCTTAAACATGTTCAGGGAAATCCAATTTTCCTTAGTGTAATCATGGGGTTTGATCGTTATGTTTTTCTTTTTACACTCATGATCTTTTAGCTTCTTATCCATTTTCTCCCTAGAGGCATCTTCTAATTTTCTATCCTCTTTCGTGCTTCCAATACATGATGGTGTTTGCCTTGGCTTGAGGATCTCATTACCATCATATACAATCGTATGGAAAGTTTTAGCCTTTTTACACTACTCATGATTTGGCTCCTCTACTAGGGGAATACTATGCTTATCGCTAAGACTCATGGCTTAGTGATCATGTGAGCAGTCTGAATGGTATTCCCTTGTACGTACAACTTATTTTCAATCTTGTTTTTCAAAGTTCTTAGATTGGAAAAGTCATTCAAAAGTTTTGATTCCTTAGCATTAAATTCTTGTTTAAACACTTTAACATTATCTTGGAGTTCCTGTTTTTGCTTACAGTTTTAGAAAGCTTTTGTTGTAAGGAGTTTAACTCTTGTTTTAACACTTCTTCTCTAAAATTACTTTTTCTAATAATTGTACGCATTTGGTTATCCATTTCCTCGCCACGGTAGTTAACTCAAACTTAGCACGTTGTTCATAAATAGCAACTTGTTCTTTATAGGCATTCCGCCAAGAGATATCGTAATCATCAGGGCACATGCAAGGTATTCATCAAAATATAGTCATCATTGACTGCAGAAGATGCATCATTTGGTACAATCTCACTTTCACTTTGAATCACATATTGATCATATGGGACAATATTACTATCACCCACATTATCTATATCTGATTCATAAGATTCATGAGATTGTACTTCGCTATGTATCTTTTGCGCATCAACTTCATCGTATAGTTTTAATACCTCTGAAATGATTGAGTCTTTGGATGGACCAACCTGTTGTGGTGATGAGACCTTTGGAGAGACCATTGGTGAAATGCTAGCCATGAAGATTGTCCGGGCAGTAGGTTCATCATCGACATCAGAGTCAAATGCATCACAACAGAACTTGAAAGGCATTTTGATGATTGTGACCTATTTCCTGAATTGGTCGCCATCCACATCAAGATCATAGGTTTTGGCATTTCCTCCGCAAGAAACAAAGAACTCTTCTTATCCAAAACCGCTCCATTGTCCCGAGCTTGCACCAGCAAAGATCTTGTCCCCTCAAATACTCTGCATTTTGAGGGCATTTGGGAGATGTGCAGTTCCTTGGAATATGTCCTTCACCACCACAGTTGTAGCACTTGATTAGATTTCCTTGTCCTTGATTTGCATTCCTTCCACGATTCTGATTAGCCACATACCCTCCACCTACTCCACCTTTTCCTTGTTCATACCGCCTTTCCTTGAATCGGTTGCACCATGATCTTTCCATCTCTGACAATAGCATGATTGTGAAGATTGGATGCAGTTCTAATATCATTGTTAGTGTGTGGAGTGAGGTTCAGATTTTGCTTAACCATAAGAGCCAGCTGATTGATGAAATATTCCATGGTTGCTTCAAAGATCGTTGCTTAAACCTTTGATTAGGAATGAGTTTGTGGTTACCATTTCCAGTAGGTATGACTTGAGATGCTTTGGTGGTTATTCCTACATTGGTGTAAAAGGTCATTGAATCATTTGATGAACTTGCATTACCGAATTTGAATTGAATTTTTCCAAGATCATTCGTTCAAACGTAGCATGTCTCTCATTCTGAAGCAAGTAAGCATACAACTGCTCATAGTTAGTGTTCCTCAAACCTTTTGTTAACTTGACTCAAGTGACAAATTTGTGCCATTCGGGATTCATGTTGTTCACAAACTTTGAATTTAGTTGAATATTTGGCATAGTCATTTTGATATTCCTCATGTCATTCACAAGCTTGTGGAACCTCACGTAATATTCAGTGACACTTTCCCCGGGTTTCATCTTAAAGTGCTCAAAGTCATCATACAGCTTGAGATTCTCTGCCTTCTTTAGTTAATTCGTAACCGAGAGAAGCATCTTAACATTATCCCAAACCGCCTTGGCTTCAGTGTTGTGATTGATTAACTTGTAGATGTCTTTTGGAAGACCCCGAAGTATAATGTTTGAAGCCCTCGATATCAGATCATATCTCTTTTTCTCCTTATCATCGAGCTCATCATACGCCTTTTGGTCCGTCCAAACCTAAGATCACTGTACCATCCGCAGCAGTTTCAAGTGTGTCTCTAGTAGTTTCAATCTGATAAGGTCCTTCATCAATTGATTTGAGAATGTTAACCCCATTCTCCTTTCCCAAACAAGATAAACCTAATTCGTTGAGCCCATGAGTCATAATCAGCCTCGCAAGCATAGGTGGACGAGTATCTGATCCAGCTTGAACATCTTCAAAGAATGTAAGAGATGATAGTGGGTACGCTTGGTAGACATGATTACAAATTCTACGGATTTTAAAACTCTTTAATTAAACCGGGAAATAGATTCTTTCACAGGATTTTACTAAATCAAGAGAAAACCGTAAAACGTAATACAAAGAAAACACTAAATCGCACAAAGAGACAAATCGCTCAAAGTGACAAATCGCTTTGATAAGACAAATCGCTTAACCAATCAACTCGCTTCAATAAGGAAGTCGCTTAACCCAACAAACCTCTTAAAATGACAAGTCGCTTAAAATGAACAAGTCGCTTGAAGTGACAAATCGCACAAATACAACAAATCGCTTAAACTAACAACTCGCTTAAATAAGCAAGTCACCAAAGATGACAAATCGCTTCTCCAAGACAAATCGCAAAATTACAGCCACTACCCGACAAATCGCTAAATAAGTGATTTGTAGCAGACACAAATCGCTTCCAAACAAAGACAAATCGCTAGTCAGAATACTTTTACGAGACACAAATCGCTAACTTTAAAACAACACAAACGCCACTTTTAAATCCAAAAACAATCCAACCACAGTGATTCAAGCTTTCCAAATCAAAACTTAAGCACTTATGATGATTCTAAACACAAAAGTACAATCAAAATCCAAACTTTAACACAAGAAATGGTCCAAATGATGCAAATACCACTAAAATTTTTCAAACCCAAAAACCATATAAAACCACTAGAAATCCAAGAATATGTAAGAGAGATGATCAAACCATGGCTCTTGATACCATTTGTAACATATTGGATTTCACAAACACATCAAACCATGATACTAAGTGGCGTACATAATAGGTTTTAGAGAGAGAAAGTTAAGAGGTTTGGAAACTTAGTGAGAGAAAGTAAAATCTTATTATGAGCTCCAACCCTCTACCTTGGGAGGTAGAGGGTATTTATAGTACCTTACATAAAACGCCACCTACGGGCTGTGGATCAGGCATACAGTGGGTAAAGACCTGTCCGTCCTCCACAGTGTTACTTAACTAAATTCTAACTAACATAAAATAACTACGACTACGAGCTTTCTAACGATTACATATACTTGAGGTGACCGACACTTTAACGACTGGATTTTCTAAATCCTAACACCTTTGGTAGATAATGACTTAGTTGAAAGTCAACTTGTAGAAAGTCAAGAAATAAGTGAAAATGACAAGGAAGATGAACCATTGAATAATGAAATTATAAACATCAAAGAATCCAAAAGTCATCATTTAGAAAAGGTCATAGGACAACTAAATCAAAGAACGTTAAGATCACAAGCCCAAAATCAAAGCAATTTGCTTCGTATCAACCATTGAATCGAAAAACATAAACGAAGCAATTAAAGATGAATCTTGGGTAATTGCTATGCAAGAAGAGCTAAACCAATTTGTTAGAAATGATGTTTGGAAGTTGGTTCCAAAACCTAAAGATCAAACTATAATTGGAACAAAATGGGTTTTTCGAAATAAAATGGACGAAAATGGTATAGTATCTAGAAACAAAACTAGGCTTGTCGCACAAAGGTTATAATAAACAAGAAGGGATTGATTACGACGAAACTTATGCACCCGTAGCTAGGCTCGAGTCTATTAAAATCTTACTTGCATATGCATGTGCTTATGACTTCAAATTATTTCAAATGGATGTTAAGAGTGCATTTCTTAATGGGTTTATTAACGAAGAAGTATATGTTGCTCAACCTCCCGGTTTTGCCGACTTTGAGAAACCACATCATGTCTTCAAACTCAAGAAGCCATTATAATGGACTTAAGCAAGCACCAAAAGCTTGGTACGATCAACTTAAGACTTTTCTAGTTGAAAACAAATATACCATGGGATTAGTAGATAATACTCTTTTACCAAGAAAAAGGAATCACACATTATCATAGTTCAAATATACGTTGATGACATCATATTCGGATCAACTTGTTAAGAGCTATGTGATGATTTTTCTAAAATCATGCACGACGAGTTTGAGATGAGTATGATGGGTGAGTTAAACTTCTTTCTAGGACTTGAAATTAAACAACTAGAAGATGGCATATTCTTTAACCAATCTAAATAAATAAAAGATATGCTTAAGAAATTTGGTCTTGAAGACTCAAAACCAACTAAGACACCTATGTCCTCGGACACTAAACTCACCAAGGATGAGGAAGGTGAATTGGTAGATAACACTAAATATAGAGGAATGATTGGTAGCCTACTCAATCTCACGGCTAGTAGACCCGACATTGTGTTTAGTGTTTGTCTATGTGCTCGCTTTCAAGAAAATCCCAAGGCATCACACTTAGAAGCCTTAAAAAGGATATTTAGATACATTAAGGGAACGACATGTTTAGGATTATGGTATCCCAAAGGAACGGGTGTAGAAACTATAGTGTATGCCGACTCGGACCATGCCGGTGACTATGTCGATAGAAAAATTACAAGTGGTATTTGTACTTTTGTTGGACATTGTCTCACCTCATGGTTTGCAAAGAAACAAATGGCTCTAGCTATCTCAACTACAGTTTAATACGCCTCACCTGAAAAGCATGTCAACAAGCTCTTGGATGAAGCAAGCTCGTGGATTACTAAATTCATCTCAACGATATCTCTATACTTTGCACAACAAAGGAGCTATTGATCTCAAGAAAATCCCGCCCAACATGCTCGTACAAGCATATTGAAATCCGCCATCACTTTTCGCACAATGTTCAAAAAGGAAACATCTCAATTGAGAAAGTATCCTTCTAAGACAACATTGCCGACATCCTAACTAAGCCTCTCAAACGAGAACCATTTAATCCTCTTAGACTTGGCTTAGGGTTAATGGAACCAAACATGTAGTTAAAACATAGTCTAAACCTTAGAACAAACAAAACAAAACAAATTAGCTTAAATTCGCTATCGCCCCACGCACCAAACGACAACACGGACGGAACCAAAAATTTGGTGCCGCTCGTCCGTGGTGACAATAAAGAGTAAAAATACCACTTAAAAAAACATCTTCTTCCTCACAACCCACTTTACCAAAACGTATCAACAACACACCTACCTCATTGTTGAGACTTTTCACCAATTAATCATGAAGATAACATCATTGTAAGTATCCTAACTACATTACTTCTTAATTCGAAGTCTAGGATTCTAATCTGTGCACAAAATCATTACATGGGGATTATGTATATTCTTGTACAAAACATGGATTCAATTTGAAAATTGCATAACTAGTTATCGAAATTAGGTACTACATTGTCACATTGTATAAACTAATCATGTTTCCCACCATTTAAAAGATAATTACTATAAGGCCTTATTCTAATTAAACAAAAGCCCCATGTCAAAATTTTGAAAAGCTTCTCACTTGTAGGAAAACAATTTTTCATTGTTAATACAAATAGAAACGTAAATTTTTCATGACTTGCATAATGCTCTTGAATACTAAAGGTAATGCATAACTAATATGCATTCCCGGGTATATTCAAATGAAGCCACATTTAATTAGGAGCGTTTGGGTTATCTCATGCCTTTTGCCAAACACCCCAATTGAAAACCATTTTATGCATAAAATGAGTCGAGATAACCGCAACTCCAAATTGTTTTCATATAGGCACACACTAGAACCAAAACGCTAAGTTTGCTTTTTATTTTTAACATGTAAATCTTTGCTCATAGGAACAACCATGGTCGCCGCAAAATTCTATGATCACAAGGATACTCTTAGCTACATCCCTAAACACCACAAAACCAAGGGCCTCACCAAAGAACAAGTTGAAATCTTTAAGAGTCTAGAGCAAAGGTACTTCCATGAGGGTAGGACCATTCACTCCTCCTTTGTCGACGGAACTAATCTCCGTCAAGAGCTTGCCACTATCAACTTCGATTGTCTCCCACATCGATGAACCCATTTGTCCTAGGTTTGTCTTAGAATTCTATGCTAGTTTTGTTTCTTTCACTGATGAGGACAATCAAATGGCTCTTAGGTTTAGGATCAATCAAACTGACTACACCATCTCCCTAAACCAAGTGCTAGGAATTCCTAACCGTGGTACATGTGTTTACTCGGATAAGTGGCCACTCACTATCCTTGATGCAATCAATGACCGCTCTCTTCCCTACCAAACTCCTTTGGCGGATAAGGACATCATCCGTGAGCACCTTTTAACGAAAAGGGCAGCTCCAACCCGTGTCACCCGAAAGGGAAAGGAAGTGAACCGAGATCCATATGGTATGGAGCTCAATGAGCTTAAGCCCGAATTCAAAAAGTGGAAGGAACTCCTTAGAGCCAATGTCATTAGCACCATAGGAAATAGAGACCATATCAATGCTTGCCTTTGTCACATGATCTACAACTTGTCCACTGCCAACCATTCAACTTAGCCTACTACATTGCTAGGAGAATGGTAGATATTCCTACTCAAGGATCCATTGCTCTTCCATACGGGATGCTACTCACCCGTCTCTATAGAGCATTTGCACCCATTCCACCAAGCCCAAAAAGGGGTCAAGCTAGACTATGCTCTCATCCTCACATATTTGTGCCCTTGAGTGACGAAAGAGTGGCTAAGACTAAAGGTAAAAGGGCAAAACCTCCAACTCCTTCATCATCATCATCAAATACCTCCGAAGACGGTCTTCCAAATTCTCGACTTCCACCTCAAGAATACTATGTGTCTCTTCCTGAGATTGAGAATGAATTGGCGGAGTTCAAGCAAACCAAGGGGATGTTCAAGTGCCTTGGAAGGATGATGACAAAGGTCTACAAAAAGTTGGATAAGTGAGGTTTTGAAGGAGTGTTTGGAACAAGACATAAACAATGGTGTATGATACTATTTGGTCGTTTTTACTTTGTAGGATGATAATATAACTTAAAACAATGTTGTATGCCAACCGGTTGATGCAGGGGGATAGCACAAGTGTGTTATCAAAGTTTACCCATTTTCACTTTTATGTGAAAATCGTTAGCCCTTGGTCAAAGTCTATGCTCCACTATGTTTGTGCATGTGTTTTCGACTTTTCCTAACTAGAAATAATTAATGTCATATGTTTTAAGAAAAATTTCCGAAAGGTCCTCGATCAAGTTAAAAATTAGGTATGTGATGAAATCGATCACCACGACCGTGACGGCACCATTTTTTTGGTTCCGCTCGTTGAACTTTTTACCGGCCAAACCTCGAAAGCGACCAGCGCACCAAAATAATGGTTCCTACCAGGTAAAAATTTGGTGTCACCATACCAAGTAAGTTTTTAAATTTCGCTTATTTTAACATTCCATAGTACCATAATTTACCTCTAGGATTGTTCTTCCTAGTTTTTACCCATATTAGAACTAGTTTAACACACTTAGGCATCTAGGATATCCATTTCCCACCAAAATTCAAAATTTCCAAAAATCCACCCAAGGAACCCTTTTTCATAAAGGAAGGAACCAAAAGTTTGGTTCCTTGCAATTCGCGGGTGATCTGATTCTCAAGATCCTACAATCATTAGAACACATTTATTGCATATCTTTGTCACTTCACTCCATCCTTCTTGTATGGCTTGACTTAGGTGATATGACTAGCATTAAAAACACTTCCAAATCATTAGAAACCTCATCTCTTCTATGGTTTAACATCAAATCAAACACATTTCTCCATAATTTCATAATCCTATAAATTAAGAGCTTCTAAGATGATCATCCTCACACTTTCTCAAATCTTCTCATCTACTAGCAAAACCTTAAGCAAAAATGACTAAGTCTTCACCATCAAACAAGACTTGCAAGAGAACAAATCTAGAATGAGCGTAAGACCATGTTGCTTTGTCAACATAAGCTCCTCTTCCCATATCTCTCCTTTAACCATCTCATCTCCCATAAGAGATGAGAACTTCCTCACTTTGACTACTCCTACACCACCTCCAAAATCACCTATCATTGTCACTACTCCACTTCCAACAAAGACTCCCATCACTAGCTCACCACCTCCGGCTCCTATCCAATTATCCAAATCACCATCACCTCCTAAATCTCCAACACTCGTCCCATTAGAGTTAGTCTCTACACCACCTACTTTTCCAAACCCATTCTTGGGGGACTTGGAAGACTAACCTACTAGGCCCGATCATCCACCACCACTACCATCCTTTGGTACTATTGAGCGAATAGCTCATGAGTCTCCACGTCCATCATTTGACCCAAATGCCCCGTTAGGGCCTAAACCTCTTCTTTTCCATCCTATTCACAAGGAAATTCATGGTCCTTTGTATGGGGATCATCCACTACGTCCAACATCCATGCCTCCTCATATAGAGGACATTGAGGAATCCATGTGGGATGATCACCCAACTAGAGTGGAGATTGAAGCCGAGCTAAATCATCTCCACAAATTCTCCAATATGGTGGACTCCCACCTTAGTGAAACCATGCAAATGAAAAGTGCTTTGCTAGCCTCCATAATCACCACTCCAACCACCAACACCAACACCTCCACCATTCCACCACCACAAAATCATTAACCATACTACCCTCCTAGACATGGTTGCTCAAATTGTGAGCGGACCGCCCACATTACCGAAAGGACCTGGGTGATGGTCCATGAGCTTCAAGATGAAATAAGGTTCATCCTCAACCACATCCTAGAGCGCATCAATGCTCTTACTCATCCACCACCTCAATAGTAGGTTCCTAATCTATTTTTTAAGTATTTTTATTTTTTCTAGGATTTTCTTTGCATTTTTCTAATTTTCTAGGATTATATTTCAAGGATTTTATTCATGTACTAACACATCATTGTGTTCCTTTTCATGATTTTCATATCATGACAAATTTTAACAAGTGAATGGTGTTCCTTATATTGTTGTTGTTTGTTACATGGTGATTGGAAATGCTTGTAATGATGCTTATTACTAACATCTTTTTTGTAGCTTTTTCACAATACATGTATCTTTCTCTTGGCACCCAATATAGGGGGAGCATTGGCCAAGGGGGAGATAATGGCTCGGGCTCATTACATATTCCGCCTCGCATCTTCTTTTTGTTGAGACAAAAAGGGGGAGAAATATAGAACTTGGACGACTTTGACTTTCTATAAAAGTCAACTGCATACTTTGACTTTCTAAAAAGTCAACATCACACTTTGACTAATAAAGACTTTGACTTTCTAATAAAGTCAACTACATACTTTGACTTTCTGAAAAGTCAACATCATGTCTAAATTGGACATACTAGTATTATCATCTTTATCTAAATCTTTCAAGTTCTAAAATTAATTTCATATTTTTATAACTCTTGTACAAACTCTACATCTTTTATAAAAATAAAATTTATGTTTTGTCCTCAACAAAAAGGGGGGAGATTGTTATTACTAATATCGTCATTAAACGTTATTTATATTTTATGATCTTTACCTAAGTTTTGTTAACGACAAAAGTAAATTTAATTTTTATAAAGCTTAAAGCTTGTCAAGTTTAATAGATATTAAAACAAGCTTTTCATCAAATAATATCTTCATCACTCAAGCATTTACATGTTGATTAATCATATTACTGATATGCCTCCAAACTATAATGTATGTTAACATTTTTAGTTCAAGCATGTTTTGGTTTCTTAAAAACAAAAAAAACATTACATATGTATTTACATTTAACATATTTCTAAAAATATAAAACAACACATGACATCATGTAGTGCATCATTGAAATCTCTAGAAGATTTCACTAGATTTTTTGTGTAGATTTAGACTCTACATATCTTACACAATCTTGGATAGATATGGTTGACTTTGGTAAGATTTTGGTGATCTTGATGCTCGAATCCGCCGGGCACCAATTAATATACGGACGAACCCTTTAAGGGTTCCGTGGTCCGTGGTGCTCACTGATCATTTTGGCTATAAATAGCAAGCCAAACCAAGTTGTTTTATCATCCCTTTCTAGCATATTCACATACATTCCTTCTCTCTAACATTTCTAACTCAGTTTCATATCATTATAGTGATCCTCTTTTGTAGCAAAGAAGATCAAGGCATATTCAAGCTTCAATAAATAGTTGGAAGTCTTGTTTGTTTGTTGTCGTATGATCTAGTCTTGATTCATACATCATTGTGTGTGGGAGTGGTTGTACCCTTGAAAAGAACTCGACATCTAGCTTAGTGTCGGAAATAGTGTGTAAGTTAAGTGTAAAGGTTTCTCCGCCGGTGAAAGGAGCTTGTTGACTAGTGAAGTTAAACTCGCGAGTGTGAGACTCGGGGAGTGGAGTAGGGCAAGGAAAAAGAGTCCTTGTAGACCGAACCACTATAAACAACTTGTCGTGGTTTGATTGTTTCTTTCCTTATTTACTCTTTATATATATTGCTTGCATATTGATTATTATTCAATAACATATCTAAGATCAATATCAATTGATCTTTCAATAAGTTTCAAAACAAAGTTTTTAATTGGTAAATTATTCAACCCCCCTTCTAGTTTTCCAGAGAGAAGGGTGTCAATATTTTATACAATTTCTTTTGATACAAGGATTGAATAATTGGTCAAGTTGAAAATTTTAGTATGTTCTTGAACAACATTATAATCTATTGAATTATAGGTTCAGACGTGTAGGAGTTCAGGAGATGTAAGTCGTAGGGATGAAACCATGCATTAATCTTTAGAAGAAAGAGCTTGAGATTGCCATTCAGAGTTGAAATGGGGTGAAGCCTGAGATGACAAGGCTTCGTTCTGAGAAAAAGCGGTTAGGCTATCTGAGATGGTTACGCGAGAGTCCATGGAGGTTTTGGCTTTGGAGATAGGAATGAAGAAGGTCGATATATTTTAGAGTTTGCTACGGCTCACGACTTGGTAGTAGCGAACTCTTTCTTCAAGAATAGAGATGTCCACTTGATCACCTTCCAGAGTGGGGGTCACTACACCCAGATTGACTATTTGTTGGTGTGAAAAAGGGATCTTAGAACATGTAGGGACTGCAGGGTCTTCCTTGGCGCGGCATGCTCATCCCATCACAAATTGTTAGCATTGGATGCAATCTTCGAGATTCGACAACCAAGGAGAGTGGCGACTAGGTTGCCTAGGATTCTATGGCAGAATTTGAAAGGTGAGGCGCGTAATCGCTAGAAAGTGAAAGTTTCAGAGGACTTTCCACTCGGTCGGAGGACCTGGCGGCTAGAGACGCGGATCAGATGTGGAACACTCTTGCAGGCATCATTAAAGACGCAACAAAGGAGTCCATTGGTGTGGCTAGCGGGGCTACGAGGACCCAATCGACAAGCAGGGAATCGTGGTGGTTTAGCGAGGAAGTGCAATCCAAAGTTGCAGAGAAACATCTTAGGTTCAGAGAGCTTCTTTTGTGCCGAGAGGGCCACCAAGCAGACATTACAGCCGCAGTAGAGAGGTATAAAGTAGCTAAAAGGAAAGCTAAAAAGGCAGTAGCTCAAGCGAAGGACAAGGCGTACAATGAGTTGTATAAGAAATTGGACTCCAAAGAGGGGGCTAACGTTATATTCAGGATTTCTAAAGCCCGAGAGAGAAGAAGAAGGGACCTAGGAATCGTAAGATATATCAAAGATGAAGGCGGACGGTCCATTGTGAATGAAAAGGGTATTAGGAAGAGATGGGGAGAGTATTTCTCCTCTCTTTTCAACGAAGGAACTACTGAAAGAAGCGGGGACGAAGAGAACCCAAGCCAATGGCCAGAGTGCTACTACTCGAGGATTAGCCGACCTGAAGTGATGGTTGCACTACAGAAGATGGGAAGAAACAAAGCAGTAGGGCCAGACCAAATCCCCATAGAAGTTTGGAGGTGTCTGGGTGACGAGGGGGTAGAATGGCTCACTTGCCTCTTTAACAAGATCTTCTTAGGGGCTAAGATGCCATATGAATGGAGACTCAGTGAAGTCATCTCCATCTACAAGAAGAAAGGGGATGTGCAAGAGTGTAGCAATTATAGGGGTATTAAGCTTTTTAGCCACACCATGAAGCTTTGGGAGAGAGTTATTGAGAGAAGGTTGAGAAAGGAGACGAGGGTGTCTGAGAACCAATTTGGTTTTATGCCTCAAAGGTCTTCGATTGAGGCTATCCACCTTCTCAAAAGCCTCATAGAGAAGTATAGAGAAAGACAAAAGGACCTGCATATGGCGTTTCTTGACCTTGAAAAGGCTAATGATAGTGTCCCTTGAGAGTTTATTTGGGAGAACTCTTATTGATAAAGAAACCCCAAGGAGATACGTCAGGGTCATTAAGGATATGTATCGGGGGGCTAAGACCTGTGTACGGACCACAGTGGGGATCTCTGAGTTTTTTTCGGTTGAATTTGGGCTCCACCAGGGTTCAACCATTAGCCCTTACCTCTTTGCCTGATTTCTGGATGAGTTATCTCAAGGGATTCAAGAGTGTTAATACAAATAAGCCGTAAAAACGTTTATTTATATTTTACGATCTTCTAATGTTTCGTCGATAACAAAAGTAAAATCATTTTAACGAAACAAATAAAATATGTAAATGGTTTGAGCCAATAGTTTTCTAACACACTTACGTTTTCACATAAAACACTAAAACAAGTATAAGTGATTTTATGATTTAGTAATACATATGTATAACAACTAGTATTTACATATTGTGCAAATATATAAATAACTAGTATGTATTATAATGGGTAATACTACCGGGTAGTATAAGTGATTTTATGATTTGGTAATACATATGTATAACAACTAGTGTTTACATATTGGGCAAATATATACATAACTAGTATGTATTATAATGGGTAATACAATTGGGTAGAAACTTAAGTATTTGACCCATTGACCAAATACATTGAATGTAGTTGGGTACAACCCAAAGTCCATGACCCATACCTATGGAGCTTGATCCATAACCCATTGCATGACATCATGCTTATGTCATATATGGATAATATCCATGACCCATGGTTTTAATCCATGGCCCATAGTTTTAATCCATGAACCATGGACTAGATGCATTGCATCTTATAGATACATTGTATCTACTTGATACCCATGATCCATAACCCATGACCCATGACCCAAAACCCATGGGCAAGGGAGGCCCCACGGATCCCCAAGACATTGACCGGACGGATCCCCTCAAGTGAGGGACCCGTGGGATCCGTGGAACAGTAGTTGTTTTTCTTCTATAAATAGTAGGCCATTTCTTCCATTTGGGTTGTCACTCCCACACATACTTTCCCCAAGTATTGTAACATTCTAACCACAGATCCTAAGGATCTTTCTATGTAGTTTGTCTTTTGTTTTTGTGTGATTCTCTAGGTTCCTCTTAAAGGCAAGATCACCACTTCTTGAAGTCGAGCAAGCTCAAGTCCATGGGTTGCCATGCTTCGTCATCATCAAGACTACTGAGGTTCTCTTGTTGATACTTCTTTCTTCCTCCATAGAAGTGTTGTGTCCAAGGCATTAGTGAAGGATGCCGAAAGAGTCAAGACGATAGCATTAGTGAAAGGTGCTTAACGTCTGTGTCAAAAGCATTAGTGAAGAACGCTAAAGGAGTCAAGACGAAGGCTTTAGTGAAAGGTGCCAAGCGTTCGTGTCAAGGGCATTAGTGAAAGATGCCTAAAAGTCCAATCAAGTGGCATTAGTGAAGGATGCCAAGGTCGTATAATTGATGAGGTGCATCATTATACAAATAGTGATAGTTTGTTTCCAAGGATATTGATATCCTTGATGGTGTTGTAATAAGGAGTGGGTCTCCTTTGGGGTTAGGTGTCATGTAGTGTTGGGTAGTAGTTCCTCCATCGTAATGGAACTCGGTACTTAGCCTAGTACCGGATAAAGGGTAGGCGACATTGTGGTAGGTGTGGTTCTCCTTTGTGAAAGAACCCGGTGGTTAGCCTAGTCCCGGAAAAAGAGTAGGCGACGTTGTGAGGGCTTCTCCGCCATAAGGAGTTGGTGTCGTGTAGTGATTACGAACTCTCAAGTAGGTGACTCGGGGAGTGGAGTAGGGCAAGGAAGGTGTCCTTGTAGCCGAACCACTATAAATACTCGTGTCGTGGTTATGTGCTTATTACTCTTTATCTTTCATTACACATTTATATATCTATCTATCAATGTCCAACATACACATACAAAGAGATTGACATAAGTCGATCTAAATATTTTAAAAACAAAGTTTTAATTGGTAAAACTATTCAACCCCTCGTCTAGCTTTCCACAATTGGCATCAGAGCTTCGTTACCAAGTTTCTTAGAGTATGATGTACTTTAAAAACTTGATACGATCCGTGTATGTTTGAAAAATACAAAGAAGGATTTTTTAAGTCATATTTTTAAATCATCATAGTGTTTAATGTTGGACAATGATAGAACGTTCTAATATTTTCCTTGTTAAGAATTCTCCATACTTGGATTTGGGCACATACCAAGAAGATCATGAAGAAATTCTCTAAATATTTCTTTTCTTAAAAAGAATATTTAGCAAAGGTATGATCTTAATTAATTTCAAGCTTTATTTTATTTTATTAAAGTCTTAGTAGTATGTTTACACTTTCTTAGTAATTACTATAGTAGTTATCTATATTGAAATCATCATCAAGAATAGTATTCTTCGTTGATTTGTATAGACTACACTACAAACCTGTAATAATGATATCTCGGCTATTCGAGTGCCTTGATCATTATTCCTCACAAAAGGACTATTGACATTTCATCTATGTCAATGAGTATCCATGTGAAATTTCTTATATTATGATAAAATGGGATTTTGTCATAATCTTTGAAAAACCTCCCAAAAAATTATGACTTACTCATAAAAAGGGAACCTCGTCAAATAGGATTAGTATTAAACCATCAAAACCCCAAACCACAAGTTATAGAGCTTAAACATCAAACTCTAGGCATTTTAGAACTCCCAAACCAAAGTTATCAAGGAATGCTTAAGCTGAACTTTTGCTGTCATGCCGGATCCCTGAGTTTGAACTAGCCGGATCCCTAATGAGAGGGATCCGTGGGATCCGTGCAATAGAAGACAGCATAAGTTAGAAATGATCAGTGTGGAAGTTCCGCTATCACTTTCCCTTCAAAGACTCACGAACAAAAAACCAATTACTGTTCACAGGAGCAAATTGATCATTTCCTTCAAGCAAAACAATCTCTTGTGTAAGTATAATCTTCACTACATTGTTAATTTAATTCCTTGATTCCTAGGATTACAATTTTCATCTTTAGAAGTTAGGTTCAAATGGGTTTGTCATAATTTGTTACCACATTGTTTTCTAAGATAATCTAAATCAAAGAATTAACATTGTTAATACAAATTAAACTCATTTCTTGAATTCAATAAAGATGATTTGAGCAAAATTGTGATCAAACCCTTTAGGCTACTATTCACAATTAACCCCACATTGTAGTTTTGTTGTATAGGAACAATCATGCCTAGTAACCGACAACAAATTATCACGATACCGCCCACTACATCCCAATGTACCATCGAAAGGATGGACTTAGCCCGGAGGATAGGAAAGCTTTCAAGTTGCTCGAAAAGAGACTTTTTCATGAAGGTCGTGTGGTAGAACCATCATTCCTTGCTAACACCGACATCCGACAAGTTTTTGGAACAATTGGCTTTGATTGTCTTTTAGACATAAACAAGCAAATTTGCCCGGTGTTCGTACTCGAATTCTACAAAACAATGAGAATAGTTAGGAATGAGGACGGGACCATCTCAATTGTCTTCATCATAAATGAGCATGAGTACACCCTTTTGCTTGTAGAATTTGGAAGAATACTACGTGTTCCATATCAAGGAGTTTGCATGTTTTCCTATGAATGGTCTTTGGCGGAGCTACACGATATGGTTGATCATCATGAAGTCTACCACATGAGAATCCCGGAAGCAACCACAGTAAGGGATACCGTGTTCATGCAAAGGGCATCCCCATTAAGAGTCACTAGAAATTCCAAAGTGATCTATAGGGACCCATTTCAAATGGAGCTTTCTGAGATGTACGCGTTGTATAGGAAATGGGAAGTCATGGTGAGGAAGAATGTGCTATGCTTGTGAGGGAACAAGGATCACCCCAATGCGTGCTTAAGTTTCATGATCTATTGCCTTGTGACCGAGACTCGCTTCAACCTTGCATATTACATGATTAAGAGAATGGCGAGTGTGAAAAGCATGGACAAAATTGTGCTCCCGTATGCAATGCTCCTAACCCGTCTTGCAATGTTCATCTTTGCTTTAGATCCTTCTCCGTACTCCTATGATCATAGCTTTTGCAACAAAGTTATGGTGCCTTTATCCGAGGGAAAAACTACAAGGTTTATGGTGGATGGCAAAAGACCTCACCCACTAACGGATTCATCGGATGAACAGGAGAGACAAAGAGAAGGAGAAGGAAGTAGCAACCCCCTCGGCAACACCGATCTCGACCCTTTGGATTACATCAATCAATTGTCGGACATTCCTAGCCCATCACAAGAATGGCAACAAACCAAAGGGATCTTCAAGTGTTTTGCCAACTTCTTGAGGAAAAAGAAGTAGAGATGGTGGGATGAAGACTGGAGGGAAGGATGAAGACGGGTAGTGATATGGAAGGAAATGGGAAGTAAGGTAAGGTCATAGGACCATAATTTGTGTAAACAATTTGAAACAATGGTTTGTAACATCTTAACAATACTTATGGAGAGTAGGATGTAGTATGTAGGAATTGCCATAACTTGGCATTGAACAATTTAACTTAGGAACGAGTAGGATGATATTTTACGACATCTTGAAATCATTCAAGTAGTCGTCGTCACTCATCTTTAGCTACCTTTAGTTTCCCCACACTTGCTAAGCGTTATACTTGTTGTGTTCTTGCATTTATTCATTGTAGAAATAACTAGGAGAAGCATTTGCTAAGAGTGCAAGAATTGCACATTTGCTGAAATCCTTCTGATCTGCAGTAGCCAGATCCCAGAATTATAACTAGCCGGATCCCTCCCAAGAGGGAACCGCGGGATCCGGGAAGACAGATATCAGATACAGATCACTATACATCCAAGTTATCCCCTTAATCACATCATGATGGCTAAACATGATTCTTTAATACCACTTAAGGCTTCCTCAAGCATAGGAGGTCTCACATTCACCCGTAGGTAACTTAGGATCAAATTCAAAGTGCCTTTGATTTATCAAACTCACCAATATCTACCATATTTCCGCTCCAACGCTCATACATTATTCCTCACATCTCAAAACACTTAGTTTGATATTTCCATCAATTTTAGCAAATTGATTTTAGTCACTCTTACCTCTAAATAGGCTTAAAACTAGTTTTTCATTTTTCTTTATTTTTTAGGATTTTCTCAAATTTCTCTTGAGTCATCATCTGATTTCTAAGACCAATTGTCATCATTTTCCCATTTCAAATCAAATGGTATCCTCCTCAAGCACTTAGTTAGACTCTCTAAACTCTACTTTCCTACCCAAAACCATCATTAAGTATCCTCACTCCTTATGGTTGAGCATTTAAGACATCCACCACTCAAGACATCTAAGGAAAGTCAAATCCTCAAGATTCATAGGTGCTAGACCTACAAAAAGCTTAATCATTTCATCACACATCTGTCTGACAGACGGATCCCTGGTTTATAACCAAACGGATCCCTAGTGAGAGGGATCCGTGGGATCCGTGTCTACAGAAAGACTTTAATCAGCTTTTCCTTTAAATTTAAGCCACCTTTGGTAATCTAAACACTTTTAGTTACCATTTAATGACTTCCTAGAGCTGAACAACATCTTAGTTGACCTTAGTGCATGCCTAATCCCCTTAGTGGTCATGAATTTAATTCCTTAATTCAAATTCATCCTTTATAAACCAAACACTCTTGAGGTTAAGTCATCACTCCTACCTAATTCTCAAAAATCAGTAGTTAGAAGCTCATATTGCATCCTCACCATCACTATGACTAAAGCACTTAGCAACAACTCTTCAACCAAAGGCTCATCCAAAAGGAATGGTCATATGATTCATGAGATTTCATCCACCGAATCATTTCCCGTAAGAGATAATAGTGCTAAAATCCCACCTCAACAAACCCAATCAACAATTGCTAAGAGAACCACAAGAATTAGCATTAGACCTTATGGGCTAGAAAAGGGTTCATCAAGCTCTAAACCAAACGTGCCTAGTTCTAGAAAACCGTCTAAGCCTTCATTTATAGAGCATAGACTACACCCTTTCACCGAGCCTCTCTCTCACCCAAATCTCTGTTCATTAGAGCATTCACAACCAAGAACTTCCCATTCACCAACTTTCTCGTTAAATAGGGAACCACCTACAACACCAACTAGTCCATCATTGGAAACAAGGAACCACCAAGGACTTGATCATATGGAGGAATTTCCATTACCACCACCCTCATTTTTAGTAGAACCTCATCCTACATCTCAATGAAACCCCATCATCATTTGTAGAGCCTCCTCAAAACATCCAATCTCCTCCGGTTCCTAATCAAGACAATAATTGCTCTAATTGTCTAATCACCCAAGGACTTGTTCAAGAAGTACGAAATGAGTTGCATTTCATGTTTAATCATCTTCTTGAAAGATTGGACCAAATCAACAAGTCTACTCATCCTTAGACTCAAGCACATGGTTGCTTCTTAAGTTTTGGTCACTTATTAGTATTAGTAGAATATGTATTACATGGCTAAATCATTCTCTTAGTTTTTAGAGATTTGTTGATCATCTCTTATGTTTTATTGAATGATAGTTTATTTGCCATATTTCTTTGATTATATGTTTGTTGCTTGAATACATATCTCTCTTTGATGTTATCATTCTTTGGTACATCACCATTGCTGAATTCTGTCATCAGATAGACGGATCCCTGATATTTGCCTAGACGGATCCCTCCAAGGACGTAACCGTGGGATCCGTGCAACAGAAGACCAGTTTTCTACTAACTTGAGTCTTATTTGCAGGAAATTATGCACTATATACTTGTTTTCTAACCTTTGTTTTGTAGATTTTCAAAATACACATGAAGACTTTGACACCCTAAGCTAGGGGGAGCTTTGTGTCAAACCACACATTGCAAAATCATTTGCAACATAATCCTCATATGGATTACATTTCGTTACGTCCCCTTGCAAAGTTGCAATCATCAAGGGGAAGCATGATCGTCACTAAGACGAAACCATTTGCAATCATAGTTGCAATGCATTAGCTTAGTAGTTTTTATTTACTTGACGCCCTCACAAAGGGATGGACTCGTCAAGGGGGAGTTAAGACGAGAACTCTTCCCGTCACTTGCTCTATATATTTTTTTCTTCTTTACATGTTTTTCTTAAAACATTGTGTTAGTTTCTCTTCGACGCTCTTTTTGTTTTGACAAAAAGGGGAAGAAGAGAGTAAAAACTCCTATTCGAACTTTTACGAATTTTAGTTTTTACTTAAAATAATTTTATGTTTTGTCATCAACAAAAAGGGGAGATTCTTAATACAAATAAGCCGTAAAAACGTTTATTTATATTTTACGATCTTCTAGTGTTTTGTCGATAACAAAAGTAAAATCATTTTAACGAAACAAATAAAATACGTAAATGGTTTGAGCCAGTAGTTTTCTAACACTCTTACTATTCACATAAAACACTAAAACAAGTATAAGTGATTTTATGATTTAGTAATACATATGTATAACAACTAGTGTTTACATATTGGGCAAATATACACATAACTAGTATGTATTATAATGGGTAATACAATTGGGTAGAAACTTAAGTATTTGACCCATTGACCAAATACATTGAATGTAGTTGGGTACAACCGAAAGTCCATGACCCATACCCATGGAGCTTGACCTAGAACCCATTGCATGACATCATGCTTATGTCATATATGGATAATATCCATGACCCATGGTTTTAATCCATGGCCCATAGTTTTAATCCATGAACCATGGACTAGATGCATTGCATCTTATAGATACATTGTATCTACTTGGATACCCATGATCCATAACCCATGACCCATGACCCAAAACCTATGGGCAAAAGGGAGCGTCCCACGGATCCCCAATAATACACTGGACGGATCCCTCAAGTGAGGGATCCGTGGAACAGTAGTTGTTTTTCTTCTATAAATAGTGGGCCATTTCTTCCTTTTGGGTTGCCACTCCCACACATACTTTCCGCAAGTATTGTAACCTTCTAACCACAGATCCTAAGGATCTTTCTATGTAGTTTGTCTTTTGTTTTTGTGTGATTCTCTAGGTTCCTCTTAAAGGCGAGATCACCACTTCTTGAAGTCGATCAAGCTCAAGTCCATGGGTTGCCATGCTTCGTCATCATCAAGACTACTGAGGTTCTCTTGTTGATACTTCTTTCTTCCCCCATAGAAGTGTTGTGTCCAAGGCATTAGTGAAGGATGCCGAAAGAGTGAACACAATAGCATTAGTGAAAGGTGCTTAACGTCCGTGTCAAAAGCATTAGTGAAGAATGCTAAAGGATTCAAGACGAAGGCATTAGTGATAGGTGCCAAGCGTTTGTATCAAGGGCATTAGTGAAAGATGCCAAGGTCGTATAATCGATGAGGTGCATCGTTATACAAATAGTGATAGTTTGTTTCCAAGGATATTGATATCCTTGATGGTGTTGTAATAAGGAGTTGGTCTCCTTTGGGGTTAGGTGTCGTTTAGTGTTGGGTAGTAGTTCCTCTATCGTAGTGGAACTCGGTACTTAGCATAGTACCGGATAAAGGGTAGGCGACGTTGTGGTAGGTGTGGTTCTCCTTTGTGAAAGAACCAGGTGGTTAGCCTAGTACCGGAAAAAGAGTATGCAACGTTGTGAAAGCTTCTCCGCCATAAGGAGTTGGTTTCGTGTAGTGATTACGAACTCTCGAGTAGGTGACTCGGGGAGTGGAGTAGGGCAAGGAAGGTGTCCTTGTAGCCGAACCACTATAAATACTCGTGTCGTGGTTATGTGCTTCTTACTCTTTATCTTTCATTACACATTTATATATCTATCTATCAATGTCCAACATACACATACAAATAGATTGACATAACTCGATCTAAATATTTTAAAAACAAAGTTTTAATGGGTAAAACTATTCAACCCCCTTCTAGTTTTCCACAAAGAGGGTATCCCATGGTGCATGTTTGTAGAATCATGAATATTATGTTGTTTGATGATTCGGGTGATCTAGGATTGTGATGATATAAGAAAGCCATTAGAGAGATGAAGAGAGTAGAGAGGATGTTTCTTGAAAGAGAGTTGCTTTACAAAATGTGAAAGGTTAGATTCAAGAAGCAACACCCTTTCCATGGATGGAAGGGGTATTTATAGTTACCAAGCATACGTCCTCCTGTCGGACTGCGGATCAGGCATACAGTGGAATTAGTATAAGAGTCCTACGTCTAGCTTCCTCCACGGTGTTAGATCACTAAAGTTAGAGAGCTTTTGCAGAGCTTCTACAAATTGAATATTATATTGAAAAGAAGCACCACCCCTTCCATGGATGGAAGGGGTATTTATAGTTACAAGAAATAATGCTCCCATCTATGGATCGTAACAAAGGGTAAAGACCGCCTTCCTCCACTGTTGTTTCAAATAACGTAAATAACTACAAGTCTACGAGCTAACATATGCTAGACCATAATTGGGGAACCGACACTTTAACATGGAATTTCTAATTCCTAACAATCTCCCCCTAAGGGAGGTCACCCCATGAAATACATTTTGCATCCTATCATTCTATCTTTGTCATAAGTTCTGAGCTCGTAGACTTTAATTCTTCAATCTCCACAATCTTTGTGCTTTTGTAGCGATTCTTCAAAGTTCGATTATTTTGTACTTTCAGTGGAGGTCATTAACTGATCCACATCTTTGATGATCTACGAGCTTTCATTGAGATCGTTAGCCACAGTAAATCTCTGGATCACCCTTTGTAGTGTTGCCTTCATGTGATGTTGTGACTTTCGGACCGACATGCTCACACTTTCTGGATCATGACATCTTTCCATCAGAGTAGCGGAAGCTTTTACTGGTTCAAGATATTTTCAGCAGCGTAGTAGAAACATTGTATATAAATATCAGAGCCAGGTTCTGTAGATATGCACAAGTCATGATTTCCTCAATTAAGTGTGGATGCTGTGAGCATGCGGCTTTGGATTGACTTCTCAATTCTGATCAGCTGCAACCGTCCAAATGTACCTGCAAACAACAGTTAGCAATAAAACACACGAAAGTGTCTTTGATCACTTTCGTTGAATTGAGGTACACGGCCCACGGTTCCCCGTTGATCAGTACCAGTACTGCCTGTGATCATGTATAATTCCGAAGAATCTCCTTGACAGGGTTTCACTGCTGTTCTAGCTGTTCTCAAATCGGAACGTCTCAAAGAAGACAACACGGAGTGAGTGAACCAGCAAATTGAGATTCACTGATTGATGAAAAATGATTTGAAAAACAATCGCGTATTGCTTAGAAGAAAGAGTTTTGCAATACGACGAAGGTTTTATGAGAAAGATCAATTTTCAATCATAAATACTTTTTATATTTGAAAAGAGTACACATTCGATGTGCTAGATAAAAGAAGAGATTCGCACATCGAACGGTTTTTCCAAAAGTATTTTTTCAATCAGAGATACTTTTTGTGTTTGAAAACATGAATACACATTCGATGTGCTAGAGAAAAGAAGATTTGCACATCGAACGGTTTTTCCAAAAGTATTCGTCAATTCCATTCCTGGACCAAGGTTGATTCAAGATTGAATCTCCCCATCGTTTCTATCCAGTTGTCACAAGCTTGATCTTACGAGAAGATCTCACATGTCACCCACCAAGAGCTTGTTTGATGTTGGCTCTAGAAGGATTTCCATCTTCATCGTGAATATTTTCATATCACTCGGATGTTCTGGCAATACCACAAGGATAATTCGTAGGACTCTTAATATATTCTTACTTTACACATTGTGTGAAACAACAAGTCTTCATTAATTTTGTGTCCTAATGAGATATTGTGGATGATCTCTTGGCTCTAGACTCAATTGTGCACATTTGGTTTCCTATGCCGGAGACTAGGGAGAGGGTCTCCTTCTTCAATATCAAGAATCTCTAGGAGAAAGTCGATAGATTATGTAGGTTCCCCGTGAGAATGAAACAAGCCCTTTTAAGAGGAACTTGCGTAGCTTGGGAAGTTTAGTGCAGTGCATCACTGGGTCCATGACGTCTTGTCTTCAATACCAGTGTTACCTTAGTAACCACCAGTAGCATATGTATTGAACCCGGTTTCTGCCCTAAGGTTAAATTAATGGAGGGCTATTTCTTTTCACCCTTTTCACATTCAATTATTTTTCATTCTTCAACCCCTTTAGTGCTTACTGAGACTTCATAACTAGAACCTTGTTGGGTTTATTCCAGTTCTAGCTCTGTCTCAGTCCGCACTCTTCCCATTTCTCATTTTTCTCCTTTTTTCATCATACCTAAGGACTTCTACACTATCTAGTGGATTGTCCCTGGGTAGATCCCTCCGGTTCTGACGGATCGTGGGAACGAATACCTAACTTAACCGTCCTTATAACTCCGTGCATAAAGTAAAATGTTCGGTCTTTTGGTACAGTTCATTCTTCCATAAAACCAATTGAAAAATCATTTGGAAAATCAATCAAGGTACTTGTGATACGAAATCAAAGCATTTTGTACCTTAATAGTTTTGATCATTTTGAAATGCTCCCCCTTAACATGTGCATATGATCTTGAAATTGTTTAGCAAATGGAGGCAAGAGTTCTTTGAAATAATTTCTTGATCACAATTTCCGTAGACAAAGCCATTTGATTTTCTTTGGTAAATTCTCCCCCTCAATATGTGCATAGGATATTTGAAATCATTTTATCACATAGAGGAAAGAGTTCATTTGAAGTACATCCATGATCACAAAATCCATTAAGAAACCATTTAGAAAATCAATCAAGGTACTTATGTTAAAACATAGAAATCTTTGTACCTTGAAAGTTTATTTTCTTTTTGAAATGCTCCCCCTCAATATGTGCTTCGAGATTCGAAAGCGTTTAGCACATATGGGAGAGCAGTATGCACATTTGAACCAAAAAATGATCATCTTTAATTAAGTTTCATTACTAAATCACAAATTCTCCCCCGATCAAAAGTATTAAACCCTTTGAGATTTTGGATCCCAAGTGATTTAATAAGGTTTAGAAAAACATAGGAGAAAATGTGGCCAGGTTTAAATACTCATCTTGTTTTTGGATAAAGCTCCCCCTCAACATGTACATTATGTATTAGAAATCGTTTGGCACATGGAGGCAGGAGTGCCTTTAAGGGACTAAAACCAAATCCATTTAAATAAATTTGAGATTTAAATCACGATCTCTTCCCCGATCAAAAATTTCAAACCTTTTGAGATTTGTGATCCCAATTGATTTAAATCATTTAAAAGATTTTAGGGAAAGACGTGGCTTGATTTAATTTTGAAAAATAATTGATACGGATCAATTTTAGACATTAAAGATTGTTAGTGTCAGGTATGATAGTTTTTTAGAGATCTTTAAGTAAAATAAAACAATTTCACAATCAAACAAGAACAGAAAAAAATTTCATTTTGTAAGATCTTTAAGTTTTAAAGAAAATCATACCATGACATAACATTAAATCTTTAGATCACCACTTTATGTTGTACAAACCGGACTTTTATGAAGAGATATCGTTTGAAAATATTTTATTTTAAATCACTCTCCCCTCAATCGATGACCGTAGTTGATGATTGAGAGACTTAAGTTTTGATAAAATGAAGTCCGGTGATTATCAAAATTTAGTCCAATTTATTTTCAAAACAATATTTTCAAGATTGTTTAAAAATGGTATCATTCACTACTTTTCATGCACAAGATACGTTAGGTGGTATGGAAGCTGCTTCTGTTGTTGATGTAAGGCTGGAAGAAAACCGTCTGTTGATGCAGTGAGACTTCTGACGTTGCATTTGTCATGCCAACTCTTCATAGAGGTCCAATTAAGCTCCGTTTCTTCATTTGATGATGAAGAAAACCATCTGCTGATGCAGTGAGACCTCTTACGTTGCATTCCATTCCAACTTTCCTTAGAAGTCAAATTAAGCTCCGTTTCTTCATTTGTCAACCCAAGATATAGTTACCCTTTCCATTCGGCATCCAATCATCTTCTATTGTGGGATTCGGATCGGGAACATTCTTATATACCAATATACCTGCATACGTTAGTGGACACAAACAGATATATGGTGGTCGACATCACCCAAACAACAATCGACTAATAAAAGTCAATTCAACATATCAATCAAATCATACATAGGCATGGGAATAATGTGTTTATCAAACTCTAATCATCTAATCCTAACAATCATATCCTAAATTCCTAGTCCTTCGACATAGACAAATATCATTTTTAGTTAAGCACGTAGGATAAGTAAGAAAGCCCGTTAGATGATATATATTTGAAAACATTCTCCCCCTCAATCAATGACTTATTTTCATGAACAGTTTTAAAAGCGCTGAAGTCATTGATAGAGTTTATGCAATTTTATGAAAACTTGATTCTGATTGATTTTCAAGCAACTCAATTACCACCATTTATGAAAACAACAAATATTTTTCTGAAGAATTTATAGAAAGAAAAACATTTGTGTAGGAACAGCAGTCCTTCGACATACTTTCCTCATTTTGTTTTAGGAAAAGTGCATGAAATATTTGAAAATTGGCTTAGCGCAGCACTTTCCTTTCTTGAAGAGCGGGTTGCTATCTGAAATAATAGCAAGCCATAGTTTAAGCACGGGTTACAGTCAAAAATAACTGTAAGCCATCATTTGAAGCCCGGGTTACAGTCTGAAATAACTGTAAGCCATTTGATTTGTGACATGTTTTGAAAAGAAATATTTACACCTTCTGCTCGAACTTCATCTATGGTCCCGTGCCATTATTGAATGACATTTCTAAGACCGTAGATGTTATCGATACCAGAAGACATGTCTTGAGAAAACATATTTTTGGTATTTTCTGATTTTTCAAATTTTTATGGATTTTTGTTGATTTTATATTTTTCTATTTTGTTTTGCTGGTTTTATATTTTTGTATTTGGTTTTAGATAAATATTTACAGATAGAGTAGATGATATAGTTTAAGAAGATGATGATACGAGTACCGAGATAAGGATATCGAGCAGCACGTCGTAGAAGATAGAATTCGTCATCTCTTAAACATCCACCACCAAAGCCTTTTGAGGCTCTTGAAATTGAGAGAAATTGAACCATCTGAAAGTGAGACTTTGGTAGCTTCCCCCCAAACTGAAAATTCTTTTGCTAAGCAGATTCAAAGCTTTATTACAAGCTTCCATTAGCCAGGTGCACAAAGAAGCACACCATTATCATCGATCTTGTTGCTCCTTTTAAGAATAATCACCGTGATTCTTCGTTCGAGGTTATATCATCCACAAGAAGAACAACAACGTATCATCCCACACATAAATAACTCTTCTCGAATTTCATTCCACTGAAGTCTGACGCAATCCATTCCAAAAGGTGTTAAGAGACCACTTCCCCCGAGTAGTTGAATTGATGCAGTCAGTCTCTTTGAATAATGCTTAAGAACTCTCCCGAATACACATCATGAGGGGAATGAAAACACCTCCCCAATGTTCACATTTTTCTTCCCTGATGATCGTGTATGAAGCTCAAGAACCCGAAGCACACCAATACCCAAGAACTCTCCCGAATACACATCATGAGGGGAATGAAAACAAATCCCCAATGTTCACATTTTTCTTCCCTGTTGATCATGTATGAAGCTCCAGAATCCGAAGTAAACACATTCCCAAAGAGAGAATAACTGATAACACCTCCCTCATGTTACACATTTATCTCCCCTAAATATGTCATACTTGTGTACCTCTTTTATCTTCAGAAACTTTCTCTTACATCACTTCCCCCACGTAGTTGGAATAATAACACTAAAAGCCTCGATTGTAAAACCTTGAGTTTCTCTGCGTTCATGACTTATGTCTTCCCGGGATATCTTCAATCACTTAGAAGAATTAAGTTCATCAAGTTTACTCGCTTTGTGTTTAGATGTGTATCTCCTTCCCCCTTACTGGTTTTGACACTTCAGAATCACGACTCTTATAAGCCCAAACACTTGAAATCTTTGATGAGAAATACCATTGAACTGTGAGAATCAACTTATTGAAGAGTGTGAGCAAGTCTAATTGGGGATTAAATTTGACATTTCACTATCCCCCAATTAGTGCTCTCCCTTAAACTGACAATCTTTATGATGAATGACCAGAATAAGAAGAAGTCTTTAGATCGTTAAATGCAACTCGTCTTTAGTCTTCTAACATGTAGCAAAAATTGTAGAACTGACTGTAGACTCGACCTTCTTCAAGATTGTCCAGTGGGGTAGAATTGTTAACATCTTCTTTTCATCAAATGCATTCCCGTTAACTTACAAATAGCAAACCCCCTTAACTAAAATCCCTCCCAATCCAACAAGAACAGAAAGATGTTCATCAAGGAAATCAACCTCGCAACTGGAAGCACTTTGTCATTCAACTCATCAGTCCGTATGAAGATGTCAACCAACGGCTCTTAGAAGAACACACTTGCTTCGTTAATATGGTAGTGTTAGCCTTAATTGTTTTATTAGAAGTGATGGTCATTCACATTTAGGAACTTTGTAACGTGTATTAGATATCGTGATAGAATAGTCAACGGGCTCGTGGATTGGGCTAAGCTAAATGGCTAATAGTTGAGACTTGCTAGCCGTTTATAAGCTTAAGTATGTCAAATCCAAAGCCCAATCCAGCACACGAAAAGCCCATAGGAAAGCCTTTTAGGTTTTCATGTATTCCAACTATATAAACCCCTCAAAGTCTCATTTGAGGGGTGTGCTTGAAAGTGTGTGTGTGTAGTTTCTCTCTCAAGAAATACATATCATTGTGTTCATCTTATCCACATACACGGTTTACATTTCATTCAAGTCACCATCTTCCTTTCTTTATTTCATCTACTTATAAGTATAAGTGTTTGGTTTAACGTGTTCTAAGCATAACGTGGGTATTGGTTTGTGATAAGGTTGATATATCTTAGGTCTAACAATTGGTATCAATCGCCTAACAATGGTTTAGGAGTGTTTGTGTTTGTTTTGAAGGGTTACGCGTAAAGGCTCTCGTTATACGTTTTTTGTCAAGCTTAAAGCTTTAATTTTTGCACTTTAAAATTCAAGATTCTTGTGGTTTAAGGTTTATTTGGTGCTAAAGTTTCAGTTTTTTGCAAAAAGTTCGTAGCTTTACGTGTTTTTCTTCATTTTTAAGCTCGTATTTGGTTATTGGTCATTTCTACTCGTAACTTTTCTAAGCACTTTGGGTGAAAAAGGTCAACATTTTTGGGTTATTCGAGTGTTTTTAAGGCTTTCTGTGCAAAAGAAATCATTTGAATCGTTGGAAATTTCTTACGAGTAGAAGTCAAAAAGTCAAAACCCTGGTTTCCTACTCGTAACTTTTTGGTGAAGAATCTTCGAGCTATAACTGTTACTCAGTGCTTCCCTCACTTGGATAAGTGTGTGGAACACTTCGACTTGTGGATATCTCTTACGCTGTGACAGTGTAAAGGATTTTTGGTTCTTAACCATAGTTTACGCATAAGCTAAAAGCTTACGAGTAACTCTACGCATAACTTCAAAATTACGCGTAAGGTTTACGAGTAACTTTTTGTCTACGCATAAGCTTAAGGTTTCTACGCATAAGGTTTCTACGCATAAGGTTCCTACGCCTAAGATCCTACGCCTAAGGAATCCTACGCATAAGCTTCCTACGCATAAGATCCTACTCGTAACCATTTCCTACTCGTAACTTCTGTTTCTACGCCTAAGCTCTTTCTACGCATAAAGGTTTAAAAAAAAAAAAAAAAAAAATGGCACGGGACCATAGATGATACTAAACGTTCAATTTTTAAATTTTGAGGATACTTGAGTAAAATTTAAATTTTTGAGGATACTAAACGTTCAATTTTTACGCGAAATTCAAATTTTGGTTTAACTGTGAAAATTTTGGTCAAAAATTCAAATTTTTGGGCCTAAATTCAAATTTTTCGGGTCAAATTTGGCGTCAAAATTGTCATAACTCAAATTTTTCATACGACCTTAGAATTGATTTTTATAGTGAATTTCAAATTTTGGGCGAAAATTTTTTAAGAACCAAGGTTACGAGTACGACTTTCAGATACACCTCAACCGAGCTTAATCTTCATCAACCACAACTCCTTTATCGTTGAATCGATCCTACATCAACTTTATCAGATCATACCTTCATCAATGGCAACTCAACAAGATATTCATGCAGCCGGTGCCGAAAACCGTCCTCCTATGTTGGAAAAAGGTGGTTATCTTCAATGGACAAGTCGTATGCTTCGTTACATCAAGACCAAACCTAATGGAAAACTCATGATTAAATCCATTCAGGATGGACCCTTCATACCTCGACAAGTCCAAGACCCTGGAAATCCTGATGCAACACCTCCTGTCCCACCATTTTTTCGTCTTCAAAAAGACACTGAATACTCTGAAGAGGATCAAAAAAAAGTCGACGCAGATGACATGGCAATTCATATTATACAACTGGGTTTACCAAGAGACATCTTTGCTGCTGTAGACAGTTGTGAAACTGCTTTCGACATGTGGGAACGTGTTAGACGACTTTGTCATGGAACAGAAATTGGTCAACAAGACACAGAGAACAAGTTGCTAACTGCATGGGAGAAGTTTACATCTACTCCAGGAGAATCCATTGAATCCTACTATGGAAGGTTTTGCACTTTAATGAATGAGCTGATCAGAAACAAGTTGACACCTAGAACTATCGTGAGCAACATCAAGTTCTTGAACAATCTACCAGAAGAATGGGGACGATATGTCACTATTGTCAACCAAACAAAAGACTTACATCAAGTGAACTTTGATCAACTCAACGATTTTCTGAAACAAAACCAAAATGAAGTGAATGAAGTCAGGCAAGAAAGATTAGCAAAGAATCATGATCCATTGGCACTCATTGCAAAGACTCAAACTTCAGTGAATACACAACAACAAGCTTCATCATCTTCCACTAACAACAACTTGCAGCAATACATCCCTCAACAACAAAATTATCCACCTGAACAACAACATTACCAGGAACAAGGAATCACTGATCTTGAAATGGAACCAGAAGAAGCTTTGTCACAAGCATTTGTATTCTTGGGTAAAGCATTTAGCGGTCGCTATTCCACACCAACTAACAACAACCAAAGGATTTCATCAAACACTCGCAACAGGCAAATTGCACAGCCGGGTGTGAACATGGGCAATCAAGGTCAAATGGTTGGAGTTATTGGGAATCAGCAGGGATATGCTACTAGATTTCGCATGGGTAATCAGGCGGTTCCGAATCAGGGTAATCAGATGGGTCAGAATGTTGGAAATAGAGTAGTGGGTAATCAGAATGGGAATGTTGCAGCTCCAGTTGTTGGGAATTATGGAAATGTGAATCAGGGTAATCAGGTTAAGTGTTATAACTGTCAAGGATTGGGTCACATGGCAAGGAATTGTCCAACTAAGCCGAAAAGAAGGATCTTGCGTATCTTCAGAAAGTTATTCTGTTGGCACAAAAGGAACAATCTGGACTTCAATTGAGTGCTGAGGAACATGACTTCATGGCTATTATGGATGATTTGGAAGACCTCGAGGAACTCAATGCAAACTGCATCTTCATGGCAAATCTTCAGGAGACTAAGTACGACACTGATTCTGACACACCTCCTGTCTATGACGCCAACGCAGTATCTGAGGTACCAATCACTGATCCATGCTATAACAATGTCATATTTGATGTGTTTACTCATGACGAACAGCATTCTGTGACATCAGCACCTACTTATGATACATACCTGGACAATCCGAGTTGTAGCAATACTAACTCTGAAACTCCAGATGTGGATCCTAGTGGAGGCTGTGTGGCACAAAATACTGAGACTGATGAGGAAACTCGTGCTTATTTTGAATCATTAATCAACAACTGTGGCATTGAAATTGAGAAAGTTAAAAGGTCAATCGCGATGTTAAGGCCGCGAATGCCAAATTGACCGCTGAGCTTGAGAGTTACAAGGAGAACGCAAAAGCTTTTGAATTTCAGAAAAACAAAGAATCAGAATTAGAAATTGGTTATCGAAATTTGGTTTCTAAAGAAAAAGAATTGCAAATCAAGTATAACACACTTGATGTGAATTCGAACTTGAAAATTAAATCTCTAAACAAGGAAATTTCTGATTTAAATAACCAACTTTCTAAACAAAAAGAAATGTTTTCTAATCTTGAAAAAGAGAAGAAGCAGTTGATTACTGATTTTTCAAAACGAGAAGATTCTCTTCTTGATGAAATTCTTGATAAGAATGAAAAGATAAAAACTTTGGAAAATTTGCTTCTTAAAACGGGTCATTCTGCTCAAACAATCAAGATGCTTTCTAATCAAGTAAATCCGCGTTTTCATACTAACAATAGAATGGCACTTGGTAACGACCCTTCTTCGTTCCTCAAGAAAGCTCAGAAATCTCAGAATGTGTTAAACAATGGAAAAGCTTTACATGAACCCATTATTGTTCGTGATTCTCTTGAAACGTTAGAACTATCTGAGGAGAGTAGATCAAAAATGAAACAAAGGAATCCGGAAATCAAACCTATTGATTATAACAAATGGAACAAAATTAACGGAATTACTTTTGTCAATCAAAAAGAAAAGTCAAAGTTCTCCATCACACAAAGTGTTTCAAACAAAGAGTCAACTCCTGCTTCAAAATCTGTTTCAAAACCAGTCGTTGTCTCAAAATCTCTTTCGAACATTGAACAAATGTCTTCAAACAATCCTTTTAACTCAAGTGATGCGAGAAGTATTTTAGACAATGTGAAAACGAGAATTGTGGATCTTCAAGACACTGTTAAAACTAAAACCACTATTACACCTAACAACTGGTTCTCTAGTTTTGACATCGAACAAAGAAAGTTTTTTGAAACTCAAATTGCCCCTCAGCTGAATGCCATCAGTGCAAGGGTAATTCATTTTGAACAAGCGTTTTTTAAAGAAACAGCTGACTTTGTCAAGGACCATAAATCCCTGGTAAAGCAAGCTACTGACTGTGTTGAACAAATCAAAGTTTTGGAAAATTTAAATGACTCTCTCTTCGAAGATGTTCTGACTACTGATATTATGTCCATCATTTTGCAAACATATTCTGTTGAAGATCATGAAAGACTCCAGTCTGAGACCTCCAAAATTGTTTCAAAATATGAAAAAGCACTTGAGAAACTTGAAAAAGAAAATGTCTCATATTTTAAACAACTTGATCAAAAAACTGAGGAATGCAAGTATGACAAATTGTCGTATGAGCGTGCCTACAATGACATGAAAGCGAAAAATGATCTTTTGAGGGCTCAGCTGGAAAGTCAAAAAGGAAAGGCAGTGGATACTGTGATTAAAAAACCATTGACTGCGGAGAAAGCAAATGTTCCCAAACCGGTTTCCAAACCAAAAATGTCTGTTTCTATGCCTCCTCCAAAAGTCAATGAGAAAAATGTTTCATCAAAACCAGTCACTCCACCTGCTCTACCTAAACAAAATGTTGATAAGGGAAAAGCGGTTATCGAGAAACCAAAAGTTTTAGCTCCTGGCCTTTTTAAGATGAGTACCACTAATGCGTCTGCCTCCACATCTAAAACATCTGGAACAAACGTCATAAGTTTAGAAAAGCACTCTAAAGAGACTAGGAAAGCTGAAACCACTTCTCTAGATAAGATTGTGAATCCTAATGAGTGTGCCTTACCTTCTACAGGACTAGGAAGCACCTCTAGGAGCAGCAGACTAAAGCCTAAGAGCAATACAAGGAACAATAGAGTCTCGCTGGCCTCTAAGAGTAGTCGCTTGAATAAAGAGAAGAAAGTAGAAGAACACCCTAGGAATTTACCGCTTTTGAATAAGAAAGACATTTCATCTGAATGTAATGAACCTATGAAATCTGCTAAGTTTAATGAATCTGTTGAATCTGTTTGTTTAACTTGCAAGAAATCTTTATCTAATGTTCATGATGATTGTGTTTCTAAGAATGAGATTGTTAAGCCTGTTAAGAAGAATGTTCCCAAAGAACTTATGCTAAACGAATAGGAAGACTAGTTGCGAGACTTAGGCTTTACACTACTGATAGGGAGCATAATGTTTACTTTAGGGATGACATTTGGAAACCCACAGGTAGAACTTTCACACTCCAGAATGGTACAATGAGTGACCAACCAGAATACCCATTGAAACTTCTTTGAGTGTGACCAGGATTTTACCTCTAACCCAAAGGAACCAAAATCAAAACGGTTTCCAAAATCTTCTTCTTCTGTTATTGGCAGGTTATCGAAATATGTCTTTGGATCGTCGACTCGGGTTGCTCCAAGCACATGACCGGGAATCTGAAGCTGCTGATCAATTTCGTCTGGAAATTCATGGGAACCGTACGTTTTGGAAATGATCATGTAGCAGCTATCATGGGTTATGGAGATCTACCTTTTGGAAATTATTTGATCACTCGGGTTTACTATGTCGAAGGATTGGGACACAATTTGTTTTCAGTCGGGCAGTTCTGTGATGCAGATTTAGAGGTTGCTTTTAGGAAAAATGCTTGCTTCGTTAGAAACTTGGATGGCACTGATCTCTTAACTGGGAATCGTGATACAAACTTGTATGCTATCGACATCAATCAAATGGCCTCTTCATCACCAATATGTCTTATGACACGAGCATCTGGAACACAGTCCTGGTTGTGGCACAGACGGTTATCCCATCTCAATTTCGACACCATCAACAAAATTGCCAAAGACAACATCGTCAACGGACTTCCAAAGTTCAAATACACCAAGGATCACTTATGTCCATCATGCGAACAAGGAAAAAGCAAAAGAGCATCATATAAACCCAAATCCGTACCTAGTTCGGAAGCAAAGTTGCATATGTTGCACATGGACTTATGTGGCCCAATGAGAGTTGAAAGCATTAATGGGAAAAAGTATATTCTTGTCATCGTCGATGATTATTCAAGATATACATGGGTTAAGTTTCTGAGATCAAAAGACGAAGCACCAGGCATCATCATCACCTTTCTGAAGCGTATTCAAGTACTTCTTCAAACTCCAGTAAGGGTTGTAAGAACAGACAACGGCACAGAATTCACTAATCAGGAGTTAAGAGCTTATTTTGAAGATGTTGGAATCACACATCAGACATCAGTTGTTAGAACTCCACAGCAGAATGGGGTAGTTGAAAGAAGAAATAGAACTCTTGTGGAAGCTGCTCGCACAATGCTAATCTATTCTAGTGCACCGTTATTTCTATGGGCTGATGCTGTTGCCACTGCTTGTTTCACTCAGAACCGATCCCTCATCCATCCAAGATTCAATAAAACCCCATATGAGCTTGTGAACAACAGAAAACCGGATATCTCTTACTTTCACGTATTTGGCGCTTTGTGCTATCCTACGAATGACAGAGAAGATCTTGGAAAACTGAAAGCAAAAGGTGATATTGGAATCTTCATTGGATATTCAGATAACTCGAGGGCATTCAGGGTGTATAACAGAAGAACTAGGAGGATCATGGAGACGATGAATGTGAAGTTTGACGAACTTTCACATATGGCTTCTGAGAGACTCGCTCTAGAACCCGCACTAAACCGACAGACTTCTGGACACATCAGTTCAGGACTCGTACCTCAAAGAGCTCAATCAACTTCGTTTGACAATCCTAAAGAACAAGAATGGGAGAATTTCTTCGAGTTAATGTTCGATGAATACTATGGTGGAACTTCGACAAATGCATCAAACCATCATTCCGCTGCACCCGCTAAACATCATCCTCCACCACCAACAGAAGATGCATCTACAACGGTCGAAACCAATGCACCAATTCCATCTACATCATCTACATCTACTACAGTTATTGCACCCGTTCTACCAGCAGTTGATGAGCAAAACCAAAACCAGAACGATGCAACGTTAGATGAAGACTTATTTGAAAACCCGTTTGCTACGGAATCAGCTGAATCTTCTTCAAGCTTACGAGAACCATCTAACTCGCATACGTATAACCAACGGTATCCTTCTACTCTGAAGTGGACTAAAGACCATCCGATTGAACAAGTTATTGGTGAACCTTCAAGGCCAATTCAGACGAGACGCCAACTTGCCACCGATTGCGACTTATGCATTTACCTTTGCTCAATTAGCAATATAGAGCCAAAGAACATTCGTGAGGCAATGGCAGAACCCGCATGGATAGAAGCGATGCAGGAGGAACTTCTCCAATACCGTCTACATGACTCTTGGGAAATGGTTCCAAGACCAATTGACGTTCGCGTCATTGATCTTAAATGGTTATGGAAGAACAAACGGGATGAAGAAATGACTGTCATTCGCAACAAAGCTCGTCTTGTGGCCAAAGGATACAGACAAGAGGAAGGGATAGACTTTGAAGAGTCATTCGCGCCGGTAGCTAGACTTGAAGCAGTCAGGATTTTCTTAGCCTATGCCGCTCACAAAAACATCACGGTTTATCAGATGGACATTAAGACCGCGTTCTTGAATGGAACTCTGAAAGAAGAAGTGTACGTGAGTCAGCCAGAAGGCTTCATAGACATGAATCATCCAGACTACGTCTACAAACTCAAAAAGGCAATCTATGGATTGAAACAAGCTCCGAGAGCGTGGTATGACGAACTGTCCTCTTTCCTTATCCTAAACAATTTCACCAAAGGCACAGTTGATCCTACCTTGTTTACACAAAAATGCAAAAACGACATTTTGATTGTTCAGATTTACGTGGACGACATCATCTTTGGGTCCACTAATCCGAATCTTTCAAAACATTTTGAAAATCTCATGAAAAGTAAATTTGAAATGTCCATGATGGGGGAACTAAAATTCTTTCTTGGTTTACAAATACATCAATCCCCTCGTGGAATTTTTATAAATCAAGCTAAATACACAACTGAGATTTTGAAAAATCATGGTATGGATAATTGTGACTCGGTCGGAACACCAATGGTAACTTCACCAAAAATTGGAGCCGATTTGTTTGGGAAACCTATTGATCCGAAGAAATATCGGAGCATGATTGGTTCTCTCATGTATCTTACTGCTAGTCGACCAGATATTCATTTTGTTGTTTGCTTATTAGCACGGTTTCAGGCAAAGCCTACCGAACTGCACCTCAAAGAGGTTAAAGGATCTTTCGGTACCTGAAGACATCCATTCACATGGGACTTTGGTATCCGAAGGAATCCGGATTTGATCTAATTGCCTTTTCAGATGCGGACCACGCAGGTGATCAAGTTACAGCAAAAAGTACATCTGGAGGAGCACAATTTTGGGTGAAAAGTTAGTAAGCTGGTCTTCAAAGAAACAAGATTGCACTGCACTATCAACCGCTGAAGCTGAGTATGTGTCTCTATCTGCGTGTTGTGCTCAAGTTCTATGGATGAGAACACAACTCACAGATTATGGCTTTACTTTCGATAAAATACCTATGTATTGTGACTCGAAAAGTGCCATAGCCATATCATGCAATCCTGTTCATCACTCAAAGACTAAGCATATCAGAGTCCGCTATCACTTCATCAAAGAGTACGTCGAAAATGGTACTGTTGAATTATTCTTCGTGAAGACAGATTACCAACTCGCCGATCTATTAACTAAAGCCCTTCCAAAAGAAAGGTTTGAGTATTTAGTTCGACGAATTGGAATGCGAAGCCTAACCCCTGAGGAGTTAGAACGTCTTCTCGATTCTTCTTGAAAATGATTTTCCAAAAAGCTTCGCTGTAAATATTTTTGAAAAACAAAATACAAAATTTGAAAAACCAACAAAAGCAAAATATAAAAATATAAAACTTTCAAAAATACAAAAACAATATAAAATCAAAAATCCAAAAAATATTCTTCTCACGACATGTCTCTCGTATAATCGATATTCTGTACGTTTCTAGAAATGTCATTCAACAATGATACGGGTATGTACAGATGCTTGAGCGAGAGTTCTTTATTGTTTTCTAAAACATGTCGTTTCTCAAAATTTCTTCAAAAATGGCTTTCGTATACTTCTGTACGAAACCCGGACTAAAATGATGACTTTTGATTATTTTTCAAATCAAAACTCGTGTTTTCAAAAAAAATGTAGTGTACTCAAAAAGATTGTACATTAAAAAATGGTGAGAAATCATCATCATCTTGAGCACCTTTTCAAGATTGTTCAAAAAGATTTTCAAAATCTTTCAAAATACTTTGTGCTCAAGATAACTCCCTCTAAAACCCTTTAATTGATTATGCTTTATTAAAGGGGGAGTATAAAACTAAAATGTTCCATATTCATGCTTAAATCAAATCCGTTTGTCTCCCCAAAAGATTCTAAAATGTTGTTTAATCCGTTGATATCAAAAATATCACGAATATGCTATTTTTGAGGGGGAGGAGACGTGATTAAAATGTGATCAAAAAGTTTTAATGATCGTTGTTTGAATCTCAAAATGAGCTCGACTCAGACGGAACCAATGAATTGACGGGAATCAAAGTCAGTAAATGTACCATTTCGAGAAACTTTCTATGGACTTGACCAGGACGGGTAATAATTTCAAGCTAATTCTCTAGTGATGTAAACGTGTCTCGAATCGGTCTAGTTCATTTAAAGTCGATCAATTCAAAAAGTGCGAACTCTACCCTCTATGTGCAGATTTCTGTCAAAACTTATAAGCACATGTGAAGGGGGAGTGTTTCTGAAAATATAAAACTCTCGAAGTGTTCCAAACATGTTTTCTATCATAAACACTCTGAGAGATTTTCAAGAAAAATGGTTTTATGGCAACAATAGGACAGTCATGGAGTTATAAGGTGACTAAGGATAGGAAATTCGTCCTATGATCCGCCAGAGCCGGAGGGATCTACCCAAGGACATCACCAATAGTTTAGTATTAGAAGTCCTTAGGTATGATTGAAAAAAGGAGTAATGTGAGAAAGGAGAAAGAAGGGGTTGAAGAATTAAAAAGAAAAGTAAAGAAAGGGTGAAAAGAAATAGCCCTCCATATTCAACCTTAGGGCAGAAACCGGGTTCAATTCATCTGCTACTGGTTGTCACTAGATGACACTGGTATTGAAGACAAAGACGTCATGGACCCAGTGACGCACTGCACTAAACCTTCTAGCCACTCAATTCCTCTTAAAAGGATTTGTTTCATTCTCACTGGGAACCCTACATAATCTATTGACCTTCTCTTAGAGATCGTTGATATTGAAGAAGGAGACCCTCTCCCTAGTCTCCGCTCAGGAAAACCAAAATGCACTAATTGAGTCTAGAGCCACGAGATTCATCAAAAGATCTCATAGGAACACATGACATGACATCGCTTGTTGTTCATCAATAAGGGCACAAGTGATATATTCTAGAGTCCTACGCAGATCTTAGCAATCTGCCAGAACATTTATGAGAAGTTTCACATCTGTGATCTTCAGTGATTGAATGGAAACTCCTGCCAGGGTCAACATCAAACAGCCCTGACAGCAGGTCACTTCGGTAATTCTTCGTGGATTACGCTTAGTGTGTCTCAAACGGTCTACAGTCGTGGGGTGATGCTTCGGTGTACCTCAGCGACTCATCTGAACTGTAGATGTACTTCGGTATATCATGTTATCTCACTTGTGGGACTCCAGTTCAGGAACGGCCTTGTGAGAATTAGAGACGTGTTTTCACACTATGCTGTTAACACCCTCGAAATTCAAACTTGTAAGTGCCGGAATCCGCTTATTACTAACCTGTTTTATGTTTTCTTCTTATGGAAGCTCCGGAGCGGATGGATCGTGCAGACTCGCCACATGCTCATACCAACAACACATGAAAGTTCTCATCACAATCAAAGGCTACACAAAGTTTAAAGACTCGAGAACTACATCATTGGTAACCAAAAGTCAAATAGAAGTGTGAGCATGGTGGAGAAAGACGTGGAGACACCTAACCAACGAAGTTGACAACGGCAGACAACCACATTATCTGATCACAAAGCATGAAGGAACAAAGAATCAAGACTATTCTATATCTACACACAAAGTTCAAGCTCAAGAAAAGTAAAGACCTAATCAAGTGGAGCATCATTTGAATGACCACCCCTTAGGGGGAGATTGTTAGCCTTAATAGTTTTATTAGAAGTGATGGTCATTCACATTTAGGAACTTTGTAACGTGTGTTAGATATCGTGATAGAATAGTCAACGGGCTCGTGGATTGGGCTAAGCTAAATGGCTAATAGTTGAGACTTGCTAGCCGTTTATAAGCTTAAGTGTGTCAAATCCAAAGCCCAATCCAGCACACGAAAAGCCCATAGGAAAGCCTTTTAGGTTTTCATGTATTCCAACTATATAAACCCCTCAAAGTCTCATTTGAGGGGTGTGCTTGAAAGTGTGTGTGTGTGTTTTCCTTTGAAATAAACATCATATTGTTTCATCATTCTCTTCACAACATACACGGTTTTTATATCATTCAAGTCACCATCTTCCTTTCTTTATTTCATCTTCTTATACGTGTTTGTGTTTGGTTTAACGTGTTCTAAGAAAAACGTGGGTGTTGGGTTTGCTTGGTTAAGTGATAAGGTTGATAATAGTAAGGTCCTACAGGTAGTCATAATCTGTTCTCTGTTGGTCAATTCTGTGATTCCGATCTAGAGGTGGCCTTCAGAAAACACTATTGCTTTGATAGAGAACTTGATGGTGTGGAACTTTTAGTATTTAAACACGTGGTACAAACTTATACACCATCAGTGGTGATCTTCTCTATCAAAGACATGATGAAGATGACCCGACAAGAAGAAGCTCGGTTCTTCCAATAGTTAGGAGCCGTATGACCATTTATACTCAAATATCAATCAACCATGCAGTATTATCACACTTCTTATCCCCCTCAAGAATTTCATACGGAGATACCATTCTTGATTAAGTAAGTGAATCTCATCCAAAAGTATTCTATTCACACTTCTCCCTCGCAAAATTTAGCACATGATGTCGCCATCGTCATTATGATTGAGCAAGTTGAATAAGAAAACAACCAACGGTAGTCCGGTTCACTTGATAATTGAAAGCGCATGGAAAAAGCATGAAGCATGTTGATGAGAATGGTCATAAGTGAGAAGATTTCTCTTCTTTCGAAGATAATGCGCAGTGACGCATACACATTTCTTTTCTTTAGAGTACGAGGCATGAACTGTTGTGTTCATACGTCATAAGAAGATTTCTCTTCTTTAGAAGATAAAGTGCACTGAGACGTACACTTTTCTTTTCTTTAGAGTACGAGGCATGAACTTTTGTGTTCATACGTTATAAATCTCTCTCTTTTCATCTACTCTTGGCAAACTTGTAATCAACCCATTATCATTCAGTAGGCTCTTTGTCATGACAACTGATGGAGAAACCCCAATATGATGAATTTGACCCTGAAGTAAACTAACCCGAACTCGTGACTTAAACTTGCACATATGTAACAAAGAGCGGTGCTGAGACTTCATCCTCCATTGAATCTCTAAGTACTCTATACTCTTCATCTAACCAACCATCAAGTATAAGACGTACATCACCTCTTGAAAATCTACAATTGAATGTGACACTGAGCACTACAACGTAACTCCTTAAAGTGATAGTTATTTTGAGGTGATAAGAGCCCAATTCCCCCAAGTGGTAAAAGAAAAGGAAAAAAATCACCCAACAATAACTAGATTTCCAAGTCTTCGTTTTTGATAATAAGCTCGAACAAGGATCTTGAAGAATCTTCATCCAACCATCCCCGATACCTTCAGATACTAAGTACACTCACCCATGATATTTCACTTCAACCTCAAATAAATAATAGTGAATTAACCCCGTTGTCACATCTTCTGATTAAAAGCTCACACCTAGCCTCCTTTGACGTTTTAAGTGAAATATGATAATGGTTTCATCCCGACCATGGTTTAATGAGCATAACCCCGTAAAACTATGAAGTAACCAAACTGCCATGACGAATATCCAAACACACATCCAATTAATGAAGTACACCCTTTTATCCCTTCTTCGAAGTAGAAACCGTAGCACCAGCATCAGATAAGATCCAAAATTACACTTTCCCTTTCTCTAGGATGAAGCCATCAACACGGGATTTTACAATTCTATAGTTTAAACCGAGAAATAGTTTCTTTCGCGGGATTTTACAAAAACCAAGAATAAACCGTAAGATAGATCCGGAAATGCACTTTGCAATTACCAGGATGTTTCCATTGTCACGGGATTTTACAAGTCTATGATTTAAACCGAGAAATAGATTCTTTCGCGGGATTTTACAAAATCAAGACAAAACCGTAAACAATGTCAATTTGAATGTTTTATGACAACTTTGGTTTCGGTGAATTTCTGTTTTAGGGGAACATGCAGCGGTTCATTATCCAACATCAACAACATCATCAACAATTCTTTACCCATATGTAGACAACTTCACAAACCATACTAAGTCAAGTAGTATACACTACTTCCCCCTGAGGTTGACCGTAAAACATCAAAGTACACGTTCAGTTGACCGTAAAACATCAAAGTACACGTTTCTCCCCCATGATGGTTTCGAACTTTCGGAAGCATCATTTAACCAAGCAAACATCAGCATGAAAAGTTCTTGTCATAAGCAAACATCTTGAAAATTCATGAGTGACACTGAAGATTCTTGAAAGATTTTGCTCAGACTGTGAAGTATCATTGCCATTTTGTAGCAAAGAGTATTCCAAGAGAATTGCTGATCACATCTCATCCAATAAATACTTTGGTATGCTCATCTTCCACATATTCTGTCAGCTATTGCTGTGACCACTTGGAGAAGTAAACCCGATATACCAAATTTGAACATGAAGTAGAATTCCCCAGATTTGTTACTTAAGCTTGTACTAATCCTTGTGAAAAAGAAACGGTGTACCCAATGTACAAAACCTCTTGACATATCCTCAGCTGCGTGAGACACCGAAGTGATAGCTACATTGTGAGTTAAGCGGGAAAGAATCACAACCGTAACTAATTAGCCAAGTCTTTATCACACTCTATAAATGCCCAAACAAGTCATCTTCGCGGAAGGGTAGAAAGAAAGAAGACGAAATAAGTAACCGCGCCCGGAAAACCTAACGACAAATCCAAATAAGATATACCAAATACAATCAACCCTGTCGTCAACTTTGTTCACCCATTAATTCAAGCCGTGACATGATATTCTTTGTGAAAATGTATATACCAAAGTATCCAACCGTATAACACTACAAATCACATTATCAACTCTCATCAATTCTCAAATCGTATCATCAAATTGCACGTTTCATATCTCATCATCATCAAATCACTTCAACAAGTCTCATAACATCCAAATCACACCAAATCTCATATCATCAAAAACTCATGTATACTCACCAAATTTGAGAAGCCCAACAGATAACACCATATCATGAAGGCTCAAATAATTCAAGAAGGCTCAAGTCAAACTAAACTATGATACATTATAGCGTGAAATATCCAGACTTGTTGAAGTGATAAGTCAAAGTTTGATGACATTAAGTTAGGCACTTAATTTGATGAGATCAAATCCAATACCAATACAAACACAATAAATCCCAGCTTCTCACAATTTTGATAATCACATTAATTCATTAAACGATGCCCAACTTCACAGCCCACTCAAATAAATCCAATAAATCCATAAGTTAGCTTAGCTCAATTCAATACACAACAACAATTCCCATCAGGTTCATTAAACAGTCGGATATCCATTAAGGCCCATCAACAACCCACAAAGAGTCTAACCCAAAGCACACATGACTGGACAAACTCGTTACCCTAAAACAATGGGTATAAAACACCACGCTTCACAGTTATAACCCTAATAATCCTCACATATTCAACCCTAATCTCACACATAACAAACCGCCTCCCTCCAGACATTATCATCATACCAATCAATCCAAATCACATCACTTGTAACAGCAGACAAACAATAAACATCACCAACCCTAAAATAACTCACAATTAATCTGTCCCATTTATCATTTCTGCTTCGTAAATCTCCTCATCTCCCTTATCAAAGAACCTTCGTTCTTTTGAGCTAGCCACAGGGATGGCAAGGGCTCGATATCACAGCCACAGGGATGGTACGTGACGAGGTTTGAGTCCGACTTCGAGATCAAAACAACATCACGGTAGGAATTAATTTATGTTTGTGTTTCCATTTCTGTTTACCATGAATCAAAGTAAAAGGGATAGCATATTTGTTATTATATTTACTTTAAATTCGGATAGCAATAAAGAGTGATTTGGGTCCATAAAGCAATTAGTCATTTGTGTATAGATCTATAAGTATCTATGAGTTTGAATAACCTAACACAAAAGACAAGGCTGAGATCTAATTTGCTTAACAAATGTTTTCGTATATAATGATTTTAAAGAATGAATCATGATAAAGGGTTAACACACATGTTATATTCTTTTTCTTCTAATGATTCCGAAATAAAACCAGTGATGCTAAGCTTCAAACATGATTCAATGATTATTGTTTTTCGTGATTAGATACTCTAGAAAGTCTTGAGGAATCGATAAGGTACTACGAAAAACAGTTCTGAGATAACTTTAGATTTTAATGTTATGGTCATTAGTTGAAATGGATCTGTGATGGTTAGTATCGAGAGATTTGAACCTTTGAGGGTTTGATGCACTTCACTAATTCACTATACAAACTGAGATCCATTTATATTATTTCGATTTATTGTTGAGTGTATTCATAGATGTTGAAAAGTGAATGATTAGTGATTAGGATTTGTTGATGTTGGTTTAGCTGCTTTACCTTTTTTTTATCACACATATTTTGACTGATTAGTAGTCAAGGTGAGTATTCATCTTCTTCACATACTGTCAAGTCACATTGATATCAACTCGCATTTGTAACAACATGCATCAGTAACAACTCTCTTCTTTAACTCGCATCACTAACTCGCATGACTAACTCGCATTGACTCAACAGTCAACCCGCATTATCACATAACTCGCTTAGGATACTTTGAATATAGACAGAGAGTAGACAACTTGCGTAGGGTACATAGAATCTGGACTGATTTGCACAACTCGCATCAAGATTTTTACCACAACTCGCATTCAAGAATGCAAGTACACAACTCACATATTTATCTATATACCAACACGCATCAGGTACTTAGAATCTGGACATTTAGCCAAGTCGCATTAAAAAATGCTCAATATGTTTACCCAACTCGCATAGTTAACAATGACTGTTGAATCTGGACCTTTGACAACCCGCATCCAGAAACAAAAATTAACGGACTCATATTTGTTTACCCATTGGATTAACCAGATAGAACCATAAACAGACAGATTGTCCATTTGACACAAATCATTGACGAACTTCCACACACTTAACATCAAAACCAGATTTAAGACCATCAATACTTTTATAAAAGCTGTTTAAAACTGTGTAAATTTGATAAGAGAACCTTTTAACCACAACAGTTTTTAGAAAACTATACATGAACACGTAAAACTGGTTTTGACCATGGCAAGCGTGAAAAAAATGACCACTCAAACAACTACAGCTTATAAAATCAGAATCAAACATCAAAACCACCTTGAACAAATTTAAAACCGCATCAAGGCTCATTCATTAAAAAACCATACGAATCAAACTACAACAAGCTGCATCAATATCGAGTACAAACCGCATGAAAGACCACTCAAAAACTGAAAACAACAAAACCTAGGCTCTGGTACCAATTGTAGGATCGTGAATATTATGTTGTTTGATGATTTGGGTGGTTTAGGATTGTGATGATATAAGAAATCCATTAGAGAGATGAAGAGAGTAAAGAGGATGTTTCTTGAAAGAGAGTTGCTTTACAAAATGTGAAAGGTTAGATTCAAGAAGCAACACCCCTTCCATGGATGGAAGGGGTATTTGTTGTTACAAAGCATACGTCCTCCTGTCGGACTGTGGATCAGGCATACAGTGGGTAAAGACCCGTCTTCCCTCCACGGTGTTACACTAAACTATTCTACGCTACAAACTAACTAATAAACTACTAAATAACGTAAATAACTACAAGTCTACGAGCTAACATATGCTAGACCATAAATGGGGTGACCGACACTTTAACATGGAATTTCTAATTCCTAACAATGATTTTTGTTGATGACATTGTGTTGGTAGCAGAATCGGCGAAAGGGTTAAATAATAGACTTGAGCACTGGAGGGAGGTCCTTGAAGCCAACGGTCATAGGGTGAGCAGAGAGAAGACTGAATACCTAAAATGTGATTTTGGGAGGATCGAGTCAGGTCATCGTGAAGAAATTGATATCCGTATCGGTGACCAGATCTTGCCACCCAAGGAGTCGTTTAGATATCTGGGTTCGATGATTCATAAATCAGGGAGGATAGATGAGGACATAACCTACCGGATTAGAGCATGCTGGGCGAGATGGAGGGCGGCGTCGGGAGTCCTTAGTGACAGGAACATTCCCTTAAAGTTAAAGGGAAAATTTTATAAGGTGGCGATTAGACTTGCTATGTTGTATGGGTCTGAGTGTTGGCCCATCACTAAGGCCCTTGCTAACAGGGTAGAAGTGGCAAAATTGAGGATGATGATAATATCAAATAGTCCTGAATATTAAGTGTCAACTTCCCCCAATAATGCTTGTAATTTATATCATTTATATGGATTTACGCTTGTTTTCCATTGTTTTCCACTTTCAGGTAAATTACGAGCATTGGAGCTAAAAAGACGCGGAACTTGAGAAATATCTAAAGATTTATCACAATATGCTATTTTGAAGAAGTTACGGCGTAACTCGTCTCTCACATTACGCCGTAACTATTGCGTGACTCAGAAACCAACTTATCATAATGTTACGGCGTAACTCTTCCCTAAGGTTACGACGTAACTACATTAGGTCAAATGAGGTTCCACGCCGCTGATACTTACGCCGTAACTACTGCATCTCTTACGACGTAACCGAGTTTATTGAAGACTACGGCGTAACCACTCATTAGGTTACGCCGTAACCAGCAGATCTAGTGCATTATTCGAAGAAATAGAAGGTTACGGTGTAACTCCTATATTGGTTACACCGTAACCCAGATCTGGCCTATAAATACCCTACGAATTCCAGCATTTCTATTCATTCCATTCCACACACAACACTCAGAGAACATGGGAAAAAGCTCAAGACAGGTCTAGAGGCATACAGCTGTCCTCCAAGGAGAAATCACTCCCCTACGATAAGCATTAGCGTTTTATATTTCTTTTACTTTCAATTCATGTATTTCGTACCTTTGAATATTGAATTGGTTTGCATGATTAATATGAGCAGCTAAGCACCTTTTGGTGCTGGCCTAGTTTTGATTCCTTAATTGTTTTGTTTGCGTTTACTTTACTTCCGTACAATTATTTCTAAGTGTATGCATGCATAGTTTTTTGGTAGCCACCCTTGGTTCGTAGCCAATGCCTAGGAGATATGACAACTGCCCTAGGGAGCGTACTGAGACGGAAGGGTAAGAAGATATGACCAACTAACGACCCTTTCTACTTGTGCGATTTGACCAACTGATCACCTATCGTCTGGATGAACTTAAGAATTAGGGGGTGCGTGTCTAAGTTCCTAACGGCCGGGCATTCACTATTATAAATCTAGCATGTAGCGGTACTTAATGACTTGGCTTAGGAGACCAGGAACAACAGGATTTATGAGGGGAAACCTGACTTCTCCTGTGGTGGCATCTTTGCTGATAGGTTAGGGCGAATTGACCAAATGCTGTGTTAGGTCACTAAGTTTACAACACAAGCATCAAAAGAAAGAGTAGAGAAGAAATAGATCGGTTGAACAATAATAATCAAACACTATGCGTATGAAATGAAGAAAGGTTATGCGTGGCTATAGTGAAAGAGAATGAATTGAACAACCAACCCTGAAGTGAGGGATATTACATAGTATTTATAGGAGAGGGAGCTAGGGCAACACTCCTAGTCCCTTCCTTTCCTTATTGGACTTGGGCCTAGGCTTATGGGCCTTCTACATAAGCCTAAAGCTAATTACTAACATAAAGGCCATATTAGCGAGTGAATCCAACAATCTCCCCCTAAGTGTTAGCGATGAATGAAAGAGTGATAAATGATGTAGGTGCTGATGTAATAGTAGCTTTGACGTCTTCTGACATTCTTCTTTCTTGTGAGAAGAATTGCCTTGATTCGAACAATCTCCCCAATGTAGGGAAATTGTTTCTTTGAAGTATTCTGCTTTGACGTCATCTTTGTTCTTTGTTATGGTAGTGATAGTATGTTGTTGTTGTCTGCATCAGGTCAGCTTCGCTGCTCCAGTGTTTCCACATCTTTCTCCAACATGCTCACACGCTCTTTAACGTTGGAATACAGTTGATGAAGTTCTTTAAGTCTTTAAACTTTGTAGATTCTTTATTGACGAAGAATCATTCTGACTTTGTGTTGCCTTTGATTATGAGAGAACTTCCATAAGTGATGAGGTTGGTATGAGCATGTGGAGAATCTGCACGATCAGTCCGCTCCAGAGCTTCCATAAGAAGTAAACATAAGAAAGGTTAGTAATAAGCGGATTCCAGCACTTACAAGTTTAAACTTTGAGAGTGTTAACAGCATAGTGTGAAAACACAACTCTAATTCTCACAAAGGCCGTTCCTGAACTGGAGTCCCACAAGTGAGATAACGCGATGTACCGAAGAACATCTACGGTTCAGATAAGTCGCTGAGGTACACCAAAGCATCACCTCACGACTGTAGACCGTTTGAGACCACTAAGCGTAATCCACGGGGAGTTACCGAAGTGACCTGCTGTCAGGGCTGTTTAATGTTGACCCTGGCAGGAGTTTCCATTCAATCACTGAGGATCACATATGTGAGCCTCTCATAAATGTTCTCGACAGATTGCTAAGATCTGTGAACGACTCGATAACGTACCACCGTTGTTTTTATTGTTGAACAACAAGTGATGAAATGTCAAGTGTACCTAAGAGATCTTTTGATGAATCTCGTGGCTCTAGACTCAATAGTGCGTTTTGGTTTTTCCTGAGCAGAGACTAGGGAGAGGGTCTCCTTCTTCAATACCAGCAATCTCTAAGAGAAAGCCGATAGTTTACGTAGGGTTCCCCGTGAGAATGAAACAAACTTCTGTTGAGAGAAACTTGAGTGGCTAAGAAGGTTTAGTGCATGCGTCACTGGGTCCATGACGACTTTTAATCTTCAATACCGGTGTCATCTAGTGACAATCAATAGCATATGAATTGAACCCTGTGTCTGCCCTAAGTTGAATAATTTGGAGGGCTATTTCTTTTCACCATTTTCTTTACATTTCTTTTTTAATTCTTCAACTCCTTCTTTCTCCGATTCTCATTTTCTCCTTTTTATAATCATACATAAGGACTTCTAATTCTAACTATTGGTAGTGTCCTTGGGTAGATCTCTCCGGCTCTGGCGGATCATAGGATGGTTATTCCTAACCTTAATCACCTTATAACTCCATTGCCATAAAACCATTTTTATGAAAATTTCTCGAAGTGTTTGTGAATGAAAAACATGTTTGAACACTTCAAGAGTTTTAGATTTTCAGAAATACTCCCCCTCAACATGTGCTTAAGAGTTTTAACAGAAATCTGCACAGTGAGGAAAGAGCGCGCACTTTTTGAATTGATCGACTCAGGATAGACAATCCCTTGCGAGACACGATTACGTTGCATAGTTAAAGAGATAAATTGTCAGCTTTTAGGTGACAACTAGCTCTAGTAACTACCTTGAAGATGTGGACAACCCCGAGAGGTTGTCAAACCCGTCAAAGTTCATGTCTATTAAGAGCTTCTCGAATGGGTACAATTTACTTGGATAAGTCTTGGAAGACAAATCTTTTCAATGTATGACGTTCAGATCCGTCAATTCATGGTTGAATCTTTTCACACGAGGATTCAATAGCAAAACACAACATATTTCTTATCACATAATTTTCTCCCCCTCAAAATGGCATATAAATATGTTATTTTGAAGAAATGTTGAGAATAAATATGACCATTTTGAGTTTTGTGGGAAGATTATACAAAGAATAGTTTGTGATCAAAGTTTATAAATCAAATACTCCCCCTCAACAAGTGATATAAATGGTTGAGGTTTTGAAAATCATAAGGGGAAGTACTTGTTCTTTTGAGTAAAACCTTTGAAAAATGAAAGGTTTGATAAGTTTTACTCAAAAGTAAGAAGCTTTCGCTCCTTTTATAAGGATTGTGGCACTGAAGCGTACCACAGGGTCCTTTCATTACAAGAACGGGTTGTACACTATTATGTGTGCACAAACCATTGTCAATTATAACATCACACATCCAAATAAGTATGAAATTGAAACAGTTTAAGGGGTACCAGGAATGTCAGGTAGTTCCGCAAGAACTCCAGGAATGCGAACTGGGCGTTGATAGCCTGTGAGATTAATGCGAGAACGACCACCAACGAAACTCTCCAATGTTCTGAACTGGTCCTTTCGAAACAACCTTTCATCAATCATCTTGATGATTCTCTTAACATCCCATCTTTCCTTAGAAGTCCATCTCTTTGGTGACCCAATGCCTTGCTGAATCGCCTTTAACCGATATGCTAGCCCATCTCTGACATGCTTCAACGTTGAATCCCTAAACTTATGAAGCTCATTACACGCCATCAAGCAGTTGCGGTGGAGTGCACTTCGGTAGACTACTCCAAAGGGTTTGCTGATGAGAGTGAATTGAGGTTGATGGTTGATGTCAGGAAGTTCTAGCTGAGGTCTGGTGAAGTTGACACGAATCTTATATGACTCAACAGCAAGTTGCAGATCTTCTACACGTTCCTGGATCACGATGCTTCTGATGAAGATGAGCAAGGACTTGATGTATTCGCGTTGAATTTCAGTCGAGAATTGTCTCATTCTTCCCTGTACTTTGGCAGAAACAGATCTTCAGTCATTGAGAGACAAATTCTGAAAGTCCGCTTCACAAAATGCATAGTCCTTTTCGTCTTGTCGTTTGACCGACAATATGCTTGAAAAGGTGTAATCCATTTGGAACGAAAGAAGCGACATGCTTAACAGCAATGATCCCTTGATTACTGAACACTTCATGTTGAGATTTACGAACCTGGCAGCTTCTGTAGTAGATTCGTCGGCGTTCCGGCCAATGGTGAATCTCGTACAGTGCATTGAGGTCATACTCTTCCACTCTGTTGTTGAAAATGTGGGTAGCCTTTTCCTCGATAGCTATGCAGTTGGAGTAAATGGCTGCAAGGAACGGAAGTGTCAGTGATGTAGCGTATTTCTTTGAGCTATCGCTACCGTGCAGAAGGAATTCCAGGTTGTTTTTGAAGAAGTATCGAAATGGAATCTTAGGTTATTCTGGTTGACCGATGGTAGGTAGGGGTTTGGTCTAATTTGTGTAGTATGGAGCTTTGTCCTGGCGGGTGAAGTCGATGTTTGCTTCAGGGTTGAGCCAATCAATGTTGTTGGACATGGCTCGTGCTATGTTTTCAAGGTGATATTCAACTTCAATAGCACTTTCCGAGCTATCTTTGAGTATTTGAAAAGCATCATTCTTGATTCGTTTCAACTCTGATTTTGTCATCTTCTTCACTCGGAACTTTGATTGTAGTAACTTAGCATGCTCCAGTGTACTACCTCCTACCAATATCTTGTCATCCGTTAAGGCGGGTGAGCAGCAACGTGTGGAAAACCATTCGTATTCGGTGTCATCGTCGTCTAGCCATGAAACGACATTAGCCTTAGTCTTCTTCTTCTTCTTCTTCTTCTTCTTCTTCTTCTTCTTAGGCCTAGAGGAGGATGCTGGTTCCTTTGTTGTGCTGGGAGAGATGGGTTGTTGTTGGGGCTTAAGGATTTCTTCATCGTCACCATCCGTATACTCAAAGTGATCACCGGTTTTCTAAGTCAGGGGTGGTAACTCAGAATCCTGAGGTTTTTCAGTAGAAGAGCGAGGAGGTGATCGTCTTGGTGGTGAATTCCTTCGGGGTGGAGGAGGCATTGAGGAAGATTCACCAGATTTCTTTGGACGTTTAGGTGCAGAATCCTTGTCCTTATCATCGTCATCTCTTGGTCGTTTTGGTTGACTTGCTGATTCTTTGCATGAAGACCTGAGTTGATAGTCTAATAGAGTCTCAAAAAACTTAGCTTCATCCGAAGTGAAGGTTCCAGCTCTTTTTGACATTTGCATCACCAATTTAGCGATTAACTCAGTTTCAGAAAGGTCAGATTCTTTGGCCATTATATTTTTAACCAATGCGACGATGTTTGGAGTAAGTTGTCTGGAGAATACTTCTCTAGTCACACCGGGGACAGTATCGAGAAGAAACTTGTGAGTATATTCTCTTGCCGTCTTCTCCAATTCCTTTTGGAAACCTCCTTTGATGAACTGCTGGATTTGTTCCCTTTCTGTCAACAACTCGCTTATCCCGTCTTGAAGAAAGTTGATTCTGTCAGCGAGTTGATTCATCTTTTTGTTGGTAACATCCTTCTTCCGTACTTGCTTGACAGCTTTAACAATCCTTGTTTTAGCCCGGGATAACCAAGAGTCTGTTGGTTTCTTCACTGATTTGGATGTGGATCTGGTTGATCTTTTGGATGGTAGTGGTGAGAGTGAGAAATGAGTCCGGTGATGAGATGTGAGGTGACTCTGGATCCTTTGGTGGTTTAGAGGTTTGTTCTTTGGAACGTGCTGGACTTTGTAGAAGAAGGTCATCATATTCAACCTCGTCATCTTTGTATCTTAGCCTGTTCTTCAGCCTCTTCCTCTGCTTGGCATGAGCTGCAGCTTCTTCATCATCATTTCCTTCTCAGACTTTCCTTTTTCAGTTCTCAATATCAAGTTGATGGAATCCTCAATCTGCCGTTGTTGTTGTTCGTAGGTGATGGTAGTACCAGTTCCCTTATCGGGTTGATTAACCGCATCAGGAGTGGTGTGATATAAGTACGACCACTAGAACCTCAGGGCCATGAGTTGATCTTTTACGAATGCTTCGGCAAGATGTTTATGTCTAGTTCCTTCACTTCCTTTCATATTCCTTTTGATCATCTATTGGTTTCTTCTCAGAGCTCTCCTTATCTTGTTCAATCACAGGAGTCTTCCCTTTACCTTTGTCAGCTGGTGGACTGGGAGGTTTAGCTACTGATTGAGTAACGTTGGTTGCAGTTTCAGAGTAGAAGACCTCTTCGTCTGATTCAGTATCTTCAGAGCTTTCATCCATTAGTTGTCTTGGTGGTTCAGGTTTGGGAATGGGAATAGGATCAGCTTCCTTAG
>OU343224.1:70383945-70633604 GCA_910596185.1 Chrysanthemum makinoi | reverse complement strand
AACAAGTCAAATTAATATATTAAATCTGTTTCCAACCCAAACGCGCCTTTACCTCTACAGGACTCTTCTTCCCCAAACATACCCTTTTACCACCACCCATTTTACCCAATCCCAAACACACTACTTGGTACTAAGAATCTACCCAATGTTTCTAGATACTCTGACCTGTCAGGAGAATGCCACCGTGGACATACCAAGCCCTCCTATTGGCCATGACACATCATTGATTGTAATGGAAGCATTTGATTGGCTTAAGTGACTCATGGATGAATTTGTGGTACGTAATTAGCCTTCTAGCATCTTCTGAAAGGAATCCAAGCAAAGACCTCTCCTCAGCTATAAAAACGACCCTTGGCTCACATTTCATTTTGTCCAATTCCTTAGGTTTTAGAGGAGTTTTGACCATCTTAATTTCTTGTCATTTACTTGTTTCAGTAGTGTAACAATCTCATTTTTATTGTTATTTCAATTTCAGGTTGTGTAAGTTCTCAAATTATTAATGATAATTTTAGTTAAATTGTTTTCTCATCTTGTCTTTAACATCTGAGTTTATTGGTTATAAGTTCATCTCCTTCGGTTTTATAAGCTTATGTAAGCTTCGCATCATGCTTTGAGTTTGTCTTAGTCTAAAAATCAAGCTTAAATCCTCGGTTTTAGAGTAAGTCAACAATAGTCAAACCTCATCAAGGTTTTGAAAGTCAAACTAATTTGGGTTGATTTCTGGTTCTAATCTGTTCATTAGCTTAATTATGTGTTAATTAATCAGTTTTGAATTGCTTTTGGTAAGTTTTCATCTAGATCAGTTGTTAAATGCATTTTAATGAATTGAAAGTGGTGTTTGGTTTACTGTTTTAAACTACTTAGGAGGTCAAAACAATGGATTAGCTCAGTTGGTTTATGTTTAATATAGTTATATGCATTCATTCCTGCCCTGGATTTGCTGTCATTTGAGCTCTTAGTCAAAATCAACATTTCGCTGTTCTTATTTGCATTCCTGTTTAAATCAGTTTACTGTTCTCATACACCTAGGTTTAGAAGTGGATAAGCAAGCTTGTGAAAGTCTTATTTCATCATTTTTCATCCATTTCAGCTTTACATTTGATCTTGAATTTCATTTTGGTCAAACTAGTAACTGTTCTTTAAAAGTCAAACACCAGGTCATATCAGTCTTTTGCGAAATTTCCAGCTGATTGCACTAGGTTCATTACAGATAGTTAAGGTCTAAGATTTGGTCTACTTGCAGTCTTCTAGGTGGTCTTCAAGACCACATATCTGGTTTTAGGATTAGCTTTTAGATAAGTAGTTAGATAAGCTCAAACATCGTACACTGTCTTAAGCTGTTACGCTGCACAAATACGTCCTGTTGCCCCGCCATCAGTTTTGCCATTTTATCTTGCTCTTTAATTGCTTCATTACTTGTCCTCAGTAGCTGTAATTTGGTACAAGTGATCTTTGCTAGGTTGGCTTGAGAGCCATGCTCTTAGTTTTCCCTTAAGCTTATTAGATAAGCAGTTTCATTAGCTAGAAGTAGGGGCCCTGCTTCTTTGAATTGCTTAGGTGTGCAGTTAGCTTAATTCTTGGTTAACTGCTTATTTAGGTGTTAGATTTAGCTTGCATCAGTTAGTTTAGAGTAGTTTTAGTATTTACTAGCTTCTGTATTAGGTTGGTGCTATTTAGAGCTTAGTTGCTTAATCTTAAGTGCTTATTCCATCTCCATTTACATAGCAGCCTTAGATTCTTCCACATAAGACCAAGCTTTTACATTTTTCTCATTTTTAGAATAATATTTTAGATTTTCCCTGAAGTTTTCATAATTTTTGGTCATCATTTACTATTTTTCTTAAATAAAATAGTTTTTAATCATTTTAAATTAGCTTTAATTGCAAATAATTGAGAAAAAGTTCCAAAAAATAATTTTTCAAATTTAATAGATTAAGATAAATATAAAAAGCATAAAAACATTTTTCCCTATTTTTCTCCTTTTATTTGGTATTTTTCATAATTTTAATTAGATTTAAATAGATTTAAATTCATAGAAAATAGGAAAATAGTCTGAAAATTACAAAAATAGTTTTTAAAAGTCTGTTATGTTATTCTAGATTTTTAGAAAGTAATTCCATATTTTTTCCCTCTCTTTTCATAATTTTTTAGTTAATTAGTTTTATTTTTAAAGTTAATAATGAGTTTTTAATTAGAATAAAATCAAGAAAAATCCTAAAAAATAGTTTTAATTCATACTTAGTTTTCTAATATCATTTTTAGCATAAAAGTAATTTTAGGTTGTTTTTAGGAGTTAGATTAGTCGTTGTTGCTTTTTATTCGCGTTTCGTTTAAATTCCGTTTTTGCGTTTTAGCGTAGATTTGCGTAGTTTGCCTTAGTTCTTAGGATTTCCCGTAGATTATATGTTCCATTTACTTTCCTTATCCCGTAGTTTAGATAATACCATTTTATCCCCTTATCTTATTCAAATCCCGATTATTGAGACGTGAGTTGGAAATTCCATTCAACCCTTGTTCGGAACGATCTCGGTGCTCAAACCTAACACGTTTGAGTTACCCCACATACTACACTTCTATTATTGATCAGTGTCTGAGCCGTTTTAAGTTTCTCACGGTTAGTCATTCACAAGTGGCTAGCTTGTGTGAGTCAAGCTTGTCATGTTTCGACACAAATCAGCAGGTCTAGAGGAGCATACGGAGCTGTTTCCAAGGGAGAAACCACTCCATTACGATAAGCATTAGCGTTTTATATTTCTTTTACTTTCAATTCATGTATTTCGTACCTTTGAATATTGAATTGATTTGCATGATTAATATGAGCGGCTAAGCACCTTTTGGTGCTAGCCTAGTTATGATTCCTTAATTGTTTTTTTTGCGTTTACTTTTACTTCCGTACAATTATTTCTAAGTGTATGCATGCATAGTTCATTGGTAGCCACCATTGGTTGGTAGTTTTGAATGGCGGTAGAGGCCAATTGCCTAGGAGATATGACCAAGCTGACCCTAGGTGGCGGGAATTGAGACGGGAAGGGTAAGATATGACCAATGACGACCACTTTCTACTTGTCGATTTGACCAACCGATCACCTAACGTTTGGATGAACTTAAGAATTAGGGGGTGAGTGTCTAAGTTCCTACGGGCACTCACTATTATGAATCTAGCATGTAGCGGTACTTAATGACTTGGCTTAGGGGACCAGGAACAACGGGACTTATGACGATCGCGCTGATTTCTCACGTGGTGGCATCTTTGCTTTGATAGGTTAGGCGAATTGACCAAATCTTTGTCCTCTCGAATTTGACCCACCTGAAGTAATTGGAAGTAAGTAGACGTAGACATAACTAGCTAGGATGATTGACTAGGTTAGCACCACTTCTCTCTATTGATTTCCCTTTACCATTTATTTGCTTTATTTTATTCTGCATTAGTAGTTTAATTAATTAAATCTCTATCGAAACCATTATTATTATGTGACACTAGACTTAGTAATAATCCAACACACATAGCTCTTGGGGCGACCTGGCTTTACGTTTACTACACTACACACGAGGGTACACCGCCTGCGGTTAGTGCACTAGGGTAGACCATAGGTATAGCGAGACACTATAAATATTAAGACCTGGTCAGTAAAACCTGCATCAAGGTTGTTTTGGGTGCTTAGTGGGCTAGGTGCTTTGCCTTAGTTTTAGGCCCCGTGCGTAGCTTCCCCTTGTTTACCTTTGTTTTAGGCCCCGTGTGTTTTTCCGCTAGGTTTGTCTGCTTTTCTTGCCTCATGCGTTTTGGTTTTTGCTTTGCCTCATCCTTAGGCCCCTCGCGTTGCTTTGCTCTGCTTTGTGTGCTTCCTTAGATTTGTTTGCTATAACTGTTCGAGTGTTTTGCCTGCATGTTGTCTTTTGCTTCTCTACTCTCTGCTTTTCTCTCTCACCCGTACACCTGCACTAGCCGGAGGTCTCTTTGGAAGCAGTCTTCCTACTCCCGGGTTTACCCTGGGGTAGGGGTAGGATTTGTCTACATTCTACCTCCCCCATACCCTGCCCCGGCGGGATTGAGTGTTGTTGTTGTTATTGTTGTAATACGTGAAGCGGTCACTCATTGGCACGAGGGTTCAAAAGGCCGAGTTTTGGTTTATCGAAGTTATTCAGTTTGGTATATCCGGCTTTAAAGATAAATTATAACCGCCCAATACCCAAATGAAAGTTGACTAAATCCAATCCAAACCGCCCGAACTAATTTCGGGTCCAACAATCCAAAATAACGGCAAAACATTGATATAATCAATTTAATTCAAGTTTGAATTTTGTGCGTATCATTTTGGTCAAGTTATGTCGTTAGTTTTTAATAACAAAGTTACGGTACAATGGAACCATAATATGGCCAATAAAATGAAGTTTGTTTGGTTTAAATAAGTAGTTTTATTTTTACGAATAAAAAACACTTGGACGTGTGATCATTTCGCAACTAATATTAGTTGAGTTAAAATAAGTTATATAAAGTTAAGTTTTTAGCACATTTGCTTTAAAACAACCGGGTAAGGATCCAGTGAGAAGAAAACTTAAAATGAGAATAATGAAAAATAACTATAATCATATATTTGAGATGCATCGACTTGAATTAGATGCATCTCTATTCATTTAGATGCATCACAATTAGTTTCAAAAGTGATTTTGAAGTGAAAACGATGCGAATTAGTACTAGCAACAAATTTGACCCTCAGAAGACGAAAAATACATAGGATTCGTCTAACTTGATTAAATGCGTCTAATATATGTATATGCATATAATTTTTTGCTAGAAAATATATTATGATGCATATAAAAGATTAGGGATGCATCTAATTCAAATTTATGCATCTATAATATGTAGTTATATTTATTTCTCATCCTTCTTATTTTAAGAATTCTTCTCATTTGATCCTTAGTCTAAAACAACTAAACCAGACAAAATAAAATGTAATTAAATATTTTTTGTCAAAATTACGTGCGTACACGGGTATTATAACTAGTATAATATATATGCCATTATAAATTTAAGTTTAATATATGAGAAGTGTTATTTTACATACCAAACTTTTCTCGCATATCAAATGACTCATCTCTACCCTCTATCTAAAAAGAAATCAATGGCTGAAATTAAAAGTATTTTATTATTTCACATATTTTTTATAATTTAAATATCTCTTAAACCGTTAATCGTTAATCGAAAATAATTACACCATCGCGACGATCATTTAATTATCTTTCTATAGACGGTCACTTTGATATACTTTCGAAAAAAGAAAAAAAAAATCATTTTTTTCATGTTTTTCATCTTTCTTTTCGTTTATTTTTCGAAACTGAAATTTGCATAAAATATCACATGCTATTAAAATATTAATTTGAATATCACATGTGATATTAGTGTAAAATCACATATGATATGTAGTATCATATCTGATACGGATTCGTATAAGCGGAAGCCAAATACCTAGGCAAAACCCTAGCGGCGATGACGCTTGGCCAACCAAGTCGTCTTCGACGGATTGTTAATTCCGGCCAACCGGATAATAACGTGATAAATATTCTTCAATAATATTCGTTTATAATTTTCACCCAACCAAAGAGATTACAATGTCTTTAAATAAGAAACAAACCAACGACAAAAAGGAAACAATAAAACGCAATCTCAACAAAATATAAAAGATACGGAAGGAAATAAAACTATCTCTTATTTTGGTTGGAGTGGATCACAAAAGTTGGGCCGGTCCTAGCCACTTTGGACGCCTGTTTGTTGCAAGCCCGGCGGGTCTTCATCTGGTAGGGTTGGATCCGTATCATCCTCCCCCTCTAAAAAACGACTCGTCCCCGAGTCACCTGCGAACTCATCTTCAGCCGTGTAAGGCCTTAAATCGGCGACATTAAAGGTAGCGGACACCCCATAATGCCCCGGCAAGTCAATCTTGTACGCATTATCATTAATCCTCTTGAGCACACGAAACGGGCCATCAGCCCATGGATGTAGCTTCCCAAAACGGCCTTGGGGAAAACGTTCACGACGCAAAAAAATCCACACAAGGTCACCTTCGTGAAACACAACACGTTTGCGATGCTTGTTTGCGCGGGCTTGATATTGCAAATTGTGCTTTGTAATTTGGTCACGTACCTGTTCATGTAGCAATTTAATTTGGGCAGCTTGTGCATCACCATCAGCGCTGAATGAGTCGAGACCAGGTAAGGGAGCAAGGTCCAGTGGAGTAAATGGATTCCTGCCATATACAACGAAGAACGGACTTCGCCCTGTCGAACTATGAGTTTAGCGATTGTAAGCAAATTCCGCCTGTGGAAGAACAAGATCCCATTGCTTCGTATTGTCCCCCACCAAACAACGTAACAGATTACCCAAACTCCGGTTCGTGACTTCAGTTTGGCCATCGGTTTGAGGGTGATGAGACGTGCTGAACTGAAGTTTCGCCCCCAAACGCTGCCAAAGTGTCCTCCAAAAATGACTAATAAACTTCACATCCCGGTCCGATGTGATTGTTTTTGGAACCCCATGCAGCCGAATGATCTCAGAAAAATATAATCGAGCAACTTGTGAAGCATCATACGTTTTAGAACACGGAATGAAATGTGCCATCTTGGAAAAACGGTCTACAACAACCATGATAGAATCCTTCTTTCGTTGCGTAAGTGGTAACCCGAGAACAAAATCGAGACTTACATCCTCCCACGGAGCTGCTGGCGTAGGGAGAGGGGTGTAAAGTCCCTGATTTGTGTTGTGCGTCTTGGCAACATGGCACACACGACACCGATTAAGAACTTTCATCACATCTCTCACAAGTTTTGGCCAAAAAAATCTTTCTCCCACAAGTGAAATTGTTTTCTGACGTCCAAAATGTCCCGCTAAAGCCCCTTGATGACATTCCAGGATAATGGCTTCACGAAATGACGAGATTGGGACACACAAACGACGTCCTTTAAATAGCAACCCGTCCCGTCGAACATAATCACGAAACGGACTTGAACCACTCTTTGCCCACACCTCTTTAAAATCTGGATCATCCGCATATAAGTGTTTCAGAGGTTCGAAACCCGCCACCTGTGCAGTAGTTGTAACCATGAGACTAGGCCGGCGACTTAAAGCGTCGGCCACAGTGTTGGCTGTACCGGCCTTATGCCGAATGACAAATGTAAAATCTTGCAATGTCTCCACCCATTTTGCATGTCGTGGCGTCAACTTGGCTTGCCCCTGAATAAATTTAAGTTCCTGATGATCTGAGTACAAAACGAATTCATTAGGTAATAAATAATGTCTCCAATATTCCAAGCTACGAACAATGGCATAGAATTCCTTGTCGTAAGTACTATATCGACGACGTGTCTCATTGAACTTTTCGCTAAAAAAAGCGAGAGGGCGATTCAACTGGCTCAAGACCCCACCAATGCCGAGCCCGGAGGCATCACATTCCACCTGAAAAACATGATTAAAGTTAGGCAAAGCAAGAATAGGGGCTTCGGTGACCGCTTTTTTTACCTTGTCGAAGGCGGCTTGAGAAGCAAGGGACCAAACAAACTTGCTACTTTTCAAACATTCCGTCATAGGAGCCACGATGGTATTGAAATTCCGTATGAAACGTCGATAAAAAGACGCGAGTCCGTGAAAACTTCACACATCATGTAACGAAGTAGGCGTCGGCCATGTGGTAATGGCATCAATCTTGGAGGTGTCCATTCGAATGCCCGTACCCGAGACTAGGTAGCCCAAAAAAATAACCTCCTGTTTAAGAAAATGACACTTTTTTTCGTTGGCATACAACTTTTGTTCCCGTAAAATGCTGAAAACGTCCCAAAGGTGGCGAAGATGTTCGTCCAAACTCGTGCTAAAAACCAAAATATCATCAAATTATACCACCAGGAAACGACCAATGAATGCCTTAAAAATGTGATTCATTAAACGCATGAAAGTGCTAGGGGCGTTTGACAACCCGAAAGGCATAACCATCCACTCATATAATCCACCACGAGTCTTAAAAGCCGTCTTCCACTCGTCACCCGGACACATACGAATCTGATGGTACCCACTACGTAAATCAATTTTCGAAAATATGGTTGCCCCATGCAACTGGTCAAGAAGATCATCAAAGCGTGGAATTGGAAAACGATACTTAATAGTAATTTTATTTACCGCTCTACTATCGATGCACATTCTGAAAGTACCATTTGGTTTTGGCACAAGTAAGGCGGGTACTGCACAAGGGCTCATGCTCTCTCGGATAAGACCTTTTTCAAGTAACTCGGTCACTTGTCGATGGAGTTCGGCAAATTCCTTCGGGTTCATTCGGTACGCGGGTTTATTGGGAATACTAGCACCTGGTATAAAATCAATGCAATGTTGAATTTCACGTACCAATGGGAGGCCTGCAGGGATTTCAGTGGGAAAGATATCAAAAAATTTCACGAACAGTGGCAAAACCTCGGAGGGTATGTCTCCCGCGGGTTCGTTTTCTTCGAGCACAACTAAACCAAAAACCAGTGGGGTGGATGGTAGCTTAGCAAGACCAACAAAATCAGCTTTGGTCAATGTAGCAGAATTGGTCGGTTCATCTTGTGGGTTAAGAGGAGCCAATGTAATGTTTAAACCATCTTTTTTGAAGGAATAAGTGTTGCAAAATCCGTCATGTTTAACACGTCGATCATAAAGCCACGACCGTCCTAATAACAAATGACAAGCATCCATTGGAATGACTTCGCACCATATTTCATCGGCATATTTGTTACCTATGGAGAATTGGACGAGACACTTATGATTAACTTTCACAAAATTCCCTTTTTTTAACCATGTTAACTGGTATGGTTCTGGATGATCATGTAATTGTAACCCAAGTTTTTCAACCATGGTAGTAGCCACCATGTTTTCACAAGACCCACCATCAACAATCACAGTACAAACTTTCCCTTTTGTCGTGCAATTGGTGCGAAAAATATTGTTACGAAGCCATTTTGTGTCATCCTCACCATCCGCCACGGTTGTGTTTAGGAGCCTGCGAGATACCAAAAGTTCACCCTTATCCGGGTAAATCATTGCGGACTCTTCCTCTGCATCTGTGTCATATTGAGGCTCCGTGTCTTCTACAAAAGCTACTAACCGTTTTTTGGGGCAGTCACGCTTTAAATGACCGATCCCTTGACATTTGAAACATCGAAGAGGACCTGAACTTCCTGGTTGCGAGTTGGGTGGTGGTGTAGGGTCTGGTTTCACTGGTCCTGTTCGCGGTGAGGGTGTGGGTTTTGGGTAGGTAATCGGTTGTTTAAAAAAAGATTTGTTTTTGTGAACGAGTTGTTTTTCAACCCGTAACGCCAACTTACACACGTCATTAAAGGAATAGTATTGGTGTAGGGAAATAACATCTCCGATTTCCGGTTTGAAAACACCCAAAAAACGAGCTATAATCTGTTCTTCGTCTTCTTCGGCCCCACAACGCATACGCAAACGTTCAAACTCCCCAATAAGTTCTTCGACCGTTAAAGAGCCCTGTTTCAGATTCTGGTAATCAAGATAGGAGTCTTGTTTGTAGGTAACTGGAAGGAACTTCGCTTTTAATAACTTTTTCATCTTGTCCCACGATTCGATCTTATGTTTCCCAGCCCTATAACGTTGCGTATGAACATGTTCCCACCATAAGGATGCTGATTTCTTAAGTTTCAGGGCAACGAACTTTACCTTAAGGCGATCTGGAATGTCCCGAATATCAAATACATGTTCAACTGTTTGCAACCAATCTAAAAATTCATCTGGTTGTAGGCGACCCTCAAACTCCGGCAGGTCGGTACGGAGGCCCAACGAACGTAATGGATCAGTTGGTTGTGGGTTAGGTGGTGGTGGAGGGGGGTTACCGCGACGACGGTTAGGTGGGGTGGGAGGTGGCTGGTTATGAAAAAAAAATTCAAACTCGGTGTCATCTGATTCAACAAAATTTGATTCAGTGGGTGCCTCTTCATATTGTCTTTCATACATGTTGAAAGGATTGAGCTCTAATTCCCGAATCCGTTCTTGAAGCCTTTCAATTTCAATGTCGCGTGGGTCGCGTCCATCTTCACCGTTGCCTCTGGCGGCGACTCGACGGCGATGCTGGCGTCGATTTTCTCCCTGTGCAGACATCTCCAGATAACCTGTCTCTGAATACCACTTGATACGGATTCGTATAAGCGAAAGCCAAATACCTAGGCAAAACCCTAGCGGCGATGACGCTTGGCCAACCAAGTCGTCTTCGACGAATTGTTAATTCCGGCCAACCGGATAATAACGTGAGAAATATTCTTCAATAATATTTGTTTATAATTTCACCCCCAACCAAAGAGATTACAATGTCTTTAGATAAGAAACAAACCAAAGACAAAAAGGAAACAATAAAACTCAATCTCAACAAAATATAAAAGATACGGAAGGAAATAAAACTATCTCTTATTTTGGTTGGAGTGGATCACAAAAGTTGGGCCGGTCCTAGCCACTTTGGACGCCTGTTTGTTGCAAGCCCGGCGGGTCTTCATCTGGTAGGGTTGGATCCGTATCAATATCTGATATTAGTGTTAAATAATATATGATAAATCACATATGATATACATATCATATATGATTTAACACTAATATCACATGTGATATTCAAATTAGTGTTTAATAATATATGATTTTTAATGCAAGTTTCAGTAACGTAAGAAAACGAAAAAACTTAAAAACAAGACGTGAAAAAATACGAAAATTTTTTTTTGTCGAAAGTGTATCAAAGTGTCTATTTATAGAAAGATAATTAAATGCTCGTCGTAATGGTATATTTTTTTTGGCTTAATGATTAACGGTTTGAAAGATATCTATATTTATATTTGAAAAAAAATAATGAAAGTGGGTTTTTTAGTTATTGAAATTAATCTCATCCATTAGATCTAATAAAGATGGAGGGTGGAGATTAAGTAAAATATGTAATATATATATATATATACGGGGTTTTGAAAGTAATATACATGGAACTCTGTAAAAAAAAGAAAAAAAACGTGTAAGCGCAAAATGATATATATATATACGGGGTTATGTCAAAATTATTGTCGGTAAAAGCCACGTGCAATAAAAGGAGACGTACAAAAATATATTTGGGCCTTTAATTCAATTTATCCAATTTATTTTACCATTATTTTCTGCTGCTGCTGCTGCTGCTTCACCTGTTCTACCCAAAACCTTAAGTAAGATTTATTCCATTATTTTTCTTCATATTTATTATACCATATTATATAACTGTCCTTTATCATTAAAGTATGTTTTATTTATTAATTATTATTGTTATAAACATTTTTGATAGATCCATAAATAAAGACCCTTAATGCCTTATCTTATGTTAGTGTGTTTGTGAGTGAGAATCTTACATATAAATGTTCAGGGTGTGTTTGATTTTGGTCGTTAGAAATTTAAGTGCTTATTTATAAGGTGTTTGGGTAAGCTTATTGCATTATAGAACACATTTGGGTACCAATAAATAAACTCTTTTTAGAAGCCATTGTGGAGGAGCTCTTGTTTATAAGAGCTTGTTTAGTTTATTGCTGATAAGCTATTAAGTATAAGCTCTTTTAAGTAAGGTAATGTATACATTTCCTTTAAAATAAAAGAAAAACTAAAACTTTCACTAAAATACTCGAAACTGATACCAAAGGGCCTTTGGCCTGGCGGTATATGAGTGGCCCGTTGACCAAGAGGTCATAGGTTCAAGTCTCGTTTGAGAGATGTGTGAGATAGTAGGTGTCTTAAAAAAAAGAAACAGTTTAATTTTGAAACATAGAGAAAGAAGCACTTAAATAAGTTATATAAGTTTCATGTATGGATTTTGTTATCAACACCGATAGTTATATAAGTTTCATGTTGGTTTACTTGTTTTTTTATTGTTATCGGCGATAGGATGTTTAAAAATATGTATGGTTGATAAATGATTGAAATCAAATGAGTATATCATAATCAACAAGCTGTCCCTTTATTGAAAAAAGACGCACATTCACATGCCTTTATGCTAAAATACATGTTATTTTATTTTATTTTGCTAAGACTGCTTTACTTAGCTGCAAAGTTAATCTTTTGTAATCGGTACCCAATGCTCTCTTATATAAAATAAGTCATAATATTACGAAAAAGTGCCATATGTGGCTGAAAGCCTGAAACAGTTGGAGCGTGTCATATTTATTCTTTTGTACTTAGCTGGGAATTTCTCATCTTTTTCTTTCACTTGCTATATGTTAACGTAAACAAAATAAAGATGCTCAGGGTGTACTATTTGGGACGTCCCGGACAGCGAAAGTGTCTACAGAAGATGCACCCTTAAACATATAGGGCCCATTCAGTGAAGTACATGTGGCTTTTGTTAAGACTTGATTGCACAACACAAGTGAAAAACTATATAGGTTGTGTTAGGAACTTAGGCACCGGATAAGCTGTTTAAAGGTGTTTGTAATTGCTTATCCAGAATTCCAGACCTTGTTATATGATTATTTGCTAAAAGCATAAGCAGTTTTAATAGGCAGTCCCAAACACCCCATTTACTGTGGAAATTCCATGGGGCGTCATCTATATCGTAAAAAATTCTGTCTTTTTAAAGGACATCACATTTAAATTCAGTTGCGTCTATATGGCGTTGCTTGGGTATATATTTGCTTCCATATTATAGTGAAAGATACTTTTCACTATAATAAGATTGTATTCCTTAAAACTGGCTAACATATTATCCTCGAACGAAACACGTTCTAGATTGTTTCAAGTATAACGCACCATATAGTCTCATGTATTACATGTCATCGTCAGGTATTTTTTGTTTGTTTGAAGCTAACTTTTCATGATTTTGTTACAGTACTGTCAGTCATAGCCATTGTTATTCATGGCGGGCCAGACAAACGACTATGGGAAGAGATCCCATTATCAACCTGAGCGTTCTCTTAGCAATGGAGGAGGTAAGAGGAGAAACCCTGAAGATGAACGAGAATCACATGCCATTGGACCAGAAGATACCGTTTACCGTTATCTCTGCCCTCTGAAAAAAACTGGAAGCATTATTGGACGAGGCGGTGAAATCATAAAGCAACTAAGAGCCGACACAAATGCCAAGATTAGAATCAACGAAGCCGTTCATGGTTGTGAAGAGCGTGTTGTCATTATCTATAGCGCAAGTGAAGAAACTAATAGTTTTGAAGAGACTGGAGATCTTGTTTCACCAGCTCAAGATGCTCTATTTAAAGTGCATGACATAGTTATTACTGAAGAAACTGATTATCAACTGGATGAGATTCTTACAGTGAGATTGCTTGTGTCTGCTGATCAGATTGGATGTGTTATTGGAAAAGGTGGACAAGTTGTTCAAAACATACGTACTGAAACACGAGCTCAAATTCGCATTTTAAGTAGCGAACAAGTGCCACGATGTGCATTGAGCTCTGATCAGGTTCTTCAGGTATTATTGTAACTTATAGTACATTACATAATTCGTCGTTTTGGTTTTGTGATAATTACAGATATGGTCCCTGATTGTAGTGTCTGGTTTCACTCGTAGCCCCATTTCCATTAAACTCAACAGCCCACCCATGTAAAATATATAAAAATGACCATTTTCCCCTTTTAAACTCACTTTTGGTCTTAAAATGCACAACCCAACTTTTAAAGATTCTAACTGTACATCGATTTACAATGTAGTTCGCAAATTTCTTGCAAGATTTAATAGGTGAGCTGTTTAGTTTAATGGACGAGAGACTAAGCGTGAAAGCAAAAAGTGCTATTAGGAGTAAGGACCGTATATGCACTTAGTTTCGAGTAAGCACCATATCAAACCACAGAGAGGATGTGTATTATATATAGTCTATAACCCTATACTCTATAGCATGTAAACACCTTGCTTACTTGTTAGTATGATTTATGACTAAGAGGGTTTTTTGTATTGCTTATTTAGTAAGCAGTTTTTAGTCTTTGGAGGAAACTGGTTATTTTGAAGTAAATAAGCACTTTTAAATAGAGCCAGGTTCTTACCTGGTGTAGAAATGAGCAACTTCAAATACCCCTTTGTTGGTTAATTTACTAAAGATATAATGTTATACGTATGATTTTATAGATAAGTGGCGAAGCTACAATGGTTAGGCAAGCTCTTTTCCAAGTGGCGTGTCGCCTTCATGATAACCCATCACGATCCCAACACTTACTTTTGTCATCATCAAACACACATAAGCCCAGTGGTAGCTACATGGGTGCACAAGTAGGTCAATACGGAGATTGGTCAGGATCCACAAAGGAATTCTCACTTCGTTTAGTTTGTCCAACTGAGAACATTGGAAGCGTGATTGGCAAAAGTGGTGTGATTATTAAGCAAATAAGACAAGAATCTGGTGCGTATATCAAAGTTGATAGTTCGGCTACTGAGGGAGATGATTGTCTCATAACTGTATCTGCAAAGGAGGTTTTTGAAGAAGGTTCACCAACAATTGATGCAGCAGTACGGTTGCAGCCCCGATGCAGTGAGAAAATTGAAAAGGAATCTGGTGATTGTGTATATACTACTCGTTTGTTGGTACCAAGTTCACGAGTAGGATGTATAATTGGCAAAGGTGGTGCTACTGTTTCTGAGATGAGGAGTTTAACAAGAGCAAGTATTCGTGTTTTAAAAGAGGAAGATCTCCCCAAAGTTGCATCTGAAGATGAGAGTATGGTTCAGGTACGTATATATTTAAGGGAGTGTTTGGCATTGTGTTTTGACAATAATTATTTGATTATTAAGGGTATGTAATGTTTGCCAGATTACTGGAGACATTAATGCTGTGACTGGTGCTTTGGTACAAGTAACCACACGTTTAAGAGCTAATGTATTTCAAGTGGAAGGAGGTGTAGTGACACTACCTCCAACTGACGGTTATGGTAGCTATGACGATTCCCAGGTAATAATATCTGGTGATTTACGTTATGTCTATTTCTTTTTGTTATTTGATGAAATGATCTTAACTACAATTACCAATCATTTGTGTACAGATGGCTGGAAATGGCTATGGAGCATATGGTGTCTCTTCTGGGCGCTCGAGATAAATGTGCGATTCTTAGTTATATCTCTTTGTAACTTAACACATTAAATAGTATTTATGACTAATTATTTTCCCTATTTCAACCCGATTTCCTTGAAACAGCTTTGAACTATGATGATCTATACCAGCCGGTTGCCCCTTTGAGATCAGACAAGCAATCAGAAACGATTGACAACGTTATTGCCATGGACCTTGTGCTTATTCTTATATTTGTGACGTTCTATCTAGTTAGGCCAGGCTCTGAACTATGTGTTTTCCTGAGAAAATGTAACATGAAGTTTGCAGTGTAGAGATTTCTGTGGTTTCTCTCCAGATTTTATGAGAAAAGCTATGATGGCTGTTTCCATTTTTGGGCAGCATAAGCAGAATTGGATTATTATTGTTTTTGCGTTTACTGTATCATAATATGTCTCAGTAAGGGTAGAAGAAATAAGAATGTTACGCATTTAGAAAAAAAATCATTTGACAGGTAAGTACCTACTAGTAAAGACACACCAGAGGAAAGACTGATCTTTGTAACAATAAATGATATGCGAAGAGACGATACAATTGGCTGACAGAGGCCTAAAGCCACTACTACACTCTCACAATCCAAGACTGCCATAAGTTTCATATTCCATTTAGAGGCTGAATTGTGAACAATTTCCTAAGTTTGAAGCATCGATAAACTCTTTAGGTAATCTACTGATATCTTCGGATAGTATTACCCTGTTGAGTTGCCTAACAAACTCTGCTGCTGGGTTGCCAAAGTTTCTTCTGTTGCTAAAAATTGATGGAGGGCAAATATATGCCCTTTCGAAGAATGATGTTGCTTCACTTTTACTTGGTATAAGGTAGAATCAATTTGACTTATACCCATCAGTTCGAGTTATGTTCAGATCATATGGGTAATGTTATAAAAAGAACTCGAAAGGAATAATATGATCATATGGGTTGAAACTTGGAAGTCTAATGTGTATTTTTTATACATACAAATCGCTTTACATAGAAAGTTAAATTGTGATAGGCTATGTTTGGCAAGAGCTTTTCGGGAGCTGTTAACTTTTTAATAAAAAAATAAACTCTTTTAAAATAAGTAGCTCCGTTTGGATACATTAACTTCAAACTTTTGATTCAAACAAATAACTCATAAATGAAAAGCTGATTCATGAAGTTTTTAAAATATTTTGAAACTGTTAAAATTTTAAATTACTTATATACCCTCAAAACATTTGTTTACAATTATAGATATGACCTTTTATGTCATTTTACATCTTATAATTACATTTAACAGCTAACTTACCAAACATTTTTAAAGTGTGGCGCATGTTGGCACAGAAGGGAAATATACATAATGCTCTTGCTAAGTTAAATGACATTGTGGCTTGGCTGGTCCCGAGTTCGAATAGAAACACTTTCACAAGCGTGGTAAGTCGTTTAGTATTTGCTGTTTCGACTTATTTTTTGTGGCAAGAACGTAATAATCGCATGCATTCGAAAGATGCACGGAAGGAACAGAAGGTAAGTGACCTTATTATTGAAATTGTGCGTTTGAAGATTACCTCTTTACATTTGAAGAAAACATCCAGTGTGGTGAAGGCATTAGGTCATTGGCTTATTCCTACTGAAGTGATGTAGCTGTTGGATCATCTTTTCACTTGGTAGTTTTGCTACGTATTGTTTTATTTTAATCGAAGTGATATACTGTTTATTGTTTGGTAGGTGTGATTCAAGTTTGTTTGAACCATGGTAGAAGTTTGCGTGATGCAATAGGGATAAAGTGGTTTCATCGCCACTTTCTCATGTAACAAACATTATTATTTCATTTATTCTATTCACCGGTATAGAAACCCTTTACCCAAAAAAAAAAAAAAAAAACAAAACAAAACTTGTAGCTCATGTTAACAGCTTTACAGTTTACAGCTTTACAGTTTACAACTAGTTTTGCCAAACATATCAACTTACAGCTAGTTTTGCCAAACATACCCAAATACTGCATTTCACATGTATTCAACTCAGAGTTGAGATCCCTATAGATCCACAATTAACCATAGAACCAATCAATGCATCCTAACCATCTAATCCAAAAGCTGAGATTAAATCATCTATTTACAATAGAAGGACAAAAAAGTCAAATATATAAACTAAAAAAAAATATGCCTTCATTCTTTTCCCTAAAATTTTAGGGCAAAAAAACACACACACACAAAACCGACCACCACCATCATCGATCCACCACCATCACCGATCCACCACCATCACCTCTCCACCATTATCACCGATCCGTCGTCATCACCGATCCACCACCATCACCGATCCACCATCATCATCGTCAAATCCGTCTTCATCACCATCAAATCCGTCGCCGCCGTCGCTCCGCCGCAATACACCCGAATACATTCTAATTTAACGTCGCCGTGTGGTGGATTTACTCTTTGTTCAAGTTATGGATGTATATAACATGTGGTGGATGTATATAACGTGTTGTGGATCTAAAAATCGTGTTGTGGATCTGAAAATCGTGTTGTGGATCTGAAAATCGCGATGAAGATGTTGATGACTTAGATGCACACCATATGTTTGATAAAATGCGTATGTGAAGAATCACATATGATTATGAAGAATCATATATGATTCTAGTAGCAAAATCACATCTTATAGTTTTTCTGTAATATCGATCTGTTTATGTAATAAAGAAGAAAAGAATCATATGATTCTAGTAGAATCATATATGATTGTAGTAGAATATTTTAGTTTTTCTGTTTTATCTGTTTCTGTAATAAAAAAGAAAAGAATCACATATGATTCTAGTAGAATCATATATGATTGTAGTAGAATCAAATGTGATTCTTATGAAATCATATGTGATTCTATTATGAAATAAATATTGTTTTATCATTGCAATATAAATCATATTGTTTGATAGTTGTAGTAGTGAATGTATTTTTACATGACATTTTGCTAAATGTTTTAACATCTGCATTCTTTTTTTTTTGTCCCATATGATTCTAGTATAGAATCATATATGATTGTAGTAGAATCATATATGATTTCAGTAAGAATCATATATGATTCTACCGGAATCAAATATGATTCTACCAGAATCATATATGATTGTACAAGAATCATATATGATTCTGCTATAATTGTTGTTCAACTGTTCACAAAATGTACAAAATGCAAAAGAGATAAGAGCATGACCAACTAGTTCCTTGCCTTTGACTATGCTGCTTCTGCACCATTTTTATTTTCAAAGCAACTTCTTACATATATAATTGCAACCTTATCTCCAAGATAAGAAACATTGGTTAATGAATGCAATGTCCACTAGAAAAAAAGTTCTTAGCAATTTCTTTTAACACAATCACAGATTATAATGATAAAAAATAAAGATCCCTCTTTGAGACAGCATATAACAACGATGGTGCTAAAGGACCAACTTCTTTGGAGAAAATAAATTAAACTCGCAAATAGTACAACTTCGATAAAATGATTGAAGCACTTTCATATATGATTTAAATAAAAAAACGGTGCGGGTTCTGGTCCTCTCGATCAGGTTATTTACTAGAGCCTCAAATTTGGACCTTGTCAAAGTGATGTTCAAATGCTTAGCACCGGATGTATCAACTGTGATGAAAGGCAAGTTGATATAAATTGGGTGGTGGATGAAAGCTCAATTTTAGCTTTCTCAGCAGCTTCCCTAAGTCTGTGAAGGCGAGCTTTGTCAAGTCAATTCCCTCTGTTCTCCTGAACTCACTAACCAAAAAGTCCAACATGGCATTATCGAAGTCCTCTCCTCCAAGGAAGGTATCACCATTTGTCCCTTTCACCTATAAAAACAAAAATAAAAAATAATAAATAATAATAATAAAAAATTATCGCATATCCACAACTTCACAAAATCACCACCAAGAGGTCTAATAGGATCATATATGATTTTACTAAGAATCATATGTGATTCTACTAGAACCATATATGATTCTACTAGAATCATATACGATTTTACTATGTGATTCTAGTAGAATATAATACAAAAAAAACGTCAGTATAAGCACAACTATATATATATATATATATATATATATAGAATCTAGATTAAATAAGATCAAACTTAAAGTTGTTAAAATGAGATCAATCTAAAATTTGACAAGTGACACTCTCCTTATAACAAAAATAATTTTTTTATTAGCTACAACTACAAATGTTAAAGTTTTAATAGATTTCTTTTTAAAATTTACGAAACCTAGGTGATACACTTTGATTAGAAGTGTAATGTGTATCAGGTTTTTGTATGTGTATCAGATTTTGAAATATTTATTAGTGTAATGTGTATCAGGTGTATCACTAATTCAAACTCATGTATCATTTGGTTATTAGTTTTTAAAATGTTAATTTGTATTAAAATATTATATTTTTGTGTATTATTGCTAAAATTGTTATTTATAAACGTTTTAGTGATTTTTTAGACTTGATCTTATTTTTACAACTTTAAGTTTGATCTCACATTAACCTTCCCCTATATATATATATATATATATATATATATATATATATATATATATATATATATATATATATATATATATATATATATATATATATATATATATATATATATATATATATATACTTTCCATTGAGGCCATTAGACCTCACAAGAGCTCCGTAGCGCCAGATGTCTCACACAAGATGTTGTTTTGACAACCTATCTGTTAGGATTTGGAAAATCCAGTAGTTAAAGTGTCGGTCACCTCAAGTATATGTATTCGTTAGAAAGCTCGTAGTCGTAGTTATTTAATGTTTAGTAGTATTTAGTTTAATAACACCGTGGAGGACGGATTGGGTCTTTACCCACTGTATGCCTGATCCACAGCCCGGTCGGTGGCGTTTTATGTAAGTACTATAAATACTCTCTACCTCCCAAGGTAGAGAGTTGGAGCTCATAATAAGATTTTTCTTTCTCTCACTAAAGTTCCCAAACCTCTAACTTTCTCTCTCTAAAACCATTTTGTACGCCTACTTTGTTTATGGTTTGATGTGTATGTGAAATCCAATATGTTACAAATGGTATCAAGAGCCATGGTTAGATCATCTCTTACATATCTTTGGATTTCTAGTGGTTTTTAGATGGTTTTTGAGTTTGAGAAAGTGTAGTGGTTTTTGCATCATTTGGTTGATCTCTAGTGTTAAAGTTTGGATTTTGATTGTACTTTTGTGTTTAGGATCATCACAAGTGTTTAGGTTTTGATTTGGAAGGCTTGAATCATCGTGGTTGCGTTGTTTTTGGATTGAAAAGTGTGTTTTGGAAGTTTTTCATGTTAGCGACTTGGCTCTCGGTGTAACTTTCTTGATAGCGACTTGCTTCAGAAAAAATTAGCGAGTTGTAGTGTTGTTTGGTGGCGATTTGGTCCTAGCGACTTGCCTTTAGAGACAAGCCGACAAAAAGTACTGTTGGTGGATTCTCCACTACGGGTAGCGACTTGGTAAGGTAGCGACTTGCTTTCACTTTTGATAGCGACCTGTTCTTAAGTTTCTTAGCGACTTGGTGTTAGCGATTTGGACGATGCGAGTTGCTATTTAGCGACTTGATCTCTTAGCGACTTGGTGCATAGCGACTTTTTATCAAAATTCATAGCGATTTGGAACTTAGCGACTTGTCTTAGCAACTTGGTTTTTAGCGACTTGATTCAAGGAATCTTAGCGACTTGGTTAACTTTTGTTTGTAATACGGTTTCTCTTGATTTAGTAAAATCCCGTGAAAGAATCTATTTCCCGGTTTAATCATAGAGTTATAAAATCCGTGTGAAATCTTTAAACATGTCTACCAAGCGTACCTACAATCATCTCCACATTTGCGGGATGTTCAAAGCGGTGGTTCGGATACCCGTCCACCATGCTTGTGAGACTACGACTCTTGGGCTCAAAGAATCGGTATTGACTTGTCTTGGAAAGGAAAATGGGGTCAACATTCTCAAATCGATTGATGAAGGACCTTATCAGGTTGAGACTACAAGAGACTTAATTGATACATTGCGAGACGAAACAATGATCTATGGAATAGACAGACCAAAGACATATGATGAGCTCAATGATAAGGATAAAAAGAGATTCGATCGATATCGGGGCTTCTAACATCATACTTCAAGGTCTTCCAAAAGATATCTACAAGCTTATCAATCACAACACTGAAGCCAAGGCGGTGTGGGATAATGTCAAGATGCTTCGTCTGCAGTTCAATTAACTATGGAAGACAGAGAATCACAACTGTATGATGAATTTGAGCACTTCAAGATGAAACCGGATGAGAGTGTCTATGAGTACTATGTAAGATTCCATAAGCTTGTGAATGACATGAGGAACATCAGAATGACCATGCTAAACATTCAGTTGAACTCTAAATTTGTGAACAACATGAATCCCGAATGGCACAAGTTTGTCACCTCTGTGAAGCTAACCAAAGGATTGAAGAATACAAACTATGAGCAACTCCATGCCTTCCTTCTTCAGAATGAGAGACATGCTATGTTTGAAAAAAGGATTCTTGATGGGTTCAAAATCAACCGGGAGAGACAAGCTCATCAAATGATTCAACCGCCTTCTACTCAAACATTGGAATTACCACCAAAGCATCTCAAGTTATACCCATGGGTGATGGAAATCACAAACTCATTCCCGATCCAAGATTCAAACAAGCGGATCTTGATGCGTACCGTGGGACACTTCATTAATCAAGCGGCCCTTATTGTTAAACAAAACTTGACTCTCAGTCCACATACCAACAGTCTTCACACCAACAATGAGATCTGCATCCAATCTTCACAATCATGCTCTAGTCAGAGATGGGAAAGTTATGGTACAACCAGTTCAAGAAAGGCGTCTGAACAAGGAAGAGGTGGAGCTGGTAGAGGTTATCTTGAAATCTTAATAGGAAGGAATGGAAATCAGGTCAAGCTAAGCCAATCAAATGTTACAAGCTGTGGTGGTGAGGGACACATTGCAAGGAACCGCACGCCAAAAGCGCCCTCGAGAATCAGAGTACTTGGGATAAGATGTTGCTTGTTCAAGCTCGGGATAATGGTGCGACTTTGGATGAAGAAGAGTTGTTGTTTCTTGCTGAGGGAAATGCCAAGACATATGATGCGGATGTGGATGAGCGTAATCGGAGATAGGCAACAATCATCAGAATGCTTTTCAAGTCGCTGATTGTGATGCATATGACTCTGACGTTGATGATGAACCTAATGCACAAACAATTTTCATGGCTAGCATTACTCCAATGGTCTCTCCTAAAGTCTCTTCATCACCACAAGCTGGTCCATCCAAAGACAAAATCATTTATGAGGTATTAAAACTATACGATGATGTTGATGTGCAAAAGATGCATGACAAAGTACAATCAACTGAAACTTTTGAGTCAAATATTGAAAATATGGGTAATATCAATGTTGTCCCATATGATCAATATGTGAAACAAAGTGAAAGTGAGGTCGTACCAAGTGATGCATCTTCTGCAGTCAACGATGACTATGTTTTTTATGAATACACGCATGTGCCCTCGATGATTACGTTATCTCGAACTTAATACCTATAAAGAGCGAGTTGCCATTTATGAACAACGTGCTAAGTTTGAGCTAACTACTCGTGGAGCGTGAGTTGGATAACAAAATGCGTACAATTATTAGAAAAAGTAATTTTAGAGAAGTGTTAAAACAAGAGTTAAACTCCTTACAAGAAAAGCTTTCAAAAGCTGCTAAGCAAAAACAAGAACTTCAAGAAAATGTTAAAGTGCTTAAGCAAGAATTTCATGCTAAGGAATCAAAACTTTTGAATGATTTTTCCAATCTAAAATTTTTGAAGAACAAGCTTGAAAATAAATTGTACGTACAAGGGAATACCATTCAGAGCTTCACATGGTCACTAAGCATAGAGTTCTAAGCGATAAGCATAGTGTTCCCATCGTAGATAAACCCAACCCCGAGTGCGGTAAGATAAAAGCGACTCAAAATATAATCTATGATGGCAATGAGATTCTTAAACCTAGGCGAAACCTAGTTGCGTTGAGTGCACTGAGGAAGATAGAAAATTAGATGATACATCTAGGGAGAAAATGAATAAGAAGCTAGAAGATCCTGAATGCAAAAAGAATAACATAACGATCAAACCCCATGATTACAAGAAGGAAAACTGGATTTCCTTAAACATGTTTAAGCCTCAAACGTTGTTAACACTTGAACAAGTGTTCTGGAAAAAAGACTTAGATAAGCAATATGCAGAGAATCTTGTTGTTACAAATCCTCCCCTTAGGAAAATGCTGCGCTATGTGTATCCTCCAAATACACCAATGCATTTAGTTCCTAGAACTATTGCCACTAAAAGCAAGACCTTAATCAGTCAATATGTTATTTTTCAACTATTTGTCAATTTTGAGAAAACTTGTAAGAAAAGGATCACACCCACTGGGATAACTGAAGAGGAAAGGGGTTTTGAGCAAACAAAAGAATGCTATTTAACTGAGGTCATGCCTTTCTTTAAACAACTAAAAGATCATTTTGAGAGTCTTAAAAAGGGGATAGACTCAGATATTAAAGGAATGGAAAAGGAATTTGATGCAATGATAGTTGAGGTTAGTGACTATGAGCGAGCATTAAAATATAATGAGATTGAGAGGAAAAACTTGAATACCTTGAATGAGAATCTTATTTCTGAATGTATTGCTCAAGATGTGTTTTTTACTGCTACAAAGTGTTTCATTAATGCTTCTCAATTTCATGAATTATCTGTTGCTCTGAAAGTCTCCCATGATCGTGTCATTGAGCTTGAAAAGATTAATTCAAAACTTAATGAGAAAATTGATCAGGATGATCACGATAATTTGGTAAAGCATCTTTCTAAACTAGAAGTTGAACATTTTGATTTAAAACTAAAATATCAACATCTTAAAGAAAATGTCAAAACCTCAAATATCAAGACATCCTCAGATGTTCCAGAGTTTGATGCAGTTTTTCAGATAAACAAACGTGACGAATGATGAGTGTGTAAATACTCATTATTTTTGGTTAAATCTGAACTGCAAAACGTTTAAAAATGCTCAGAAATGCATCAAAATACTGAAAATATCTCAAAATTGCATTTTATATGTTTCAGATGCAAAATGTTTAAAATCAGATGAAAAATGAGTTAAGTTTGCATAATTGGCGATTTTCTCCCAGTTTCAAAATTGTCGAGAAATAGTCCACGAGCACTTATTTCAAAGAAAAGTCACCAAAGGTCCTTTTAAAATCATAAGTTGTCAAAATTAATCCTTTGGTGAAAAATGTCAAAAGTTTTGAGAAATTACAAGTTTAGTCCTTTGAGTTTCAAACATGACAAGTTTGGTCCACTGAATATTAGAGATTGACAAGTTTGGCCCTTGGATTATAATTTCAGAATGTACATAATTGGTCCCTGGAAAATCAGAAATGGCAGCTTTGGTCCTTTGCACTTTCAGAAATTGCAAATCAAGTCCTTGTATTAATAACCTTGTCAAAACCCATTTGGACCCCTGTCATTAGCCCTTGTGACCCCCTTCCATTTGACCTCCCTTTATAATATTAAACTCGGTCAACACCAATCAACCCACCCACTCCCGCCTTTTTCTTCTTCCTTCAACCACCATGTCACGCAAACCCGGGCACACCCATCCTTCCAGCTAAACTTCACCCCTCCTTGTTCCCCCCCACCTCAACAACCTTCCAAGATGCATTTAATACCCCCTCCTCCATTTCACTCAACCCCAACTGGCAAATACACTTTTGGCGCCTAAAAAATTGATCAAACGGCCAAAAATGGCTCAAGTAATCCAATGGCCAAGATATCGGGTGGGAATTGATCGAGGAGGTGAGAGAAGCATGTTTGGTGTTTAAAAGAAGCAAGAGATAGAGAGAAGGAGTAGTACTTAGTTTTTTAAAATTCATGTATGTCGTTTTTATTAAAATTGTCTTAGCTAGTCTCTAAATTTGTAACCTAAAGCTTTCTTGTATTGAACTCAAGTGTTATAATCTGTTTCAAGCATCAATTCAAGTTTGTATTAAAATTTCATGTTTTATTTTTCTTGTTAAAAATTTCAGTTTCCTGTTCTTATATTCAAGCTTATAGTAGTTTATCTATAAATTCCAATAAGCTTAGCTAAGCTAATTATAGCTTTTGGTAAGCTTATAAGTCATTTTTAAGCAAGTTTGGTGTTTGGTCAACAAAAGTCAAACGAGAAGAGATTTTGGTTAGCGAGGTATGGAAATGGATATGGGATGATGCAGAGATGGATTTGGGTTGAAACTTAGTTAGATATGGGATTAAAACAGTAATAGAATAGTGGTTCTTTGATTCTTGGCAAGTCATAGTGATTGTGGACACAAGTGAGTTTGCACACATCTATATCTGTCTTGATTTGTTGTAGTTTTAGTTTAGACTTGCTTATTTAACTGTCATTAGGTCATAGTTATTTAAGTTTCAGCAGTAGCATAAGCCAATTAGTCATTTAAGTAAGTCATTAGCCAAAACAGTTTTAGAATTGGTGTTTGGATCAGTGGGCTTATTTGATCTTAAGCCCTGGTTTATACTTAAAATATGCATAGTCAGTCTTAATAAAGGTAACTAGAATCAAACATGTCAAAATATTGCCTCTGCATAAGCTCAAAGTCAAAATTACCATTAACCTGCTCTAATTTCATATCTGTGATAAATTTGTGAGTTCAAAAACTTGTTTTGTGTTTAGAATTCATAGAAATAGCTTGCAGTAGGATTATTTCATCTTAATACATCAAATTCAGTCCATAAATTAGGCTCAAAGTTCATTAAAGTCAAAATAACAAAATTGTTTCAAAAGTCAAAACCGAAATCAGTTTTCACCCAACTGGGATGATTTTTCATGGGTTCAGTTTTAGGCCAAATCAAGTGAAACTTGGGGTTTAAAAACTTCAACTGGTCTAGTTTCTTAATGTCATTTTTGTAGATTTTTGTAATTTTCTTACAAGCTCCAAATAAGCTTGTCAATTAGACTAAAGTGCCATGCTTGCAGTCTTTCAATGACAGTTTTGTCTGAGGGGCTTGTAACAAGCTCATCGAGCCTCTCTTGATCCAGTTCTTGGTTTATTAGTAGTTAGCAGGTCTAGCCAGGGTTCCAACTTGGTTTTAAGTTTAGCTTATTTGATAAACTTATGTTTAAGCTTCAAAGTAGGCATAGAAACTGATTTTGGCACTTAAGCCAAATCATTCAAATCTGTTTAAGTTGCACTTTAGAGGTTTAGGTCAGTTGTGATTAGTTTCTTTTGAGTATTTTTAGTATATTATAGCTTCTGTGACATTTTGGTGGTCTCTGGTTTTCATTTGCTTAATACAAGTGCTTATTTACAAGCACTTGTGACTGCAGTTTCATTTTCTTACACATAAGCTACTGTTTTTATATTTTTCCTAGATTCATAATATTATTTTAGACTTTTTCTGAAATTTTCATAATTTTTCATCACTGTTTGCTATTTTTCTTCATTTAAAACAATTTTTAGTACTTTTTAATTAGCCTTTAATACAATTAAATCAGAAAAACTTCAAAAAAATAAGTTTTCATTTCTCCTAGGTTAAGATAAATATAAAAAGTCAAAAAAATATTTTTCCAGATTTTTCATAGTTTAATTTGTAATTTTTAGCAATTTAATTATTTTTAAATAGTTTTTAATTCATAGAAAATAGAAAAATAATCAGAAAAATACAAAATTAGTTTTGAAAATTCTCTTTAGTTATTTCAGATTTTTCTAAGTCATAATTTCATTTTTCTAGCTTTATTTCATATTTTCTTGTATTTTAGGGTATTATTAAATAAGTAAAAATAGTTTTTAATTAATAATAATTAGATAAATAGTTTTAAAAATAATTTTATTTTTCTAAAAATTTTCTCTTATCATTAGGTTTGTGAAAATGTCATTTTTATATTTTTAGGATTAATACTGTTTCATTTCACATTTTCTTTTGTACGTCACGTAGTTTTTAATTTAAGTTTTTTAAAAGAAAAAATCAAAAATATCATTTTGCAAATAGTGATAGCGTTTATTTAATATAATTTATCTTTTTAATTTTCTTTAATTTGCATTTAAGCCCCTGTAATTTATAAACTTTTTCTTTAGGTATAATTAATCATATCTCTTTTTCCGTTCAAATTCTCTCGATCACTATTCGTTTGATTATTCTACTTCGTTGGGACATAACGACCTGGGGAAACACTATACTCTCCTGATCTTCATTGCATTGGTGTCTGAACTGTTTTAAGTTTCTTACGGTTAGCCATTCACAAGTGGCTAGCTTGTGTGAGATAACTTGACGGTTTGCCACCAACCAAATTTTGGCGCCGCTAGGGGACTGTGCTAATTATCCTACGCTTAGCAGATTAGTGATTTGAATATTCACTCTTTGTTCATACCATCCATCTATATCTATATATATATTTTCTTATAAAAAATCCAAAAAACCCAAAAACATCCAAAAACGTATAAAACACAAAAATATTTTTCTTTTGTTTCTATATATATATCAAAGATAAAAATACAAAAAGATTTGTCGTTTTGTTTAATAATAACAAACATAAAAGATTACCACATGAAACCAAGGCGGTGTACTACCTAACTGGGGGTACGACCATAATAAGTTCCCGAACCAAAGATTAAAACTTGTCTTTGTGTCCTTGTGATTGGTGTACCTTTTTCAAAGAAGCCATTCATCTTGTGATTATTGGTTTAAGTTCACTGTTGTTTTGCCTCGATATTGTTTTAATTGGATTTGTTGTTATATCTACTTTTCAAAACCAGAAAACCCAAAAAGATTCTTCTTACCCCATTTTCATAATTCCCTTCCTTAACTCTGAGATCTCTTGGAGTTAACTCTAGTATGCGCATCTTTCGCTCTTCTAGATCTGTGAGCCCATTTCGTGAGCTTGTCAAGATTCCAAGAAGGTGTGTCCGTAGACTTTCGCCCCATCGGTCGGATCGAGATCCGTCTTGCTCACACTACTTCGCTATCATGGCGGAAGAACGTCTATGTGTGAGCTTCTCCGGCACCCATCGGCGGGTATGGAGATGCTATTGTTATCCCAGCCATTGTGGCTGAAAATTTTGAGCTCAAAATCGGGTTCTTGAATCTTGTAACCTCAAGTCAGTTCTATGGTTTTGAGCGGGATGATCCTCATGCTCATATTCGATGGTTTAACAAGATTGCATCTACCATCAAATACAAGAATGTCCCCACAGATGCTGTCAAGCTTCTTCTTTCCCATTTTCCCTTGAGGGGCAAGCCCGGATTTGGCTTGAAAAACAACCCCTAAATCAATCGAAACATGGGAAGACACGGTAAAGAAATTTGTGAACGAATTCTATCCACCTTCCAAGACCACGAGTCTTAAAAACGAAATCATCAAGTTCACACAAAAGTTTGATGAATCCTTCAGTGAATCGTGGGATCGTTTTAAGGAGTTGCTCCGAAAATGTCCTCACCACGGTTTCTCCGAGTTGATGCAACTCGATACTTTCTATAATGGAGTGAGTCAATCCGATCAAGATTCTCTCAATTCCTCCGCTGGAGGAAATTTCTTGAGCAAAACTGTAAAAGAAGCTTTAGCGATAATTGAAAACAAGTCTAAAGTCCGCACTGCACGAAGCAAACCGGTTGTTTCCCAAGTCAGTGTTGGTCCTTCTTCTTCATCACGGTGAGTCAATCTAGCACCGATGCTAAGATTGACAAACTCACGGAAGCAATTCAAGCTTTGGTTCTCTCCAACCAAAAGAAAGTTTCTTTTCCACAAACTTCACCTCCTGCTGAAGTTAAGAAAGTGGAAGTCTGTGTTACTTGCGGTGGCCCCATGCCTATTACAACTGTATGGCCACCGATGGTAACCCTTTTGAAGCAAATCTTTGTGGGGATTTCTAATCAGGAGGCAACCAATACCGTGCTCCTATGGACCCGAACCACCGTCCTAACCACTACCTGGACCACCCGGTTTCAACCAAAACCGTAATCAAAATCAGAATAGAATGAACCAAGGTTTTCAAAACCAAGGTAATTTTAGTCAAAATTACGGTTTTCAAAATCAAAGTCAAAATTTCCAAAACCAAGGAAATTTCAATAGAAACCAAGGTGGGGAAATTTCAACCCGGGGTACTTTCATGGCAATAATCAAGGAAATTTTCAAAACCAAGGCCCTAATCCAAACAATAGAGGCCGAATTTCCCAGTGCAAAATCAAGCCATTGTTCCAACTGGACCCTCATCCGATGAGTTGTTGAAGCAATTCATGAAATCCCAAGAGGAAATGAACAGGTTGTTGGTTAGCGGATCTCGACATCAAGAAGTCTTTAAATGATCGACCCTCGGGCTCCGGTACTTTACCTAGCAACACGATCGCTAATCCGAGGGGCGATGCAAAGGCGATCACAACCCGAAGTGGTGCTTCATATGATGGACCCGCTATTCCTACTACCTCTTCTTCTTCTCTCCCGAAGGTAGTAGAAAGTGAACCTAAGGCGACAAAGGACCAAGTGCAACCTACTAGCTCACAAAGTACAGCACATGTCCATCCTCAAGTTGTCCCGAAACCCAAAACCAAACCTGGAGTTGTTTTGAACCTCCTGTTGCTCGATTGACAACCCCAAATCAAAACTTCTATTCCTTACCCATCACGTTTAAATGAGCAAAGCTCATGAAAAAGCCAGTCATCAAATGGAAAAATTCTTTCAAATTTTCCAAGAGCTTCATTTTGACATAAGCTTTGCGGATGCTATCATGCCGATGCCCAAGTTTGCATCAACTCTCAAACACATGTTGAGCAATAAGGAAAAGCTGTTTGAAATGGCTAAGACTCCTTTGAGCGAGCAGCTTTCAGCAGATTCTGTTAAAAAGCTTCCAGAAGCTGGAGATCTGGAAAATTTCTTCTTCCTTGTGTTTTTCCGGGGATGATTGAATGCTTTGCCCTTGCCGATCTTGGTGCAAGCATCAATCTGATGCCTTATTCGGTGTGGAAGAAGCTTTCTCTTCCGAACTTATTCCTACCGCATGACTCTCGAGCTTGCAGATCGTTCTATATCGCGTCCTCTTGGCATCGCCGAGGATGTATTTGTGAAAGTAGGAAAGTTCCATTTTCCGGCTGACTTTGTGGTTGTTGATTTTGATGCCGATCATCGGGTTCCCCTTATTGTTGGACGAGGATTCACGAGAACGGGCGTGCTCTCATTGATGTATTTGAGCAAGAAATCACATTACGTGTGGGTAATGAAGCTGTCACCTTTAACCTTGATCAAACTTCGAGGTACTCCTCAAATTATGATATTGAATCGATTAATCGAAGTCGATTTAATTGATATTGCTTCAGAGGAGTACTCTCAAGATTTTCTTGGTTATTTTCATAATTCTGTGAGTGGGGATTCCACCACATCTTCTCAACCAATCATTGCCGACTCTTCCCCCTCTCTCTCTCCGTTTGAGGGAGGTGACTTCTTTCTGGAAGAGATCGATGAGTTTCTTGCTAGTGATGAATCAATTCCTCCGGGAATTGATGGTGTTTATGATTCGGAGGGAGATATCCTTTATCTTGAGAAATTGTTAAATGAAGATCCATTACCTTCACTCCTCCGAAGAGATCACAATTGAGGAAATCAAATCGTACAAACATCTACTGAAGAATTTCCCGAGGTTGAACTTAAGGACCTACCTCCTCATCTCGAATATGCATTCTTGGAGGGTGATGATAAATTACCCGTTATAATTGCTAAAGACTTAAGCGAGGAAGAGAAGATCGCTCTCATAAAGGTCTTGAAGTCACACAAGCAAGCAATTGCTTGGAAACTCTCCGACATTAAGGGTATCAACCATGAGTTTTGTACTCACAAAATCTTAATGGAGGATGACTTCAAACCATGATTCAACATCGAGAGAAGGGTGAATCCTAAGATTCATGAGGTTATCAAACAAGAGGTTCTCAAACTACTTGATGCCGGTTTAATTTACCCGATCTCTGATAGTCCTTGGGTCAGTCAATTCATTGCGTTCCTAAAAGGGTGGCATAACTGTTGTCACAAATGAAGAAAACGAGTTAATTCCAACTCGATTGGTTACGGGATGGCGTGTGTGTATTGACTATCGCAAGTTAATCGAAGCCACCCGTAAAGACCATTTTCCTCTACCCTTCATGGACGGATGCTTGAGAGATTAGCGAGGAACAAATACTATTGTTTCCTTGATGGTTTCTCGGGTTATTTTCAGATCCCCATTGATCCGCTGGATCAAGAAAAGACCACATTCACTTGCCCATACGGAACTTTTGCCTCTGATCGTATGCCTTTTGGCCTATGTAGCGCTCGCGTTCCAACGATGTATGATGGCCATTTTCCACGACATGATCGGGAAACAATGGAGGTGTTTATGGATGACTTCTCGGTCATTGGGGACTCATTTCATACATGTTCTCCACGATGAGTGTCTAAATACTCATCATTTTTAGTCAAATCAACGAATACCAAAGCGTTTAAAATGCTCGAATGCATCAAAATCTTGAAAATATTCCAAAATTGCATTTTATATGTTTGAGATGCAAAATGTTTAAAATCAGATGAAAAATGAGCAAAGTTTGCATAATTGGCAGTTTTAGTCCCCCAAGTTTCAAAAGTTGTCAAAAACAGTCCCTGGTAAATCTAAATAAAGAAAAATGTTATTCAAGGTCCCTGAAATATTTTAATTTGTCAAAAATGGTCCTTGAATAAATCTTTTGTTAAATGGCGAGAAAAAGGTCCCTCAAGTTTCAAAAATGTCAAGTTTGGTCACTGGAAATTTGAAAATGACAAACTGGTCCTTGTACTATTGGAACTTGTCAATATTGGTCCCATTGTTACAACTTTGGAAAATTACGGGGATTGGTCCCTCATCTTTCAGAAAATTACAAAACTAGTCCTTGTATACATAAGCCTTGTCAAAATGCCTTTGACCACCGCCATTTTAAAACCAAATGACCCTGTCAATGCAATTTGAACCCACAGTCAAACCACCAAAGTAAAAGTCAAACTTTCCCTCCCTTATCCTGTACACCTCCTTCCCCACTTGCCTACCCTGCAATTCCATCTCCCAACACCATCACCTCACCTTATCTCCTTTCCCACTACCCCCTCATCATTACACCTCTCACCCCCTCCTAGTTGCTAGCTCAGAAGGCCCTATAAGTCAAATAGCACCTTTCCCGCCAAAAATCATGAAATGGCCAAAACGGCCAAAACTCTCCCATTGGCTCAATAGGGTGGTGGGAAATAGTCATAAGGACACGTGGAAGCTGCTTGAAGTATAAAAAGGAAGAGAGAAGAAGAAAACAGGAGTAGTTAGTTTTATCATTTTTCTTTAATGTCGTTTTTTAAATAAGAGTTTTAGTTTAAAGCCAAATGTTGTAATTTCAGTCTCTTGGTATCACTTTTATGTTAAATTATCATTGTAATGTGTTTGTGAACATCAATTCAAGTTTTTATATGAATTCCAAGTTTATTGTGCTTGTGGAGATTTTAGGTTTCAAATTTTGTGTCCAAGCTTCTAATAAGCTCATGTTAACATCAAATAAACTTATTTAATCTTACTATATCCCTTGGTAAACTTGAGAGTCAATTTTAAGCTACTTTGGATTTTTGGTCAACAAAAGTCAAAGTGCAGGCATTAAGCTCTCTTGGGCACGAAGTTCTTGAAATGGAGTTTGATTTGGGTTAAGTTGAGCTGGAGTTGGATTGATCTGGTTTTGAGTTGGGTTAATATCAGGGTCAAAATACTATGCCATTGAAATCATGAGTAAGCCATGGTGCAGGACCTCTTGTGAGTTTTAGCTCTTCTTTTGAATCTTTTTAGCTTGTTAAGATAGTTTAAATGATGTTGTGTCTTTGTGTAACTTGGCTCTCGATATCGATGTCTTGTTTGAATGTTAATCCATTCTCTGTCATTAGTTCCTTTCTAATTTTTTGTACTAAGTCTTAACTTGAATGAGTGGATTTAGACTTGTCCAGTTGATGAATTTAGCTTAAACTGTTGTTATCTCATATAGAGAATCTAGAGTAAGCACTTTCATGGTTGAGATCTGATTGATTTGGCGGTAAAAGCTCATGTCAATGAGCTAAAGTAGTGTTTGGATTGGATTAGTTATCTGTGCTAGACTCCTCTTGTGTTGTTACTTGTTGTCAATTTGTGTCACATTAAGTCCTATAAGATCAGTCAAAACCAATATAACCGGTGTTTAATTTGTAAAAGTCAAAATCATGCTCCATCTGTTTTCAGACTTAACTGCGAGGATTTTCAAGAAAATAAAACTTATTTTGTGTTCAAAATTCATAGTTATAGCTTACAGTAGGTACAATTCATCTTAGCACATCATATTCAGTGGGTAAATCAAGATCAAAACTCATTTAAGTCAACCTTTTGGTTTGTCAAAAGTCAAAATGTGCAAAATCTCAGTTTTGGCTCAACTAGAGTGATTTTTCTTGGGCTCAATTCTGAACCAAATCAAATGAAATTTGTAGGTTTGAAAAGTTCATATGGTCTATTTTATTATTACTAATTTTTGTATTTTGTGAATTATCTATAAGCTTCATTATGGCTTGTCAAAATGGTGCCAAATCCCTGTGCGGGGGCATCAAGTGCATTGGGGGTTATGAAGGATTTTTGAGCACCTTGCATTTGGCTCATAAGAGCTCCTCAAAGTCTGTCCTTGGGTTTGTTAATAGCCACCCAGGTCTAGTGCAGGGTCCCATTTCCATTTTGTTGTTTTAGCTTATTGGTTGGCTTATATTTCAGCTGCAAGTAGACCCCCTAAATCTGTTTTAGCTTATGATCTCAAATCTCCAAATCAGTGTAATCTTGCTTATCAGAGGTTGTAGCTTGTTGTTACTTGTTCCATTTTAGTTCTCTTAGCTTATTATAGCATGTGTATCAGTTGGGTAGCCTTTGGATTCCATTTGCTTATTCAAGTGCTTATTTCAATAAGCACTTCCTCATCAGTTTCAATATCTTGCACACAAGCCCCTGTTTTTCCATTTTTCTTACATTCCTAATATTATTTTAGAGTTTTCCTGAAATTTTCAGATTTTTCTAAGTTGTTTTGCTATTTTTCTTAATTTAAATTAGTTTTTAAGCATTTTTAATTAGCTTTAAATACAAATGATTAAGAAAAGGTTCAAAAATAATTTTCATTTTATTAAGTTTAGATAAATATAAAAAGTAAAAAAGTAATTTTCCATATTTTTCATAGTTTATTTTGTAATTTTTAGTAATTTAATTAGTTTTAAATAGTTTAAAATTCATAGAAAATAGAAAAATAATCAGAAAAATACAAAAATAGTTTTGAAAATTCTATTTTGATATTTTAGACTTTTCTAAGTCTTAATTTTATTTTTCTAGCTTTATTTCCTAATTTCTTGTATTTTAGGTAATTATTTAATAGTTAAAAATAGTTTTTAATTAATAATAATTAATTAATTAGTTATAAAAATAATTTTCCTTTTCTATAAATTTTCTTATATCATTAGGATTGTAAAAATGTATTTTTCATATTTTTAGGATTTATATTGTGTAAGTTTCACTTTTTATTTTTTGCGTTTACGTAATTTTATTTTAAACGTAAGTTTTAAGTTTTAAGTTTTAAGCGTTCATCAATTTTAAATATAGTGATAGCGTTTATTTAATATTTTTTATCTTTTTTAACTTTCTTTAATTTGCATTTAAGCCCCACGTAGTTTATGGGCTTTTCCTTAGTTATAATCATTCAAATCTCCTTTCCGCTTCAAATTTCTCGATCACTATACACGTTTGACTATTCTCCACGCTCGTTGGGACTTAACGACCGGGAAACACTATACTCTCACGATCTTCATTGCATTACGTGCTTAGGCAGTTTTAAGCTTATTACGTTCTGCCATTCACAAGTGGCAGGCTTGAGTGATTTAGCTTGACTGTTTTGCGCGGATCACTCCCATTTAGAAAAAATGCTTCAACGGTGTGAAGACACCAATCTCTGTCTAAATTGGGAGAAGAGCCACTTTATGGTCAAAGAAGGCATAGTCCTTGGCCATAAGATTTCCAAAAGCGGGATTGAGGTAGATAGAGCAAAAGTTGATGTTATTGCTAAATTACCTCACCCTACTACCGTCAAAGGTATTAGGAGTTTTCTAGGTCATGCGGGTTTTATCGTGATTTATACAAGATTTTTCTAAAATCGCTGAGCCTATGACCCATCTTCTTGAAAAGATGCTCCTTTTATCTTCTCACCGGTGCATGAAGCTTTTGAAACATTAAAGAAAAAGCTTACGGAAGCACCCATTCTAGTTGCCCCAAATGGATTTACCCTTTGAGCTCATGCGATACAAGTGATTTTGCTATCGGTGCGGTCACGGGGCAACGAAAAACCAAGCATTTTCAGCTATCCACTACGCTGAGTAAGACTATGGATCTGAAGCTCAAACCCATTACACCACTACAGAAAATGAATTATTAGCTGTGGTGTATGCGTTTGAAAAGTTTGACCATACCTAATCTTGACCAAATGCGTGGTGTATACGGATCATTCGGCTCTCAAATATCTCTTTGCAAAACAAGATGCAAAGCCGAGATTGCTCAGTTGGGTTCTCCTCCTGCAAGAATTTGATATCATTATACGTGATAAAAGGAGGTTGAGAACACGGCTCAGGCGATCTTTCGTCCCGTCTAGAAAACCCTCACCAAGATGTGTTTGAGAAAAAGGAAATAAATGAAACATTTCCTCTCGAAACACTCAATGTGGTTTCTTTTAGTGGAGACTCTTCTACCCCATGGTTTCTTGACTTTGCAAATTACCATGCGGGTAACTTTAATAGTGAAAGGGATGTCGTCCCAACAGAAAAACAAATTCTTTAAAGATGTGAAACATTACTTACGGGGACGACCCCTACTTATTCAAAATTTGCGCGGATCAAGTCATCAGGCGATGTGTGTATGGTCGGGAAGCCAATGACATTCTCAAGGCTTGCCATTCGGACCCTCTTGGGGACATCATAGCCCCTAACTACACGCCAAGAAGGTGTTTGATTCCGATTCTATTGGCCCACGATTTACAAGGATGCCACGAATTTGTCAAAACACGCGGCGGCTTGTCAGCGTCATGGGAATATCTCACAAAGAAATGAAATGCCGCAAAGCGCCATTCAAGTGTGTGAGATTTTTGACATATGGGGCATTGACTTTATGGGGCCATTTCCTTCATCTCGCGGTAATAAATACATACTCGTGGTCGTTGACTATTTGTCAAAATGGGTTGAAGCGAAAGCTTTGCCTACCAACGATGCCCGAGTTGTTGTGAAATTCTTAAAATCTCTTATTGCTAGGTTTGGAACTCCACGAGCTATAATCATTGATCGTGTAGTGCGCATTTCTGCAATGACCAGTTTGATAGAGTCATGCAAAAGTATGGTGTAACTCACCGTCTCTCTATTGCGTACCACCCCCAAAGCGAGTGGGCAAGTGGAAGTTTCCAACGAGGGATTAAAAATTACGGAGAGGACGGTAGGCGAAAACCGTGCAGCTTGAGTGGGATAAGCTAGACGGCCTTTACTGGGCCTTCCGTGTAACGACTTATAAAACACCCATCGGGTGTACTCCATACAAGCTAGTGTACGGGAAGGCATGTCATCTGCCGGTTGAGCTTGAGCACAAGGCATACTTGGCCTTGAAACATGCCAACCGATATTCATTTGGTGATCACCGGAAAGTTCAAATGAATGAATTAAATGAACTCGTGATCAAGCATACGAGAACTCTTTGATCTACAAACAAAAGACAAAGAAGATTCATGACTCTAAAATCAAGAACCGCGTTTTCAGCGTCGGTGATCGAGTCCTTCTTTTCAACTCAAGATTGAAGATTTTCTCGGGAAAATTAAAATCCCAGTGCGGGCCATTCACCATCACTAAAGTATTTCCATATGGAACCATTGAGTTATCTCAACCCGATGGTCCAAACTTTAAAGTGAATGGTCATCGGTTGAAGCATTATTTTGGAGAGGACATTCCTCCGGTGGTTGTCCCGGATCTACAAACTTTCCCCATGAACCAATGAATGCGGGGATCGAGTCAAGCTAGTTACTCGGGAATCAAAAAACAGATAGCACACTATATGGGTTTTCACCCATATTTCGACATCTTTCTAATTTCTACCACCCTAGTGTGGGGAGTTGCCCACATGTTGTGTATATATATAAGATTCAAAAAAAAAAAAATCTTTCAAAATAATGGCGTAGTATTTCCCTTTTCGTTCTCGGTTTCAGCATAACCGCGGTACTTTGAATATTGAGGGCAATATTCATTTCTAAAGGGGAGAATTCTCACGAATTTTATCATGTATTATCCACCCAATTCCCCCATTTTGGCCAAAATTTTTTTTGGAGTAAGTGTTTTGCACTTACTCAACTTATGGTTATCGATCCGCCATGTCTAATAAACAAAAGGATTGACTAATCCAGGAGCAAACGGCTCTTGGTAAAGATATCTCAAATCCGTTGGCGGCTTGCAATTTTCCCAAAATTGTATGGTATTATTCCACCATATCCTTAAAAGTGAAGAGTTGGCTACATGAGTTTATGGCTTGTGGTAAAGGCAATGGAAAAACCATAATTGGTAATCAGCTCACCAAAGATAATATTGATAATTTATCTAAGAGTTGGCTAGTCCGGAAGCAAAAGCGACTTACGGTAAAGACAAATCAAAACCGTTGAAAATGGTGATTTGCTCAAAATCATTTGTTATCAGTGTACCATGGTTCTTACTTGAACTGAAACATTTGGCTACTCCAGGAGTAATGGCTTTTGGTAAAGAGATTCAAATCCATTAAGTTTTCTCAAAAGATTGCTAGGGACTAGCAATAGTTTAGTGTGGGGTATTGATGAGTGTGTAAATACTCATCATTTTTGGTTAAATCTGAACTGCAAAGCGTTTAAAATGCTCGAAATGCATCAAAATCTAAAATATCTCAAAATTGCATTTTATATGTTTGAGATGCAAAATGTTTAAATCGGATGAAAAATGAGCTAAGTTTGCATAATTGGCGGTTTATCCCAAGTTTCAAAAATTGTCTAAATAGTCCCCGAGCACTTATTTCAAAAGAAAAGTCACCAAAGGTCCTTTTAAAATCATAAGTTGTCAAAATTAATCCTTTGGTGAAAAATGTCAAAAGTTTTGAGAAATTACAAGTTTAGTCCTTTGAGTTTCAAAAATGACAAGTTTGGTCCCTGGAATATTGGAGATTGACAAGTTTGGCCCTTGGATTATAATTTCAGAATGTACATTGGTCCCAGAAAATCAGAATGGCAGCTTTGGTCCTTGACTTTCGAAATTGCAAATCAAGTCCTTGTATTAATAACCTTGTCAAAACCCATTTGGACCCACATTAGCCCTTGTGACACCCACTTCCATTTGACCTCCCTTTATAATATTAAACCCGGTCAACACCAATCAACCCACCCACTCCCACCTTTTTCTTCTTCCTTCAGACCACCATGTGCGCAAACCCAGCACACCCATCCTTCTTCGGCTAAACTTCACCCCTCCTTGTTCCCCACCTCAACAACCTTCAAGATGCATTTAATACCCTCCTCCATTTCACTCAACCCCAACCTGCAAATACACTTTTGGCGCCAAAAATTGATCAAACGGCCAAAAATGGCTCAAGTAATCCAATGGCCAAGATATCAGGTGGGAATTGATCAGAGAGGTGAGAGAAGCATGTTTGGTGTTTAAAAGAAGCAAGAGATAGAAAGAAGGAGTAGTACTTAGTTTTAAACATTCATGTATGTCGTTTTTATTAAAATTGTCTTAGCTAGTCTCTAAATTTGTAACTTAAAGCTTTCTTGTATTGAACTCCAAGTGTTATAATCATTTCAAGCATCAATTCAAGTTTGTATTAAAATTTCATGTTTTATTTTTCTTTTAAAAATTTGAGCTTCTGTTCTTATATTCAAGCTTATAGTAGTTTATCTATAAATTCCAATAAGCTTAGCTAAGCTAATTATAGCTTTTGGTAAGCTTATAAGTCATTTTTAAGCAAGTTTGGTGTTTGGTCAACAAAAGTCAACTGAGAAGAGATTTTGGTTAAGCAGGTATGGAAATGGATATGGGATGATGCAGAGATGGATTTGGGTTGAAACTTAGTTAGATATGGGATTAAAACAAAGAATAGAATAGTGGTTCTTTGATTCTTGGCAAGTCATAGTGATTGTGGACACAAGTGAGTTTGCACACATCTATATCTGTCTTGATTTGTTGTAGTTTTAGTTTAGACTTGCTTATTTAACTGTCATTAGGTCATAGTTATTTAAGTTTTAGCAGTAGCATAAGCCAATTAGTCATTTAAGTAAGTCATTAGCAAAAACAGTTTTAGAATTGGTGTTTGGATCAAGGCTTATTTGATCTTAAGCCCTGTTTATACTTAAAATATGCATAGTGGAGTCTTAATAAAGGTAACTAGAATCAAACATGTCAAAATATTGCCTCTGCATAAGCTCAAAGTTAAAATTACCATTAACTTTGCTTCTAATTTCATATACTCGTGATAAATTTGTGAGATCAAAAACTTGTTTTGTGTTTAGAATTCATAGAAATAGCTTGCGTGAGATTATTTCATCTTAATACATCAAATTCAGTCCATAAATTAGGCTCAAAGTTCATTAAAGTCAAAATAACTAAATTGTTTCAAAAGTCAAAAACTAAAAATCCGTTTTCACCCAATTGGGATGATTTTTCATGGTTCGATTTTGGGCCAAATCAAGTGAAACTTGGGGTTTAAAAACTTCAACTGGTCTAGTTTCTTAATGTCATTTTGTAGATTTTGTAATTTTCTTACAAGCTCCAAATAAGCTTGTCAATTAGACTAAAAGTGTTCCGTATGCCGAACGGTCATCGCGACCGCATCAGTTTTGTGCATTTTGTAACAAACTCATCGTGAGCCCTCTTGGTCAAGTTCTTGGTTTATTAGTAGTTAGCCGTGTCTAGCCCGGTTCCAACTTCTGGTTTTAAGTTTAGCTTATTTGATAAACTTGTGTTTAAGCTTCAAAGTAGGCATAGAAACTGATTTTGGCACTTAAGCCAAATCATTCAAATCTGTTTAAGTTGCACTTTAGAGGTTTAGGTCAGTTGTGATTAGTTTCTTTTGAGTATTTTTAGTATATTATAGCTTCTGTGACATTTTGGTGGTCTTTGGTTTTCATTTGCTTAATACAAGTGCTTATTTACAAGCACTTGTGATTTGCGATTTCATTTTCTTACACATAAGCTACTGTTTTTATATTTTTCCTAGATTCATAATATTATTTTAGACTTTTACTGAAATTTTCATAATTTTTCATCACTGTTTGCTATTTTTCTTCATTTTAAAGCAGTTTTAGTACTTTTAATTAGCCTTTAATACAATTAAATCGAAAAAAAAAATAATTTTTCATTTTTCCTAAGTTAAGATAAATATAAAAAGTCAAAAATATTTTTTTCCAGATTTTTCATAGTTTAATTTGTAATTTTAGCAATTTAATTAGTTTTAAATAGTTTTTAATTCATAGAAAATAGAAAATAATCAGAAAAATACAAAATTAGTTTTGAAAATTCTATTTAGTTATTTCAGATTTTTCTAAGTCATAATTTTATTTTTCTAGCTTTATTTCATATTTTCTTGTATTTTAGGGTATTATTAAATAAGTAAAAATAGTTTTTAATTAATAATAATTAGATAAATAGTTTTAAAAATAATTTTCTTTTTCTAAAAATTTTCTCTTATCATTAGGTTTGTGAAAATGTCATTTTATATTTTTAGGATTATCTTGTTTCATTTCACATTTTCTTTTTATGCGTCGCGTAGTTTTTAATTTAAGTTTTATAAAAGAAAAATCAAAAACATCATTTTGCAAATAGTGATAGCGTTTATTTAATATAATTTATCTTTTTAATTTTCTTTAATTTGCATTTAAGCCCCTCTAATTTATAAACTTTTTCTTTAAGTATAATCAATCATATCTCTTTTTGCTCAAATTCTCTCATCACTATTCGTTTGATTATTCTCGCGCACTCGTTGGGACATAGCGACACGGGAAACACTATACTCTCCGATCTTCATTGCATTGGTGTACAACTGTTTTAAGTTTCTTACGGTTAGCCATTCACAAGTGGCTAGCTTGTGTGAGATAACTTGACGGTTTGCCACCAATCAACGAACAGATTCGAGCTCATTGTAACACGATCAGAAAGTTGAAAGCCCAAATCTCTCAATTAAAGGGTGAAATGAACAATGTGACTGGATCCCAAATGCCTCCTCCTTTAGATTCTCAGTACTCTCAAACTTTTCATCTTCAAAACTTAGTCAATGCCTTACAAAAGGAAAACGAGAGTTTCCTAGAAGAAAATGAAAAAGTTAAACGACACTTTAAAGAGTTATATGATTCAATGAAAGTCACTCGTGACCAAAACAACAAAAAATAACGTCTTTACAAAAGGAAATTGAGAATCTGAGAAGTCGGGAAAATGGGAAACTGCCACTTGTTTTTAATAAGAATGTTGCATCATCGTCATCCTCAGAATGCAAATATACTGTGATTGTTAAATACATTCCTCCTCATCTTAGGAATAATGAATATGCATTTCATGACTATTGTGCTCACCTTAAGGATAGTCTAGAATGTCTCCGTGAGATTGTTGAAGAGGATTTTATTAATAAACCTCTTGATAGAGAAATTAGGTTTGCTTGCCTCGAGCCAAAGCGATCTCAAGAGCGCTAGAATGTGTATTGCAACATGTCCTAAATCTTTAGGTGCAAAGGCAAAGGCGTGATGCCTAGTTCTATGCCTAGTGCCAAGCATACAAACCATTCTATGCCCGGTTTCAAGAAAGTGAACACCAATGTGCCTTCTAGAGATCTGAGACCCTTGCACATCTAGTTCAGGAATGCAAAAGTAGATCAACCAACTAATGTTCCCATAATTCCCTCTACAGAGTAATGGTGACATTAAAGCAAGCGGGTCAAAGCCTCCGGCAATACCAAGCAAGATAGGACCTCGCAAGCTAAGAATGTGCATTGGAAGAGTAGAAGACCAACCTAGGAACTTTAAGTTTGAGTTGAATAAAACGAATCGTGTTGATTCTAGTATTTGCCATATACGTCTTGTAACTAATTAGTCGATACTATTTGCAAACCTTGTAATGATGTGCGTGTAGAATTGTTTGCTAAACATGATTATGGTGTGAATGCTTTGTCTAATCTTGTCAAATGCCCATTAAAATTGTTAATGCTAAAAATCATGCAAAGAAGGCTAAAAGGCAAAAGCGAAAGAAAGTTAGAAAACAGTAGAAACCCACAGGAAGAACATTTAGAAATATAGGTTATCAATGGATACCTTTTTCTGCTAAGACAATGCCCACTAGAAAATGGATGCCTACTGGTAGAACTATTCCCTTAAGAAGTGAACATACTTTGAATAGGTCAAATACAGATACTAGCTCTACATCACCGATGATTCCATTGCTTCTATTTTTGATATGGGTGTTTCAATTTCTGATGTGGGTGTTCCAATCACTGTTGCTAACCAAGTGGAACCCATTCTTGCATGGGGATCCCAATTATCCAGTTATCCATTCTTGTTTGTGTTCAACTGCAGATCGTTCAAATTGTTATGTGGTACTTGGACTCGTTTCCAAGCATATATTTGGAGACCGGTGCGGCTCATGAACCTTCGTGAGCAAATTCATCGGGAGTGTTAGATTTGGGAAGCGACCATTTGGAGCAATTATGGGTTATGGTGATTATGTAGTTGGAAAAAGTGTAATCTCCAGGGTATATTATGTAGAAGGTCTTGGTCATAATTTGTTCTCTGTTGGTCAATTCTGTGATTCCGATCTAGAGGTGGCTTTTAGAAAACATACTTGCTTCGTTAGAGAACTCGATGGTGTGGAATTATTAAGAGGTACTCATGGTTCGAATCTATACACCATCTCTATCGAAGACATGATGAAGTCTTCCCCAATCTGCTTGCTGTCAAAGGCTTCCAAAACAAAGTCATGGTTATGGCATCGTCGTCTCAATCACTTGAACTTCGACACTATTAATAACCTCTCGAAAGGATCTTGTCGAGGCTTACCCGATTAAAATATGAAAAAGATCATCTTTGTTCAACTTGCCAATTGGGTAAAAGCCGCGAAATATGCCCATAAACCAAAACTCACAAATTCAGTAATGGAAGTTCTTCATACCCTTCATATGGATCTATCTTGGACCAATGAGAGTGTAAGCGATAAATGGGAAGAAATACATTCTAGTAGTTGTTGATGACTACTCTCGATTTACTTGGGTAAAGTTTTGAGGACAAAGGATGAAACTCCATATGTCATCATCAAACTTATCAAACAAGCTTCAGTTCGACTCAACAATCTGTCGAATTGTTTGAACAGGACAATGGCACAGAGTTTGTCAACAAAGACTTAATTCAGTTTTATGAAAGTGTTGGAATCAGGCATCAAAGAAGTGTTCCACGAACTCCTCAACGAGCGGTGTAGTTGAAGGCTAAATCGAACTCTTGTGGAAGACGCAAGAACAATGCTTATTTATTCGAATGTTCCAATGTTTCTATGGTGAAGCCATTGCCCTTTGCTTACACCCAAAATCGTTCCCTTATACACACCTCTCATGGAAAAACTCCATATGAACTTGTTCATAAGCGAAAACCTGATCTCTCCTACCTTCGTGTGTTTGGTGCTTTGTGCTATCCAACGAATGAAGGTCAAGACTTAGGTAAATTAAGAGCAAAGGCAGATATTGGAGTTTTTGTTGGTTATGCACCAAACAAGAAGGGTTGCCGAATCTACAACAAGAGAACCTGAAATATCATGGAAACAATTCACGTTACGTTCGATGAGTGACGGTCAAATGGCTCTGGAAAATCGATTCCGGACCCGCACTTCAAAACAGTCCCATTGGTTCATCCCTTGTACCAAATTCATCTCCAGCAACTCCATATGTACCTCCATTCGAAGATGATTTAAAGAAATTGTTTGATCCAATGTTTGATGAACACTATGAACGAATCTGATGAAATATCAATTCCATCAATAGAGGTGCTCTATCCCTGTGAATGAAGTGAACCCTTCGGATCTCAATATCATTAAGTCAAGAAGCGCTGCCACGCTGGATCACTCTGTCTCATCAACAAATCATCAATCATCAAATGTACATCATGGAATTGTTTCTGGCATCAATGAAGAAGTTAATCCATTTGCTACTCCCGAAGATGCTCCATTTGAAAATATCTTTGCTCCTGAATCATCATAGAACCTTCTTCATCGGAGATGTCGCACTCTACTTGCAGTTCCACAACAACAACCACATGAGCACATTAGAAAATGGACACATGATCACCCATTGGACAACATCATTGGAAACCCTCTGCGGTATCCACACGGAAACAACTTGCAACCGATGCCTTATGGTGCTTCTTTAACTCCGTACTCTCTAAGATCGAACCAAAAGATGTTAAAACCGCCATGAATGAAGACAGCTGGTTCCATGCCATGCAAGAAGAAATTCATGAGTTTGATCGAATTGATGTATGGGAATTAGTACGCTCTCCAGTTGTGCTATGATCATTTCTCTAAAGTGGATCTTCAAAGTGAAGCTTGATGAGCATGGTGATGTGTTGAAAAATAAGGCTAGGTTAGTAGCTAAAGGATATCGTCAAGAGGAGGGTATTGACATTGAAGAATCATTTGCTCTCGTTGCTTTCGTGATCGAGGCAATCGAGAATCTTCTTGGCTAATTCTGCTAGTAAGAACATGGTAGTCTATCAAATGGATGTAAAGACGGCGTTTCTTAACGGAGATTTTAAAGAAGTCGTATCGTCACCAACACGAAGGCTTTGTGAATTCAGAGCATCCTACTCACGTCTATCGGTTGAAGAAGGCTCTTTACGGTTTAAAGCAAGCTCCAAGGGCATGGTATGATACGCTATCAAAGTTTCTTCTATCCACTTGATTCAAAGAAGGGCAGCTTGATCCGACATTGTTCACCAGGAAGTCTGGAAAACATTTAATTCACATTCAAATTTATGTTGATGATATTATCTTTGCCTCGACTGACCCCAATGAATGTGATCGTTTTTCTAATGAAATGGGTTCCAAATTTCAAATGTCAATGATGGGACAAATGTCATTTTCTTGGGATTACAAATTTCACAAAGTCCCGGAGGCATTTTATAAATCAATCTAAATATGCAAATGAGATTTTAAAGAAATTTGGATTTGTATCATGTGACACCGTTTACACTCCCATGATTGAGCGCATTACTAAGATGGATGAGGACCACTCAGGGATCATGCTAGATCAAACGAAATATCGTAGTATGATTGGATCCCTGATGTACCTCACAGCTAGCAGACCAGACATCTTGTTCGTTGTGTGCATGTGTGCTAGATATCAGGCTAAGCCTACTAAAAAGCACCTTGAAGCGGTTAAACGGGTCTTTCGGTATCTCCAAGGAACCATCATGTGGAGTTTGATAAACTCCTTGAGATCGTTTTGAGCCTCTAGGGTTTAACAATAACAATGATTATAAACATTATACGCAGCGGAATTAAACAAACTTCATTATTATTGACACAAGGTTTTACTTTCACCCAATCTCTTCCAAATATTATTTGATCGAGAATAATCGTGTTACCTAAGCTATAACAGGGATCTAAGACACCTTAGATCTTGGAGGTAAACAACTAACCTAGACGTTTACAATAAACTACACGTCTAGGTTACACACACACACACCTTAAGACTACATTATGGAAGACTTATATATAAAACCTACACCCCATGTCCTCTTTATATACTAGAAGATTAGGGTTTACAAAACACTACGAAGGACTAAATAATAAATCTTCTTTTGCAAGCAAGTCCTTCCATCTTTTTGTAGGTTTCTTCTTTGTCACTTTAAGTCCCTTTGTTTCATTCTTGTATTTATTTTGTATCATCAAATCCAAGGAACCTAAAACCCAACAATCTTCCCCTATTTGATGATGACAAAACAAACAAAGTCGTGTACTAACTTCCCTAGACGCAAGTAGCGTGAAGTTGAGATGTAAACATCTCCGTGAATGAAACATACTTGTCTTCCCCTTAATCCATGCCATCGCACTCCAATATCTCTTCCCCTTTTTGTTATCAACAAATAGAGAATGTAAACATTAGAAACTTCCCCTTGAGTGGTGCATGAAAATGATTCTCCAAATCAGTAAGCTCTATGTAATGATCACTTGTGAAGAAAACCAAGTATAACAAACTTGATAAAGAAGTAGAATAACCCAATCTTGTGTCTTATGTCTTGTTTATCCATGTGACTCCAAACTTATACTAACACCATATAAGTAGACCCGTAATCTCTTTACAAAATCCTCATCTTCAATGAGACACCGAAAGCACTACAATGTAACTCCTTTAAGTGATAGTTAACTAGGTCTTCATCCATCCACCCCTTGACCTATGAAAACTAGATTTTGCAAGTCTTCGTCAACATCCTTTAAGCACGAACAAGTTATCTCCAAAGTGTAACACCCACTTTGAGATATGATAAGATTACGAATCTGTGTAACTCAACTACAATATCAAATAAGTTATAATCAATCATCTTCATAATCAACTAATGCAATAAACCAAATACGAGCTTTTAAATCTTTAAGAACAAATACCAATCTTCTTGTGTGTGCGAACCAAAATCCCATGTGTGTGTCACCAAACATCTCAGTACCAAAAAATATACGGCTTCCCTCATTCCAAAACCTCATCGGCAGTAAACGAATAACGCAAGAAACACCAGCAGTGGAATTGAGATAACACTAGCAGTGGTTTTGAGAAAACACTAGGAGTGGTTTCGAGAAAACACTAGGAGTGGTTTCGAGAAAACACTAGCAGTGGTTTCGAGAATACACTATCAGTGGTTTCGAGAATACACTATCAGTGGTTTCGAGAAAACACTATCAGTGGTTTCGAGAAAACACTATCAGTGGTTTCAAGAAAACACTATCAGTGGTTTCAAGAAAACACTAGAAGTGGTTTTGAAAAACACTATCAAAGCTGCTTTATTCCATTAAGTAAAGACACCACACAACATATAACCAACTTCCATAATGAATTAATTCAAAGAAACACGGATTTAGGAAGTTGAATATCCAAGAAAACCCAAAAATTCGAATTGTTAAACCTGTTTCTGCAGCCAACTTCGACACTGAATAGCTTTTGATTAAGAGCTCAAATCGACAATCCCTTCATTGAAAAGTTAGATGAATATATAGAGAACGTCCACCGAAAATTTCGTTACAATCCAACGGTTAACTAAAAAGTTATCATCGTTTTAAAACAGTGCTGCAGAAAAGTTGCGAATTTGGTACCAGCTTCGAATTTCTCCATCTTCTTCATCGAAAAACCTTGCGAATCCCTAGGTAAGGAGCTCCCCAAGCTCTGATACCAATTGTGATCTAGAAACTGTAATCAAGAAGAGGTCAAGTTAAGTTTTGTTCAAGGAAGATAAGATGTCTGACGAAACTCACATGGTAACTGCTTCAAAGGTACCCATGCTCAAGCATGGTGAGTACCAAATCGGAGGATGCTTGAATAAGGCAATATATTCGCATGATTGATTATGCTCTCACGGGATGTTGTGGAAAAAGGTGATACTCTTCCTAGGAAGGGTGATGATGGCAAAGAAATTACTATTGTTAGTGAAATTGACAAGGCTAAGAGAAAGATGGAGATTAAAGCTCATAGTATTCTCTCAATGGGAATACCTAATGAATATGCTTTGGATTTTGAACAATATGAGTCGCTAAAGAGTTCTTGGATGCTCTTGAGACAAGGTTTCATTGGTAATGAAGCCACAAAGAAGTCAAGGAAGAATATGCTTAAGCATCAATTTGAGAACTTTACTACTCTCAGTGGAGAAAAACTTGATGGCACTTACAAGGCTTCAAAACTCGACCAATTGAAGTCAAGTAGACTAGTATGTTATTCAAGAAGACATAAATTTGAAGTTCATTAGAAATTTATCTCCAGAATGGGCTGTTCATACGATTGTGTGGAGAAATAAGGTGGACTTTGATAAGATGACTCTGGACAATCTCTATAACAACTTGAAAGTCTATGAGTCTGAGAATAACTGTAACACCCCAACCCGACAAGGGTAGAAGTGTTCTGGTGTCATATCAGAACATACAAATAAAATATTTACAAACGGAAGCCTTAAAATGAAGTATCAAATCAAATAAACAATCGACTTACAAGGAAATTTGCTAAATCCAAAATGTCTAAAATAAAATGGAATCTCAAAAACAACAGCCCGACAAAAGTCCAAATAATAAGGTAACTAGGGTCAGTCCACTCAGATAATCCAACTCTCAGCCCATCAAAGCCTGTAGGATCGTTATTTTATTGTGTTGATGATTCGGGTGGTCTTGGAAGATCAAAATACATGTTTGCCATAGTTAGAGAGTTAGTAGAGAGAGAGGGTGTTCTTGCTAGAGGTTTACAATAGTATGGAATATTAGATTGAATGAGAAGCACCACCCCTTCCATGGATGGAAGGGGTATTTATACTTACAAATAAATACGACCTCCTATCGGCTGTGGATCGTGGATCAATGGGTAAAGACCGTCCGTCCTCCACGGTGTTGCACTAAACTATTCTACGCTACAAACTAATAAATAAACTACTAAATAACGAAACTAACGACAAGTCTACGAGCTAACTTAAGCTAGATAACATTTGGGGTGACCGACTCTTCACTAAGGAATTTTCTAATTCCTAACAATCTCCCCCTAAGGGAGGTCACCCCATGTTTTACATTTCGAATCCTAGCATTCTATTCTTGTGCTTTAGTAGCGATTCTTCAAAGTCCGCACTGATTTGTACTTTTAGTGGAGGCCTTAAACTGATCCACATCTTTGATGATCTTCTAGCTTTCATTGAGATCATGCCACGATAAAATCTGGATCACCCTTTATTGTGTTGCCATCATGTGAAGTTGTGACTTTCGGACCGACATGCTCACACTTTTGAATCATGACATCTTTCCATCTGAGTAGCGGAAGCCTTACTGGTTCATGATATTTGCGGCGGTAGCGAAGCATAAGCATAGTATGAAATATCGATCCGGTTATGTAGATATGCACCAGTCATGATTTCTTCAAATTAAGTGTGGATGGTGTGAGCATGCGGCTTTGGATTGACGCCTCAATTACGATCATTGCAACCGTCCAAATGTACATGCAAACAACGATTAGCAATAAAACACACGAAAGTGTCTTTGATCACTTTCGTTGAATTGAGGTACACGGCTCACGTTTCCCCGTTGATCATACAATGCTGTGATCGTAGGATTCCTAAGAATCTCCTTGACAGGTTTTGCTGTTCTAGCTGTTCTCAAACCGGAACGTCTCAAAGAAGACAACACGGAGTGAGTGAACCAAATGATTGAGATTCACCGATTGATGAAAAATGATTTGAAAAACAATCGCGTATTGCTTGAAGAAAGAGTTTTGCAATACGGCGAAGGTTTTATGAGAAAGATCAATTTTCAATCAAAATACTTTTGTATTAGAGAATGAGTACACATTCGACGTGCTAGCGAAAAGAAGAGATTCGCACATCGAGCGGTTTTTCTAAAAGTATTTTTCAATCAGAGATACTTTTTGAATTTTGAAAACATAAGTACACATTCGACGTGCTAGAGAAAAGAAGATTTGCACATCGACGGTTTTCCAAAAGTATTCGTCAATTCAATCTCGGACCAAGGTTGATTCAAGATTGAATCTCCCCATCGTTTCTATCGAGTTGTCACAAGTTTGATCTTACGAGAAGATCTCACATGTCACCCACCAAGAGCTTGTTTGATGTTGGCTCTAGAAGGATTTCCATCTTCATCGTGAGTATTTTCATATCACTCGGATGTTCTGGCAATACCACAAGGATAATGCGTAGGACTCTTAATATATACTTACTTTCCACATTGTGTGAAAAAGCAAGTCTTCAAGAATTTAGTGTCCTAACGAGATATTGTGGATGATCTCTTGGCTCTAGACTCAATCGTGCACATTTGGTTCCTATGCCGGAGACTAGGGAGAGGGTCTCCTTCTTCAATATCAACAATCTCTAAGAGAAAGTCGATAGATTATGTCGGTTCCCCGTGAGAATGAAACAAGCCTTTTAAGAGGAACTTGAGTAGCTTTGGAAGTTTAGTGCAGTGCGTCACTGGGTCCATGACGTCTTGTCTTCAATACCAGTGTTACCTTAGTAAACACGAGTACCATATGTATTGAACCCGTTCTTGCCCTAAGGTTGAATTATTGGAGGGCTATTTCTTTTCACCCTTTTCACATTTATTTCTTTTCATTCTTCAACCCCTTCAGTGCTTACCGAGACTTCATTACTAGAACCTTGTTGGGTTTATTCCCGTACTAGCTCTATCTCAGTCCGCACTCTTCCCATATCTCACTTTTCTCCTTTTTTCAATATACCTAAGGACTCTACACTATCTAGTGGATTGTCCGTTGGTAGATCCCTCCGCTCGGGCTGGATCGTAGGAACTAATACCTAACCTCACCATCCTTATAACTCCATACATAAAGTAAGATGGTCGGTCTTTTGGTACAATTCATTCTTCCTTGAAACCAATTGAAAAATCATTTGGAAAAACAATCAAGGTACTTGTGATACGAGATCAAATCATTTTGTACCTTAATAGTTTTGATCATTTAGAAAACCTCCCCCTCAACATGTGCATATGATTTAGAAATTGTTTAGCACATGGAGGCAAGAGTTCTTTGAAATAATTTCTTTGAAATAATTTCTTGATCACAATTTCCTTAGAAAAAGCCATTTGAATTTCTTTGGTAAAATTCTCCCCCTCAATATGTGCATAGAATATTTGAAATCATTTTATCACATAGAGGCAAGAGTTCTTTTGAAGCACATCCACAATCACAAAAGCCATTAAGAAACCAATTTTAAAACTCAATCAAGGTACTTTATAAATCACTTTAAAAGGCTTTCGTACCTCGATAGTTTGTTTTCTCCCCCTCAATATGTGCTTGAGATTCAAAGCGTTTAGCACATATGAAAGCGACCGCACAATTAAATCAAAACGATCACCTTTTATCAAATTTCATTATTAAATCACAAATTCTCCCCGATCAAAAATATCAAACCCTTTGAGATTTTGGATCCCAAGTGATTTAATAAGGTTTAGAAAACATGGGAGAAAATGTGGCCTTGTTTTAACTTTGAAAAAATGACAGATAAGGACCATTTTAAGACATTAAAGATTGTTAGTATCAGGTATGATTGTTTTATGAGATCTTTAAGTAAAATAAAACAATTTCACAATCAAACAAGAACAGAAAATATTTCATTTTGAAAGACCTTGATTCTAAAGAAAAAATCATACCATGACATAACATTAAATCTTTAGATCACCACTTAAATTGTACAATCCGGACTTTTATGAAGCAATATTGATTGAAAATAATTTATTTTAAATCACTCTCCCCCTCAATCGATGACCGTAGTCGTTGATTGAGTGACTTAGGTTTTGATAAAACTGAAGTCCGGTGATTTTTAAAATTAAGTCCAATTAATTTTCAAAACAATATTTTTCATTTTCCAAACAATTTAATCAAATTTTTCAAAATTGTTTAAAAAAAATTGTATCTTGCACAAAGATATATTAGTGGTTGAGAAGCTTTTGTTGTTGCTGCTGAGGGTTGGAAGAAAAACCGTCTGCAAATGCAGTGAGACTTCTTCTTACGTTGCATTTTGAATGCCAACTGAGGTCAAATTAAGCTCCGTTTCTTCAATCACTTAAAGAAAACCATCTCGATGCAGTGACACCTCTTACGTTGCATTTATGCCAACTCTCCATTGAAGTCCAATTAAGCTCCGTTTCTTCATTTGTCAACCCAAGATATAGTTACCCTTTCCTTTCGGCATCCAATCATCTTCAATTGTGGGATCCGGATCGGGAACATTCTTTTATACCAATATACCTACATACGTTAGTGAACACACATACAAATATATGGTGGTCGACATCACCCAAACAACAATCGACTAATAACAGTCAATTCAACATGTCAATCAGATCATATAAGGTATGGGGTTTATGTGTTAATCAAACTCTAATCATCTAATCCTAGCAATCATATCCTAGGCACCTAGTCCTTCAACATAGGTTAACATCATTTTTAATTAAGCATATTAGGATAATTAAGAAAGCTCGTTAGAAAATATAGATTTGAAAACATATTCCCCCTCAACCAATAACTCATTTTATGAAAAGTTTAAAAGCGCTGAAGTCATTGATTGAGTTTTCAATCTTACAAAAACTCTGAATCGATTGTTTTAAAACAACTCATTTACCACCATTTTTGAAAACACAAATATTTTTCGAAGAATTTTAGACGGAAAAACATTTGTGTAGGAGCAATGATCCTTCGACATACTTTCCTTGTTTTGTTTTAGGATAAGTGCACGAAATATTTGAAAATTGGTTTAGCGCAACACTTTCCTTTCATGAAGAACGGGTTGCTATCTCAAATAATAGCAAGCCATAGTTTAAGCGGTCACGATCTGAAATAGCGCAAGCCATAGTTTAAGCCCGTTACATCGAAATAACTGTAAGCCATATGATTTGACATGATTAGAAAAAGAATATTTACACCTCCTGCTCGAACTTCATCTATGGTCCCGTGCCATTATTGAATGACATTTCTAAGACCGTAGATGTTATCGATACCAGAAGACATGTCTTGGAAAACATATTTTTGGTCTTTTTCAAATTTTCTGATTTTTATGGCTTTTTGAAAATTTTATATTTTTCTATTTTGTTTTGTTGGTTTTATATTTTTCTATTTTCTTTTTGTTTTCTGATAAATATATACAAAGATAGAGTAGATGATATAGTTTAAGAAGATGATGATCGATGTACCGAGATAAGGATATCAAGCGACGTCGTAGAAGATAGAATTCATCATCTCTTAAACTTCCACCACCAAAGCTTCGAGGCTCCGAATAGAAGATGGAACATGAGCCTTTGAGAAAGAGAGACTTTGGCAGCTTCCCCCTAAACCAAAAATCCTTATGTTGGCAGATTCAAGCTCTATTTCAAGCTTGCTTTAGCCGGTGCACAAAGAAGCACACCATTATCATTGATCCATTTGCTCCTTTTAAGAATAATCACCGTGATTCTTCGTTCGAGGCTATATCATCCAATAGAACACCGACAGAACGTTTCATCCCACACTTAAATAATCTTCTCAAATTTCTTTTCCACCTGAAGTCGAAGCAATCCATTCCAAAAGGTGTCAAGAAACCACTTTCCCCAAGTAGTTGAATTGATGCAGTCAATCTCTTAGACTAGAGCTCACGAACCCGAATACACATACCCGAAGACAAAGAAACTTATACCATCGAGTAGCAGATTAAGTCCAATAGCCAAAGAATAACCCCGATGTATACTTTTCTCCCCCCTGAAGAAAGTGTATGAAGCTCAAGAACCAAGTACCGAATGCCCAAAGAGAACAACCGATAACATTGAAGAAGTAGGCGAATCACGATTATCTCTGGGATGACAATCACTGCGGATGTCCACTCCGAATAAGTGATTATATCTCGAATCACGATTAAGCCCTCAAGTGAGATAGTTGAGCATCCCCAATGTACACAATCTCTCTCCTCTGATGAATGCGATAGCATCATCACACCCTTGTGTACCTCTTTATCATCGAAACTAACTCTTCCATCTCTTCCCCACATAGTTGGAATAAAAACACCTGACGCTATGAGTCAAATCTTGAGTTTCTCTGCGGTAATGACAATAGTCTTCCCGGGATATCTTCAATCACTTAGAAGTATTAAGCTCGTCAAGATTACTCGCTTATAGATGTGTGTCTCCTTCCCCCTTGCCGGTTTTGATACTTGGAATCAACAACTCTATGTAAGCCGTATACATGAAATCTTTTGAGAAGAACACCGTAATCTTGTAGGAATCAACATCTTGAAGACTCTCTCGACTATTTTATCAACCCTTATGTAGACGATTTGTAGTGATTACTGAAGAAGAAAACCCGATATACCCTACTTGGAAATCAAGTCAACTTCCCCACATTTGTATCTTAAGCTTGCACCTAATGATGGAAGAACGGTGTATAGAATTTATGCTTCAAGCAAATCTCTAAGTACTCACTACCCAAACAAAGTATGAGACATTAACACCTCTTGCGGTTATCCACACCGTCATATCGTGTGACAAGTAAAACAAAGTAACTCCTAATAGTGATAGTTAGCGGTCTTCAACCATCCACCTCAGCGGTAACTAGATAAACCAAGTCTTCACCTCAAATTCTTAAGCCCGAGCAAGTTATCAAATAAGAACACGCCTTTGTGAAAGTCAACTTCAATCTCAAATAAGTGATAAATGATTAACTTCGAAGTAATCACCTTGTGTCAAATGTCCAACAATAGTCAATATCAGCGTCTCGAGGAGTTGCTAAAAATATGAGCAAGTCTAATTGGGAATTGAATCTGACTTATAACTTTCTCCCAATTAGTGCTCTCCCCTAAACCGACAATCTGTTTGATAAATGGCCAGATTAAGAAGAAGTCTTTAGATCGTTAAATGCAACTCGTCTTTAGTCTTCTAACATGCAGCAGAAAATGTAGAACAGACTCGACCTTCTTCAAGATTGTGCAGTTGGGGAATAGATAGTTAACATCTTCAACTCACACCAAAAAGCATCCCACCAAAAGCATCCCAATTAACTTACATCTTGCAAATCCCTTAACTAAAATCCCTCCCAATCAAACAAGAACAGAAAGATGTTCATCAAGGAAATCAGCAATCAGGCCACAACGAACACACAAGATGGTAACACCAAACTACAAATCACATCAAACAAAACGGAGATTGTTCGAATCATCATGTTGATGTATACGTGAAGCATTAACCGGAAGCACTTTGTCGATAAACTCATCAATCCGTGTGAAGATGTCAACCAACGGCTCTTAGAAGAAACTCCATGTAACAATGACCCGATAAGAAGAAGCTCGGTTCTTACATGAGTTAGGAGCCGTTTGACCATTTATTCTCTAATATCAATCAACCATGCAAATAATTCACACTTCTTCTCCCCTCAAAATTGCATACGGAGTTGCCATTCTTGATTAAATAAGTGAAAATCATCCGAATGTTCTATTCACACTTCTCTCCCGCAAAATCGGCACATGATGTCGCCATCTTCATTATAATCGAGCAAGTGGAATGAGAAAACAATCAGTGATAGCCTGGTTCACTTGATGACCGGCGCATGGAAAAAGTATGAAGCATGTTGATGAGAATGGTCATAATAAGAAGATTTCTCTTCCTCAGAAGATAAAGCGCCTTGGCGTACACTTTTCTTTTCTTTGAGGTACGAGGCACGGAGTGTTATCTGCGGACACCATAATGATGAAGAACGAGGCTGAACTAATGTGAGCAGACGTCATAAGAAGATTTCTCTTCTTAGGAAGATAATCTTGAAAGCGTACATTTCTTTTCTTTGGAGTACGAGGCTGGCTGATGTGAGCAGACGTCATAATCTCTCTTTTTAGCTCTCTTAGCAAAACATGTAATTAACCCCATTATCATTCAAGAGGCTCTTTGTCGTGACAACTGATGGAGAAAACCCAATATGATGAATTTGACCCTTAAGTAGACTACCCGAACTTCGTGACTTAAACTTGCACATATGTAACAAAGAGCGGTGCCGAGACTTCATGCCCATTTGAAGCTCTAAGTACTCTATACTCTTCAACCAACCAACCATCGAGTATTAGACGTATATCACCTCTTGAAAATCCACACTTGAATGTGACACTGAGCACTACAACGTAACTCCTTAAAGTGATAGTTATTTTGTGATGGTATGAGCCCAATTCCCCCAAGTGGTAAAAGAAACGGTAAACACCCAACAATAACTAGATTTCCAAGTCTTCGTTTTTGATAATAAGCTTGAACAAGGATCTCGAAGAATCTTCATCCATCCATCCCCGATATCTTCAGATACTAAGTACACTTGCCCGTGATAATTCACTTCAACCTCAAATAAATAATAGTGAATTAACTCCATTGTCACATCTTCTGAACTGCTCAAATCTAGCCTTCTTTGACATTTAAATGAACTTTGATAATGGTTTCATCCCGACCATGGTTAAAAGCACATAACCCCGTAAAACCTTGCAATAACCAAACTGCCATGACAATAATCCAAACACACATCCAATTCATAAAATACACCCTTTTATCCCTTCTTTGAAGCAGAAACCGTAACACCAAAGCATCGAAAAGATCCCAAACTACACTTTCCTTTTCTCCAGGATGGTTCCATCAATACGGGATTTTACAACTCTATGGTTTAAACCGAAAAATAGTTTCTTTCGCGGGATTTTACAAAACCAAGAATAAACCGTAAGATAGATCCGGAAATGCACTTTACTATTACCCGAATGTTTCCATTGTCACGGGATTTTACAAGTCTATGATTTAAACCGAGAAATAGTTTCTTTCGCGGGATTTTACAAAATCAAGACAAAACCGTAAATAATGTCAGCTTGAATGTGTTACGACGACTTTGGTTTCAGAGAATATCTGTTTTAGGGGAACATGCAGCGGTTCATCAACGGTTCAGTAACCAACATCCACAACATCATCAACAATCCAATACACACTTTTGGTAAACACATCATTCACAAATTATGTCGGCTATTGTAGTGACCACATGGAGAAGTAAACCCGATATATCAAACTTGATCATGAAGTAGAAACCCCCAAATTTGTTACTTAAACTTGTACTCATCCTTGTGAAAAAGAAATGGTGTACCCAATGTACAAATCCTCTTGACTTATCCTCAACTGTGTGAGACACCGGAGTGATAGTTACGTTGTGGATTAAGCGAGAAAGAAGCATAACCGTAACTAAATAGCCAAGTCTTTATCACACTCTAAAAATGCCCAAACAAGTCATCTTCGCGGAAGACGAAATAAGTAAACGCGCCCGAAAAACCTCACATCAAGTCCAAGTAAGAAATAGCAAATATACACAACCCCGCAGTCATTTTTGTTCAACCATCAATTCAAGCCGTGACATAATATTTTCCGTGATACTGCATACACCAAAGTACCAGACATTATAACATAGCGAATCACAGCATCATACCAAATCTCATCATCAAATTGCATCATCATCAAATCACTTCAACAAGTCCCATAACCAATCCAAATCTCATAAATCTGATCACATATTGAGAAGCCCATCTGACCGTCATCTACTTTAATAATCCTTTTCTCAACTAAGCTCAAGCCGTGAATTTGTATCCCTCTGTGAAAATTATTAAATACCACTCATTATCAAATATCAAAATTGTTAGACGTTAATAATAATTTTGGATTATAACTCTTTAATATCCTTTGAGTAGACTTTGTCACCATCATTTAGCAAAAATAAAATTGTATTCATGTAGTAGCCAAAGTCCCCCAACATCCAAATGACATTCACAATCCAAGAGGTATACATCCCGGGCCCATTCCAGAGATCCATACCATCATCAACCCATAACCGAATTAATTAAAACCCAAGAGTCCAAGTGTCACAAGTTATTTGGCCCATTTATCATCTCGTGATTTCACAAACCGGGTAACATCCGAATGCCCATTCCACAATATTGAATCACAGTCCATTTACTAGAATGATACATACCCTAATTTGTAGGGTATTTAAACACACATTCACATAACGTTTAACCCTAATCGATCTAAAAAACCAGCCACCATCACACACTCATAACTTCAACCCTAAAAACTCATATGCTATCAGTCCGCCTCTCACAACACATGTCCATCTCACAACCTCATCTTACAACTGATCAAATGACCATCTCCATTATCATAACATATCACACAACAAGTCTCTTTCCTCCTTTCTTGAATATACGAGAGATAAACATGTCTTCGAAGAACAAGAGTAATACTTACAACATCAAGATCTTTAGAAAATGTCTCGGGTAGGTACATCAATTGCTATGATTCGTTTTGATTTAGATGTTTTTCGTTTTTGGTTTAATCAACGAACGAATCAAGGAAATAAAGTAACATAATTGTTACATTTATTTCTTTCATATTCGAATAGTATCACAAGAGAGAGGATCGATGATGATTAAGTTTCGTGATTAAGGACTCTCGTTAGTCTTGATTTATCATTAGTGGTCACGAAATTGATTCTGAGATTATTTTTATTTATTTATTTTTCATTAAGTTTGAGTCGAATGAGTAAATTGGTTGAGTTGAAGGAGATTAGGATAGATGAGGGAGTTGTTGCATTTGGGATATGGAAGTGTTGTGTGGTCGAGTCCTGTTGTTGTCACGGTCTTCTCATTCTTCATTTCTGTTCATAGTCAAGTCGCTAGGTCAATGGTCTTGAGCCAACTCGCTAGCCAAGTTGCTAGCCAACTCGCTAGCCAACTCGCTAGCCAAGTTGCTAGCCAACTCGCTAGCCAACTCGCTAGCCAACTCGCTAGCCAAGTCGCTAGCCGAGTTGCTAAGCTAACTCGCCACGACTTGTTAAATAACAAGTCGCTAGGTGACCCAACTCGCTAGGTAGATACAGTGTATTTGGACATCTTTTTCTAACAACTCGCTAGCATGAATATATGAGATTTCCGACTAAATTTCCGACCATGTTCATACAAACCCAGAAAACTGCTATGTATATTCATTTTTGACCACAGTTTGACCATAATATTATCACAGATTTTGGACAAAAAACGTCATAAAAGATGAGACAAAAAATGTTTGGACACTATTGATGACAACAAGACTGTTTGGACAATAACATTGACACAAGACAGATTGAACAGTGATGGACCAAGACTTCTAATTTTTTTTTTTGACCAAACTAAAAGAATACAAACCTTGATAAAACTGTTTTACCACAATAATGTAAAAACACTTTTCGAACCAAAAAAAAATGATACAAAAACGATAACACGAGAATCAAACACCACAATAAATCATCAAAACACAAATAACCTTGGCTCTGGTACCAATTGTAGGATCGTTATTTTATTGTGTTGATGATTCGGGTGGTCTTGGAAGATCAAAATACATGTTTGCCATAGTTAGAGAGTTAGTAGAGAGAGAGGGTGTTCTTGCTAGAGGTTTACAATAGTATGGAATATTAGATTGAATGAGAAGCACCACCTCTTCCATGGATGGAAGGGGTATTTATACTTACAAATACACGACCTCCTATCGGCCTGTGGATCAGGGATACAGTGGGTAAAGACCCGTCCGTCCTCCACGGTGTTGCACTAAACTATTCTACGCTACAAACTAATAAATAAACTACTAAATAACGAAACTAACGACAAGTCTACGAGCTAACTTAAGCTAGATAACATTTGGGGTGACCGACTCTTCACTAAGGAATTTTCTAATTCCTAACAAAGCCCATCTTCAATCCTAAAAACCTGCCGCAGGAAAAGAAATGCGGCTGAGCTTAAAAAGCCCAGTGAACAGATATAACAAAACGAAAGCTAAATAAAATCAGAAATGCAAAATGAAAGAAAGGAAACGGATAACAAAGTTGCAGCGAAATGAGAACAATGAGTCAATGAGGATCCTGCAGAACACAATTATACAGATATCCAAAACGAACAGATAACAAGGAGAACGAAGCAAAGCAAAGCATCGATGACATATAACAAGCACATACAAACCCGACATACAAGAACTGAAACATAAGCAAGCATAGCAGGCGTCGCATCCACACAACATATATGTCATACAATCAATTCAGGAAATCAGAAGGCATACAAGCCAAACAGATATCTACAGGAAAGCGGAAGCAATTAATTAATAAGTGAGCATAGCAATTCACACAGGTCAAAACCCTTAGTTGAAAACATAACCAGTATCATAACAAATGGAAGTACTAATGGCAGTCAACACATGGCGTCCACGTAATAAGTAGGAATACAATATAAACGATATAATTAAATGAATTAAAGACATAGCAGGGCAACTAAACAAATAAGAATACAACGGAATAGTCATAGTCCACGAGATACCGAACAAAGCACACATAATAAACCGACAAAACTATCGATTACACATTAGTATGGTCACCGGACAAATCAGAGAGTCACATAACAGTGAGATCACATATCATCATATGAAGATAGGTAACTCGGATAACCGCATAGTAATCACATCATGGCAGGATAATCAGTAGTCACATAAAACATGAATAGCATAATCAAATTCAATAAGCATATAATAACCCGGTACGTGAATGGAACGATAGTCCGAAGTAACGGAATGAGAGTGTGACAGATCAAAGCAATGGAATATATATATCTTGGTAGTAGGGTGAGTCATATAAAGTCTTGAGTAATGAACAATTAACATAGAATATGGTGCGTTGGGGAATCTGAAGGTACAATATAGGCATATCAAAAGTGTAGGGTTGTCGAAATCTACCACGAGCCCGGAACATATCATATCATATCATATCATAAGTAACCATTGTATTCGAGGGTGACCTCGAATACCATACATAATAGGAGGGAGACCTCAGTAACAAATGGAGTAGCTAGCTCCGAATTGTGAAGACGCGTATTGCACCGACATCATTCACCATATAAATCTCCAATCGGATCAAATCCCTCGAAACATATCATATCTAGGATGCATCCATACGCCCCCCAGTGGCCAAATCATATACAAAGCGTATCATATCATAACATATCATAATAGGGGACGGTGTGGAACATCACTCAACCACACTAAAGTCATGCCATTGGTGAATCAATGACACGGTCGAGTTACCTTCGACTAGGAAACATATTTGGCTCGGTATCGGTGAAGGGTCAAAGCATATTCATATCATAAGGGTTCATATCAAAGTTCATATCATAGTTTCATATCAAAGTTCATATCAAAGTTTCATATCAAAGTTCATATCAAAGTTTCATATCAAAGTTCATATCAAAGTTTCATTTCAAAGGGAGCATAGCAGAGTCATAGGGAAGCCCTAATCATGAGGCTTAGAGTAAAGCGTAACAGTTCAAGCTAGTATCGAAAGATGTATAAGAATCACGAGAAACCTTAAGAGATAAGGTCAGAATATATGTACCTTAGCAACGAAATCAAAGCAAACAAGAAAGTTACACCGGGAGGCAACGCCGTATCTCCTTCAACGTATCTACACGAATTGATATCATATATTACTTATATACTCATTTTATAAGCTTCTTATGCATTTGTAAGTGTATTACTTATTGATATCATATTTTATCTTTTATTTTCTTAAACTCATATTTGGACCAGACTTTAGCGATTTTTATAAAATACTTACTTAGCTCAAGTGAAATCAAGGAAATTCCCAGGGGTTCCCATATGAGTTAAGAGACTCTCCAAAAATTGGGGGACTTTATTTCCAAGTCAAATGTCCTATGAAAAATCATGAGTCGGACTGTCCGAACTCACCCAGATTTACCCACACTAAAAGTATAGCCCCAACAAACACACTCACACTACTCCACACATCAAACCAAAAGCTACAGGTGTCACACAATATATAAACATCATAACCACCAAAGCAAAATGTTGGTGATTTTGCATCACCGATATTATTTAAGTGTAATGGATTAATTTAGGTGACCAATGTGTAATCATGATAAATGTTCAACAAGTCGGGGTTGTGCGGAGTGCACACTTGTATGGCGTTATTATGATTGCTATTCGGGCGAAGCCCGAATGCCAGTCGGGGCGGCGCCCATTAGCAATCCAAGGGGCTGACCCTCGAATCAAAGGCGGCCCGCGGGGAATCGGGTGTTAAAACGACCATCAGTTTTTGGTCATATATTTCGATTAACATAGCACTTTATTTGGTATAAAGTGCTATGTTAAAAACGCACTAGAAAATAAAATTTCTGACATTTTAACCCTTAAATTTAATGATTTGGCGGTTAATTTAACTGCTATAGCAGTTGTAACCGACCATCGGTTTTGGTCATATATTTCGATTTACGGTTACGTCCATAACTAACAAAACATATTCTCAAGTTCAAATCTGAGTTTTATCCGATTAGAGATTTCGGTAGAACCACCGAAATACTTCAATCTGATAGTGTTTACACGACTCTCAGATTACTGTGATCATAATTTCCTAACACAAAAGTCCCAGAACCTCATAGATTAAATACTAAAAATCAAATACTACATCATAAATTTAAACTCAGAGAATTGATTAGGACACCCTAACTCCAAAATATAAAAATCATACTTACAGGTATGCAAATTATACAAGACTTATATTTCCAGAAATATATTTCAATGTACTACAATTTAGGCTCAAGAATCACTCAAAAACATGCAAGTATCATCAGATAACACCTAGATGAATCCAACCTAAATTCTGGGCAGCTTAACAAGCAATCATAACCAAGCAACAAACAACTCACCAATCATCACTTAAGCATGCCAAACATCACAAAACTAATCATACACCATGTTTAGGGTCTAATAGCATGAATTCTACAGAGGTTTCATAAATTTAACCAATGAAGCATAATATCAAGCATTTGACATATTATAAGTCCATAATTTCATGTAAAAAGCTACTAACAAGTCCTAAACATGTTGCAAACCTATCCATCACCCACCAAATCATATCCACAAGGCAACCATCATCAAATATCAATAAATCACAGAAATAAAAGTTTAATCATCCATCTCATACAATTCCCTATCCAATCTCATAAGATTACACGTTTTAGTCACGTAAACATCACCATAACCTTCACATAAAATCATGAACTTCTAAGCTATCAAACTCATCCATAAGCATGTTATCACCCATCATTGAAAGTTCATGTACTCATTCTATATGACATATAAACATGTTATGAAAGCCGTTTCCAAATTCTCATATCCTAAGTACCATTTTTAACGCTAACATGTACACATAAAATCATGAATTCATAATTTGAGTTTAACATGAAAATGGCTTATAAAACTTTACAATGATTCCAAAAATGAACATACACCACTTATATAAGTCTATTAACATGTAAGGAACATTACGTAATCATAACCATAACCATTTAACAACATAATTTCATTCACATAAAATCATAAATTAACAAGCTAATACCATTCGTAGGATATGACACACACTACACGAAACCCTTATTCCAAACACACCATACACGACCCAAACTCACACATAACCGTACCAAACACACCCTTACTCACCCAAGTCGATTCAAAACAGCCCCCAATATCATCTTTTTGAAACAAAACGGCCCCTAATTAATTACCTATGGTTTTCTACGCTTTGATTTTATGCGACCACTAATTATCATTTTATGTGTAGCATAGTTATAAAAAAAATGTGTGCATAAGGGAACAAAACCCACGACCCAAATCAGAAACAAGGTAAAAGGAACGTTGATGATTATTATGATACCTTAGAAGCGTTAACGAAGAGGAAACAAGGACTAAGGCTGATATACCCACGACCATGGTCAAAACAGCCAGCCACCATCTTCTAACCTAGTATACCCACGACCTGGAGTAGAAGTCCCACGACAAGAACAACAGCAAGACACCCATGACTAGCAGCCTCTAATGATACCCACGACAGCAGCAATTATCCCTAGCAACACCTTGTTAGTCGAAAGGATGGGAGAATGGATCTTCAGCCGTCACTTTAGGTGAAGTATTAGGGTTTCATGTGTGAGATAGTTGTGTGAAAAAAATAGGTCACGACAATATGAAGGGGGAGGGGGTATACGGTTTGTTCTTTTTTTTTATGAGCCAAGGGAAGAAGAATGGGCCAAGTCCAATTCCAACTTATAATTTAGATGGGCTTTTACATTTAAGTAAATATGTGCTTTGTAACTTATGAAATTTCCGGCTCATGTAATTTATAAATGTGTAATATGTATAGACGCAAAGTGACAGAAGATTTAATTTATTTTGGACATTAGGTTAGACAATCTTTCACAAGTTAGGTTAAATTTTACATTTAATGAGCTTGACGAATTTTACGTATTTTACAAATATTCAATAGAGGGGCAAAATAGTCTTTTCATGCGTTTATGATTTTTAGGGTTTTACAATAACATTGCTGGTGCATCCTCTGCTAATCAGAACATTGCTTTTGTATCCACTAATCACAAGAGCCCACAAGATGTATCCACTGCTGCCTATGGTATAACCACGGCTATTGCAAACAATACCACTGTTAGTGATAATGTCAGTGATGGTGCAATTTGTGCTTTTCTGGCTGATTTAACTACTAGTGTGACTGTGTTGAATCAAGATGCAGTTCAAATTGATCTGATGATCTTGAAGAAATTAATCTTCAATGGAAAATGGCAATGTTGACTCTCCAAGCAAGGAAGTTTCTGAGGAGGACTGGAAGACAAGTTAAGTATGATGGTCAAAGGAGAGCTTGGTTCGACAAAAGCAAGATGGAGTGCTTTAACTGCAAGAAGAAGGGTCACTTTGCAAGGGAATGTCGAGCTCCTAAGAGGATTGAAGGTGTTAAGAAGATCACTGAAGAGACTGCTCCTTCTTCAGCATTAGTGGCTCAAGATGGTCTTGGTAATTATGACTGGAGTGATGAAATTGAAGAAGGACCCAATGCAGCTTTTCTTGCTAGTGAAGCTTCAAAAGAGCATAACTTTGCTTTCATAGCCTATGCTTCATCTTACGGTTCGATTCTGAGGTATCTAATGATTCTTCTTGTTCTTTTAAATCATGTCAAGATAACTTAGAATCTCAAAAGCTATCGAGAGTATGAGGAAAGAAGTAGAAAGACTGACTATTGATAACTTAGGTTATAGAGTTGGTCTAGAGAGTGTGGAAGAGAAGCTTAAATATTGTATTAAATGTGAGTTTGAGTATGTAGATAAGATCAATATATTAGGTGGTGAAATTGATCTTAAGAATAGAAAGATTAAAATGCTTAAGAGAAACTTGAACTGGCAGAGAGTGCAAAACAAAAGGCCCTAGATGAAAAAGAAAAACATGTTGTTAGGGTAGTTAAAACACAATTTGCTTCTGATATGGTTCATAAATCTATAGAGAGTCATTTAATGAAAAAGGGTTAAGGATAGGATACAACAATATGCCACCACCCACTCTTATGCAACATGCACCACCTGCTAAAGAGCTGTCATTTAGTAGTGAATTCAGTTTTAACAAACCTGTTGAAGGAATAAGTAAGACTGTGACACCTAAGATAAGTTCGATCGTCATCGATGCTCCCATCATTGAAGATTAGGAATCAGGTTAGAGGAAAATAGTAAAGTATCAACACATCCTGAAAAGTTAGAACCTCTTAAGAAAGTTGATACTAGACAAGCTAACCTTGTACCTAGATTTAGAGCTCAAATTACTAAGAAAGTGGTAGAATACAAGGAAGTACCTAGGGAACAAATGAAAAGATATATACCTAGGGGCAATCAGAGAAACATTAATGGCCTAATATCAAATAGGTTAGGTAATGAGTTTCAATGTGCCAAGAAAGCTTGTTATAATTGTGGTAGTTTTGCGCACTACAGAGAAATTGTTATAAAGCAGACCACAAGTGTGGAATCATTGGAGGAGGGTAAATCACCAAAACTTTTCAAAGAAAACAAACCCTCATCCTAACAAAAACATGATTCCTAAAGCAGTGTTAATGAGGAATGGGAATACCAAATCAATTGTCACTGCTTCTCCCAAATGGGTTCCAACCACTGCTAAGCAAAGTGTAAACACGGCTAAGCAAAATGTAACAGCTGATAAAGACAACCACGGCTAGTAGTAGTGTGTAACCACGGATGATATATTGTAACCACTGCTAGTGTTTTGTATAGTCGGTTTAGTTTATTGTATTAGATAAATATGGTAAAGATATTTATCTTGTAGGTTACGTATTGTATTATGTAAAGGACTCCTTAGTCTATAAAAGGAGGTCCTAGGTTAGATTAGATATATGTAAGTTTTATATCTAAGGTCGATACACTTCAAGGTTGCAAAACCCTAATACTGTAAGAGTATTCGTATTAATAAATAATATTGAGGTGTTGAATGTTAACTGTTCTTCTTCTTAAGATTAAGTGTTAAATTCCGCGTAATACTTAATAAGTTTTTATTCTAAGTCAGTTTCTATATTAGATCGTTTGCTCAACTGGGATCAACAAGTCCTTCCATCTTTTTGTAAATAATAAATCTTCTTTTGATTAAGTGTTAAAATAACAAATCTTCTTTTGCAAGCAAGTCCTTCCATCTTTTTGTAGGTTTCTTCTTTGTCACTTTAAGTCCCTTTGTTTCATTCTTGTATTTATTTTGTATCATCAAATCCAAGGAACCTAAAACCCAACACATCAATATGGGACTATGGTACCCGAAGGACACCGGTATGTCACTAACAGCCTATGCAGATGTTGATCATGCAGGATGTCAAGATACTCGTCGAAGTACGTCAGGAGGTGCTCAGTTTTTGGGTGATAAGCTTGTAAGCTGGTCTTCAAAGAAGCAAATGAGTACTTCTATTTCCTCTACAGAGGTGAATACATAGCCATGTCATCTTGTTGTGCTCAAATCCTATGGATGAGATCCCAATTATCTTACTATGGCTTTGAATTCAACAAAATCCCTCTGTATTGTGATAATAAAAGTGCTATTGCTCTCTCATGCAACAATGTACTACACTCAGGAGCAAAGCACATCGACATTCGACATCATTTCATCAGGGAGCAAGTGGAAAACGGTGTGGTGGAACTCTATTTTGTGAAGTCAGAATACCAGTTAGCAAACATCTTCACCAAAGCTCTTCCAAGAGAACGTTTTGAGTTTATTCTTCCACGACTTGGCTTGAAAAGACTTCAACCAGAAACACTCAAACGTCTTCAGGAGGAAGACGAGGAGTAAAGGTCTTTCTTCATCCATCATTTGTATATATGTATTCAAAAAGCAAAATACAAAAATATAAAACTTTCAAAAATCCATAAAAATTTGAAAAACTCGAAAAAAAAAAATTAATATATATTGTCTTTTTGTCATGTTTTGTTACCTCGGTTCGATAATATCTACGGTTTTTGTGCTGTCATTCAAAGAATGACATGGGACTTTAGATGTTGTTCGAATGTTTAAAAAAAATCAAAAAATCAAAAAATATTTTTGGGAGAAAGTAAAACAAATGGTTTACTGTTATTTCAGGCAATAACCCGCTTCTTAAAGAAAGAACAGAGCCATGCTTTATCTCATGTTTCAAACCTAATGCTCTGATTCTAAAAACAAATGTTTGTCATCAACAAGACAAATGTTTAATTTCAAATATTTTTCCTTCTAAAGATTCCTCTGAAAAATATTTGTAATCTTATGAAAACTCAATTGTTTTGAAAACACTTCGGACTTTATTTTTGAAAATCAAAAGAACTTATCAAGTGTCAAAATCTCAATTCATCAATCAACGACTTTCGTCATTGATTGAGGGGGAGAATGATTTTTCAATTAAATTAAAAAGTGTTCTTTTCAAACAATTTGCACTTAAATGAGTAAGGTCTACTCTAAATATTTTACAAAATGTTACTCAATTGGTTCCAGACCTTGGTTATTATGATGTTTTCAAAAGATAATTATGCATGTTTAATCAATGGAGTTTCAAGTCTCGAAATCCAATCCTTATCAGTTAAAACGCTTTCATAATCAAGTCACAATTCTCCTTAAAAGCTTTCAAAATCAATTTAAATCTACAGAGATCACAAATCTCAAATGATTTGATAATTGTGATCGGGGGAGAATTTGTGATTTAAATTGGATTTAAACTAATAATTCGTTAAATGGTTTCATAAGTGTTTAGCATATTTGCCTCCCCGCAAGTGACAAACGATTTTAAATTTTCCATGCACATGTTGAGGGGGAGCATCTATTTTAAACCTCAAATTATTGAAACGTGATTATATTGTCTCTAAGTGCAGGTTCCTTCTAATATGTGCAAAACTCTTTCAAAATTCGAGGCACATATTGAGGGGGAGCAAACTTGTGAAAACCTCGTCCTTCCTCAAAATGTTTTATCTACTCAAATTGATTGGGAAGTGATGATGATCATTTTAGAAAATGTTAATCAAAAGATTGGACCTTTCATTCTTAATCTAACGATTTCAAAGATCTCTTGCCTCCATGTGCTAAACAAATTCTAAATTCTTATGCATATGTTGAGGGGGAGCATTTCTAAAATATCAAAACAATTAAGATACAAAATGCTTTGATTCTATATCACAAGTATCTTGATTGATTTTCAAATGGTTTCAAGGCGGAAGAACTACACCAAAAGACCGACCAACTTTACTTTATGTATGGTGATATAAGGATGATAAGGTTAGGTTGAGGTCCCATGATCCGCCAGAACCGGAGGGATCTACCCAGGGACAATCCACTAGATAGTGTAGAAGTCCTTAGGTATGGTGAAAAAAGGAGAAAGGTGAGATACGGGAAGAGTGCGGAGTGAGACAGAGCTAGTACTGGAATAAACCCAACAAGGTTCTAGTAATGAAGTCTCGGTAAGCACTGAAGGGGTTGAAGAATGAAAAAGAATTTGATGTGAAAAAGGGTGAAAAGAAATAGCCCTCCATTTATTCAACCTTAGGGCAGAAACCGGGTTCAATTCATATACTACTGGTGGTTACCAAGGTAACATCAGTATTGAAGACAAGGCGTCATGGACCCAGTGACGCACTGCACTTCAACTTTCCAAACCACTCAAGTTCCTCTTAAAAGGGCTTGTTTCATTCTCACGGGGAACCGACATAATCTATCGACTTTCTCTTAGAGATTGTTGATATTGAAGAAGGAGACCCTCTCCCTAGTCTCCGGCATAGGAACCAAATATGCACAATTGAGTCTAGAGCCACGAGATCATCTTATAAATCTCTTTAGGACACTTTCAATGAAGACTCTCTGTTTCACACAATATGGAAAGAGAGATTATATCTTATGAGTCCTACGCATTATCCTTGTGGTATTGCCCGAACATCTAAGTGATATGCATACATATTCACGATGAAGATGGAAAGCCTTCTAGAGCCAACATCAAACAAGCTCCTGGTAGGTGGCATGTGAGATCTATCCAATAGATCAACCATGTGACAACTGGACAGAAACAATGGAGAAATTCAATCTTTTGAATCAATCCTGGTTCAGGTTATGGATTGACGGATACCTTTGAAAAACCGGTCGTTGTGCTTAAAAACTATTTTCTTTAGCACATTGACTGTGTGCTTATTTCTCAAAATAAAAGGTGTTTATGATTGATAATTGATTTTCATTAAAACCTTCGATGTATTGCAAAAACAATTTCTATTGAGCAATACACGATTGTTTTTCAAATCTCTTTTCATCAATCAGTGAATCTCATTTCGCTGGTTCACTCACTCCGTGTTGTCTTCTTTGAGGCGTTCCGGTTTGAGAACAGCTAGAGCAGCTGCGAAACCCTGTCAAGGAAAATCTTCAGAATTATACCGATCACGGCGTACTTGTACTTGATCAGCGGGGAACCGTGGGCGTGTAGCTCAATTCAATGAAAGTGATCAAAGACACTTTCGTATGATTTATTGCTAACTGTCTTATGCAGGTACACCCCGACGTTTGCAGCTGATCAGAATGGAGCGGTCAATCTATAGCCGCATGCTCACACAACACATTCATATCTAAAGAAATCATGATTAGTACATCAATGACTCTAATGTTTTCACTCCATGCTTCGCTGCTGCCAATATCATGAATCAACGAAAGTTTCTGCTACTCTGATAAGAAGATATCATGATCCAGAATGTGAGCATGTCGGTCCATAAGTCACAACATCACAGTATACCAACACCACAATAGATGAGTCAGAGATTTAATGTTGCTGATGATCTCAAAGCTGGCTCAAAACTTCGAGTATCCGTGGATCAGTTAAAGACCTCCACCCAGATTATCCAAAACATGCAAAAATGAAGAATCAAAGACTACGAGCTACAGAACAAGAATCCAAGAACAATCTCTATGTAATATCTGTTTGTTTTCTATGTAATTTAATGTATGTTTGAGGTGACCTCCCTTAGGGGGAGATTGTTAGGATTTGGAAAATCCAGTAGTTAAAGTGTCGGTCACCTCAAGTATATATGTATTCGTTAGAAAGCTCGTAGTCGTAGTTATTTAATGTTTAGTAGTATTTAGTTTTTTAACACCGTGGAGGACGGACGGGTCTTTACCCACTGTATGCCTGATCCACAGCCCGTCAGGTGGCGTTTTATGTAAGCACTATAAATACTCTCTACCTCCCAAGGTAGAGAGTTGGAGCTCATAATAAGATTTTTCTTTCTCTCACTAAAGTTCCCAAACCTCTAACTTTCTCTCTCTAAAACCATTTTGTACGCCTACTTTGCTTATGGTTTGATGTGTATGTGAAATCCAATATGTTACACTATCCATCTGATAATACAACTTATAAAGAAAGCCAATAACGTGCTAAGAAAATTCAACAACTAACACAAAATCACTAACGCATCGACTACGGCTATCAACTAACGCATTGTCTAAAACATCAACTAACACAGTGCGCCTGAAACATCAACTAACACAATAACTAACCTAAACATCAACTAATTCAAGATAAATAACCCTGATAATGTGATTCTTTTCTTCTTTATTACATAAATAGACGCATTTCAGAATCATATATGATTATACTAGAATCACCTATGATTCTTCAAGGACGCATTTCATCAAACACATGGTGTGCATCTAAATCACCACATCATCTTATCATCACTAATAATGCACTAACCGAATAAAGTGACCAAACCTGAACCACAACTAACACAATAATTCAACAACTAACACACTAACCGAATAAAAGTGACCAAAGTTGAACCACAACTCAAGCATGATCCACAACTCAAACCATACTCTACCGGAGAAGAGAGTATGAAAACGCCGGTGGTTGAACTGCTGGTGGAGGTGGTGGTGACTGTGTCGATGGTTGATCTGTAGTCGTCGGTGGTTGACCTGGTGGTGGTGGTGGTGGTGAGAGTGTGTATTAGTGAGAGAAAATATGTGTGAGTTATGAGGGGAAGTATGTGGTGCCATCGGGGTGGCGATGACGGAGGTGGCGTCAGGTGATGGTGACGGTTTTGAGTGGTTGGGGGTGAGTATCAAATTTGAAAGAAAAGAAAAGGGGCTGACGAAATTGCCCTTGCATACCAATTAAAAAGGGAAAAAATTGATGGATAAGATAAAAAAAAATGGAGAGATGAGATTTAATTTTGAGATGTATGGTAAAAATTGGATCTATAAAAAACTTTTGCCATTCAACTCTTAGTTACTAAATAGAAAATCTAAAAAATGATGCGTTTCGGGTCAAACGGATCGTGTAAAATAACCCTCTTTTTTACCCGAACCAGTGAATAAATCATAACAAAACCCTTCTAAGACTTATACTCTAAACATAATTAATTTCTTGATACCAATATTTTATAGGGGTTGTACTTCTGGCTTGCACCGACACTTTCTATAGCAGCAGTAAACAAGAAACATAACAAGTCTATTATTGCCTGGCAGTAAACTCTCCACGATACAACAATATAATTTATGGCATCATCGACCATAACTAAGGTTCCAAAAGTACATATGCAGTAACGTTATACATCATAGGATCATCCTTAAAATCACATGTCATTCAGACGGATTGGTCTTGATCTTTCGCTTGATCTTTTTCGTCATTATCCATGTCTACATTGCCACCATCGACTGTAGAAAAAGAAATTCATACCAAAAGGATTAAAGGCTGTTTGGAAGTTCAAGCAGAGGGTGAAAGAAATAGCAAGTAATGTTTACAACAAAATTTCAACATTTTTATACTAAAAAGTTGGTTTTGTTAGAGTAAAAAGGTTGAGAAATACCTTCTCCTTCACCTGCAGGGGCATAAGCTGAGCGCCTTGATCGCGATTGCTGTTGTGTTGGCTGAAAAAGAACAAGCAAGAATGAACAAATGATTACAATGATTATTTAATCACGAGCAATAGCTCATATCAATAGTCTTATTCCTAATACGATATGCTGCAATAAAAAAGTTGATGCAAATATGAAAATACCGAGAACACATAATATTTCTAACAGTTTGGCAATTAGTGTTTCTTTTCGGTGTCTTTTCGGCAGTTCGTGCAGGCGCGTAGCAGTAATTCATATGGACTGTTTATAAAAGAATTCTGATAGTAGTTGATCAGACAAGTGCTTTCAAAACTCGTGAGTCGTGACAAATGACTAAGTGTGAACCTCTATTTACTAAAGTAATTTAAACACACTTGCAGATTATTTATTCTGTTAGCAAATTATATTCAAACTGGTCTATGTTGGTACATTTCTATTTGTGTGCGAAATTTCCTAAAAGGAGTCTTCGAATTTCGTCAAAAGATTTCAAAGATCATTTTCTTAAGTACAACAAAGAATGACCATTTAATATTACTGGTAGATCTTGACAATCTTTTGATCAATGGGTTTAAGCTTTTTGATAGTTTTATCAATTTATGACCGTTTAGACAAAGATACCTGCAATTTGGGGCGGAGTGCCTCTAATGGTCCTTTGGCCTTCTGTGATCCTTGCTGTTGCATTAAGGATGATCATGTTAGCATCCATAATTATACATATGATCTAAATCTCTTGAAACAAACAAAAAAGATACAGAGATAATTTAGGATTTATTACCTTTCCCAGTGCCCAATCAGCAGAGTCAAAAAAAGCCCGGTCATGGTCCTGTGTGATATTGGCCAAAAAGATGTCAAAACCCAAATTTTAGAATCCTAATTTTCTTCCCAAAATAACATAAGAATGTTGCAACTTTTACCTTTGAGATCAATGGGTTTTTCTTTGGTAACAACCCTCCATACTTTTTCTTGATTACAGCTTCCTGCACAACACATCAAGAAAGATAAACATCATTGCCTCATAGAATCTTGCTATATAAAAATAAAGTTTGAATACAAGATTAACAAGCATCCGATACTATATGGTAAGTTGGTAACTATTGATGGTCGGATTCCAACCTTAAGGTTATATCCTATAAATGTTTACTTGCTTTTACGTCTTCTTATGTGCTAAAAGTTGAAACATGAAAATCAGTTCTAAATGTAAACATCGATTAATAACTAACTGAAAGCCAAATTCGATTTTATACCTCCTGCTCCTTTGAGGGCATGGGGTTGCCTTCGTTTGGTCCAGACATTTTGGTGGCTTATTGAGTTTTACCAAAGACCTACAAAGAACACAAGCAATTTGTATAAATTAATAACCAAACCTATGAAAACGATAGAATCGTTTATCACATGTTCCTAAACCAATCATATGCAAAACAGGAACACTCGTTTCAAAGATCAATAAAAAAATAATACTAAAACCAAGATCTATTTCAGATTCCTTCACTCACTACTTGAAACCTAAGTTATCTTACCATGATCTATATTAAAAAGAAAAACGTAGAGGGGTCTCTATTCAGTCTACCCACGAAAAGTCGAGCCTTTTTGGCTTTTTGGCGTTTTGGCTCTAATGTACGCGGCGTAACCGGTATTCCCGTGGCCGTTTCCGTACTCTCCCCTAGCCACCCCAAGATGCTCACCCAACGGGGTTTGACCCCGGGTCTCTTCTAGAGATGGTTCAAAGATCTATAAAAGGATATACTGTAACCACGATCTATCTCAGATTCTTTCACTCACTAACTAGAACCTAGCATATCGTACCACGATCCCAGATCCCATATGGCAAGCATTATCTGAGCTACAAGAAATGAAGCACACAGCATACAATTTGACCATATATAGAGTAAACCAATCAATAGGGTGCATCTTCAAGAACAATAACAACACAACCTAAGCTTGATCCATAGCCTTGAACGCACCAATCTACTCAAAAACAGTAAGATCTAAATACAACCCACATATTTATAATTTCAAAATACTAAGACCCCACTTCATAATTGCAACCATTAAAACAAGAAAACACATAAACAGAGATATGTATATAATTACTTAACCTATAGCAATAAAGACATAACTTTTTTTTATCAATTCAAGGATTATAAGCAAAACCCAAGTCAAGATTAAAGTGAAAATTACAAATCAATATAAGAAGTCTTTGAAAAAGGCAAAATTTATGGTTTGACTTAATACCTGGATCAAAAATCTGAAGGGAATTTGCAAAGGGAAAACACAAGATTTGTTTGAAGGGGAATCAAGATTTAAGACAAGGTGTTCAAATAGTATAATATTATTTCTAAGGTTATCAATTAATTATGCTGTTTTCAGTCAAGATCAAGAAAGATTAATGAGCCCATAATGGAAGTGGGCTACTACGTGTCCATCCATATGGTTTGGGTAAATATTCAAATAAGTCGAAAACCGAAATCGAACCGGTCAAAACTAAACTGAACCGAATTAAGTATTTGGTTCTTGGTTCGGTTACGGTTCTAGCAATCTAAACCAAAAACCAAATTCAAATAAATACACATATATTTTTTTTTTATATTTATATATAAAAAAAAATTAAAACTCTTTCATATTATAAATATAATATCTTTTAATATTAAATTTTTTTTCTTTCAAAAAACTATATAAAAAAATGAACAAATAATTAAAATTATGCAATTCGGGTTATTCGGTTCGATTTTCGGTTATGAAAGTTCGATTATTCGGTTCGGTTTAATCAATTTTAATTCGGTTCTATTCGGTTCTTAGTTATACACAGAAAATTTTTTTTAACCGAACAATCCGATAACCGAACCGATGAACACCCCGACAATAATGCCTTAGAGCATAGGTGCGGCTCGAGTGAAAGCTCAAAAACAGATGTCATAGTATGTCATATTTTTTCTTTGGGAGGTGATATTTACACATAGCAAAATTGATTCATACACATAAAATTATTTTGCAAAGACTATTATGCTCTTGTGTACTTCTTCCGTCTGATAAGTATTATTCGAATCTTTACTTTTCAATTTTAATTTTAAATATTTTTATTTGTGTTATAAAATAAAAACTTTAAAAGTCAATATTGGAAAATAATTATGAAACGGATATAGTAATTTTTGCCCCCTTTAATTTTACCCTAACGGCCTAACGTGACTGACTTATTCCTCATGCCGCTTCCTATTTAGTTACGCGGATCTACGCTACCATCATCCACTAATCCATTAGAGTTTTGTATGCAATTGACTTATTTATTATTTCTTTTACATGAATTTTTTTTGAACGGCGAGTTAGTAGTTAGTGATCCGAGCCCACAGTGACATCCAAATGGGCAGTATGCAATCCTCGGACCTTTCTCCTTAGGGGATAAACCCCACTCCTGCTTCTATTTATTTCGGGCCCCTGAAAGTCCATGGTGAGACTCGAACCTGAAACCTCTCCAAGAAAACCTCTCCAAGGTTACCCTTGGTGGCCAACTAAGCTAGCCCAGTTGGTTTCTTTTACATGAATTAATCACTAATAATCTTTACCACTCTAATATATCAAACATATATATCGACATATAATTACTTTTCATGTTTATCATGTGATAGCAATAAGGTCTTTTTTACTGTTTAATTTTATTAATATTGTTTAGATTTTCGTGTTTGCCATGCAATAATACATGTAGGGATGAGCACGGTACCGGTCCCGTATCGATCCCGTACCGAATTAGTGTGTTACCAATTTTTTCCCGAGCATAAATTAGTGGTACCGGTCGCATCAACGGGATTCTGATACCTGGATACAGGGATCGGAAATCCCGCTTTTTTGGAAATTTTCGATTTGGTACCGGTCCCGTACCTAATTAATGGTCCCGATTTTTTTTCACCTTATTTCAAAGTCCCGGTACCCGTACGTATTTCAAGAATCGGTACCGTTTCGGTACGGTTCCGATTCTGTTCCGGGATTCGGTTCGAAATGCTCATCCCTAAATACATGTATCATACATGAGCTTACTAATTATACATGAACTGAACTTACTAATCATGCATGATGAAACTAGCTTCCTCTTATTATCCAACATATATTTGAGGAAACAAATAAATTCGATGGACTCATATTAAATCAAAATGAAAAACATTATCTTACTAGCTCTACATTCGGATCGTGTGATGAACTACTAAAGAGCGTGCTAGCCTTTTACTGTGCTATAGGATATGACCTATCTATTCGCGATTAAAAAAAAAGACGACTATGTCGCTTTGCAATGTGACCAAAGTGGTGCTTACCGAGATGGACACCTTGTTGGAGAAAAGCGAACAAAGAAGCACAACATCTCGTTTGATCAAATGCCCCTTCCACATAGTAGATAAAAAAGAGGTAGTGGTTCTTGGGTTTTTAAGATAACCGACTTGACACATAATCACGAACCATTTGTCGGTATGACTGGGCATCTATCGTTTTGCTAATTACCAGAATATGACATAAAAACGATTAAGAATATGACCCTCTCTGGAATATCTCCAAGACAAATTATTGTGTCCTTATGTCAGAAGAACCCAAATCTTCCAGTGAACTGTTCATCCTCGAGAGATGAAGGCGTACATGCCACACTCAAGAAATATTTACAAGTTTCTACTGGTGTTTTGCACGAAGTGAAAAAGAAAATTTCTATTGTTGTTGAGCATGAATTCAACAAGATTAAAGTGAAACTTGCAAGTGAAAGAATTAAAATTCCTCATGATTGCAATATGCTTGTATTTAGATAGCTTCTGTCACGTGTATCTTTGTTCACATTAAAGGAGATGTATAAGCAGTATATAAAGAAAAAGGATGGTGATGTTCAATAGATTGTAGTTTTGCACAGTTCTAGACTTACATTTTTAGCTCACTTTAGAATTTAACATTTTTCTTTCTTTAGGTATGATAACTCCTTGCACAAGTCATTTTACAGCAACTATGGGACTTCCATGTGATGAAAAGATAAGTTATTGGCAACCAATGGCACTTTCATTAGACCTTGTGCATCCACATTAGAGAATTGACTCATTATCCTTAAATCCCGAAGATCATTCACCGAATGATAAGGACAACGGGTTTGCTAATTGAGTTGCAATGCAAGTACCAAGTGTGGCCTCTAAGCAAGAAAAAACTTGCTACTTCAATGATTACAAACCTTCTGAACCAATCAAATACTCTCTTTGAGCTGGTGATTCAACAACCGAAAGGAAGACCTCCAAAGGAAAAAAAGAAATGAGGTGTAACTTCTACAACAAGAGATCCTTCGAGATTTGAGTACGTAGAATCATCACAAACAAACATGTTATAAAGGTTTGTTTTCTTAAGGAGAAAGACTATTTACATTGGATGACAAAAAAGACGTGAGTACTCCTTATTCATCTAGGATTAGCAAGTGCTAAAACAAATGGATGGAACTAAATGGCAGTTTGCTTCACTTCAAACATCGTGAAAAGAAACACATGCAATTTTGTGTGAGAATAGATATAATTATTGTGATAAATTTATACAATGCGGATTTGTATACACGCATGTTATATGCGATGAGCCTTTAATTTATTAAGAGAACCTTATGTATTGAACTTTGTAGAATGTAAAACTAACGTAGGGATTTTACAAACTAAAATAAGGGGTTTGCTTCAAGTTTTAAGAAGAATAGTTGTTGAATATATTCATATGTGTAATTTGAAACACTGAAAGATGAGACAGTGAAATTGGGAAAAAAAAAAAGTGACGACAAGTAAAAGGAAAATGGAAGGGCTCGTTGGAAATTTTGAGAATAAAAGTCAAATGATATACAATAAGGGCAACGACTGTCAATCCACAAAAAGAATTATGTGCATTGATCAATTTACGATGTTTGAGAATTCCTTCTTTGCGGTCCTAAATTAACATTCAATTTTCTGCAAGAGTTACATTATAGGGAGAATTTCATTTATATCCTTACAAAACCATCAAATTACGTCAATATCCTTGTAAATTCCCTAATTACATCAATATCCTTTCAAAAATCTAAAATTCTCAAAGATATCCAAATATACAATTAAACTTTAATTAAGGGGTTGTTTGATAAAACTGTCTTATATAGCACTGAATGAATCAAAAAGCTGAACAATTCAAAGGTGCTGAATGAAAATGATCCTGAATTAAAAAATTGTTTGATAAATATATTTTGTAACGTCTCTGAATAAAAGAAAATTACCATTTTAACCTCAAATATTAAATGGCACTGTTCTAAAAGGCTCGCAAAGGTGTGATGCTTGGTCATACCGCCACGCCGCCTTATGCCACATGTTTTTGTAAACTCGATATATATGAATTATGATATGAATATATACATATTTTTATATTTTGTGCCGCCTTATGCCACACATTATTATAAACGCAAAAGCTTCGCCTTAACCGCAAAAACGTGAGGCTTGGTCATGTTGCCACGCCACGCCTCGTGTTATTTATAACCTTGTTAAATGGAATACGTTGTTGATGAATAATGCTTATTTATTGAACTTTATATTTGAACGTAAATAAAACTAATACACAAAATCATACATATATGAATAAATAGTCATGAAATTTCATACCCATTTTCAAACGTATAAACAATTACTTTGACCGATTTTCTCTTATCTAAGATTATAGTAATATAATAATATGGTGAGATATCATCACTAAAAGTGGATTTTTATATTTAATAAACGTATGAGAGTAGCGAGTAGTATTAGGGGTATTTTGAGTAAATATGCACTCAAATTCCATCACTGAATCATATTGTGTTCTTCATCATCCAAATTCGCTCAACACATGATTAACCGCTCAGCGTCAACTTTTTAAAATAACAAACACACTTACCGATTAAATTTTAGATAATCAGTGCTGAGCTATTCAATTCAGTAAAAATCAAACACACCCTAAGTGTCTTTAATATTTAAAACATCATTCTAATAATTTATATGACTATTCTACCCTCTTCTTCAACACTTTTAACATTAACAGTTATTACTATAAAATCATGAACCTGTCTACATAGATTCAAAAAGTGAGTGCATATATCCAAAAGATGATTCATAAGAATATAATAGATCACTGTACAATACTTATTCTTTCTACTGTGTCATAGCCTAAATACAGGGCCGTCTCATCGTTTTTGGAGGCCCTATGCGATCATTATAATGTACACTTATCAAACATGAAAAAAATTGCATATTTGTAAAATTGTCATATTTGTAAACCATCTTAGTTTGAAAATAATAGTTATAAGAGAATAATGTACAAACTACATAAATTAAAGGGTGTAAAGTGCGAAACATTTAAAGTTATCATCTTCTTCGTTGTAACAGAGACCCACAACCCTGTTTATGAATCATGTTGAAAATCACTTAAAACTAAAAAAATTTCATCTTACTTTATGTATGGATCAAAGTATATCACATTTCACAACACATACGAGTCAAATTTATGCTCGAACTCGAACTAAATGTATATACGTGTCTATAATCATGGTGCCCCTATAAAATTTGAGGCTCTGTGCGGTTGACCACCCCGCACATGCTCAAATCCGGCCCTGCCTAAATAGGATTTCAATTAATTATTTAAATACGAAAGAAAAAAAAAGAAAAAAACTCTTCTTCACATGTGTTTTAGCATTGATTCAGTTGATATCTTGTAAAAGTAGCGAACAAAAGTAGGAAGTATTTGATTTTTATTCTAAAATCTAAAAGTCAATAAAAGATAAACTCAAATTAAATAGTGAAGCAATTTGCAATTGTGATTAGATTCCTAACTGAATCATGAGAAAGGTTTTTTTTCCCGATGGAATTCGAAGAATTAATGGCTTGGAGCTTAAAAGTAGATATTTATTTCTTTGATTTAGATTTAATAAGGGGTACATATGTAATTTATTATGCTAATTATTTGTTAAAGAATAATATTAATTATTTGAGTTATTTAGTAATAATTTTATTTTATTTTTGGATATATTTGAGAATTTTAAAGTTTTGAGAGGATATTGACGTAATTAAAAAATTTGTAAGGATATTGATGTAATTTGATGTTTTGTAAAGATATAGATGAAATTCTCCCTATAAGGTTTATTATTCCAAGTTTGAATGAATATGATCCCAAACAAGAATCTATACTGGTGCTAGATCTTTATATGACTTGGGTTTACTTTATGTTGTTGCTTTGTTTTGTTCTTCTTTGGCCTATTGTGTACTCCTAATGGTGTTGATTATGTTTTATGTTGTTGAACTTTGTTTTATGTATATACGTGTTGCTAGTGCTTGTCTTAAGCTTTATGACAGGTTAATTGTTGCCATTGGGTTTTTTTTGCTTCAATAAAGGTTTATTTTCTTAAGGAAAAAGACTATTTACATTGGATGACAAAAAAGACGTGAGTACTCCTTATTCATCTAGGATTAGCAAGTGCTAAAACAAATGGATGGAACTAAATGGCAGTTTGCTTCACTTCATACATGATAAAAAGAAACACATGCAATTTTGTGTGAGAATAGATATAACTATTGTGATAAATTTATACGATGCGGATTTGTATACACGCATGTTATATGCGATTCAAGCCTTTAATTTATTAAGAGAACCTTATGTATTTTGAACTCTGTAGAATTTAAAACTAACGTAGGGATTTTACAAACTAAAATAAGGGGTTTGCTTCAAGTTTTAAGAAGAATTGTTGTTGAATATATACATATGTGTAATTTAGAACACTCAAAGATGAGACAGTGAAATTGGGGAAAAAAAGTGACGACAAGTAAAAGGAAAATGGAAGGACTCGTTGGAAAGTTTGAGAATAAAATTCAAATGATATACAATAAGGGCAACGACTGTCAATCCGTAAAAAGAATTACGTGCATTGATCAATTTACTATGTTTGAGAATTCCTTCTTTGCAGTCCTAAATTAACATTCAATTTTCTGCAAGAGTTACATCATTTATAAGATTTATTATTCCAAGTTTGAATATATATGATCCCAAACAAGAATCTACACCGGTGTTAGATCTTTATATGACTTGGGTTTACTTTATGTTGTTGCTTTGTTTTGTTCTTCTTTGGCCTATTGTGTACTCGTAATGGTGTTGATTCTGTTTTATGTTGTTGAACTTTTTTTTATATACGTGTTTCTAGTGCTTGTCTTAAGCTTTATGATAGGTTAATTGTTGCCATTGGTTTTTTTTTTCTTCAATAAAAGTTTGTTTTCTTAAGGAAAAAGACTATTTACATTGGATGACAAAAAAGACGTGAGTACTCCTTATTCATCTAGGATTAGCAAGTGCTAAAACAAATGGATGGAACTAAATGGTAGTTTGCTTCACTTCAGACATCATGAAAAGAAACACATTGATGCAGGATTTCTGACCAGGTTTTACATTTATAATTTCTCGTATACCTATGGCCTACCTAATGCACTAACGGGCAGTATACCCCGGTCGCATGTAGTGAGGGAATAGTAAGACCGAGGTCGTCCCAAGAACGGTTGATTCCTAGCTGTCTAATTAATTAAATTGTCACAATATATAAGTTTTAATGGATAGATTGATAATATTTAATAAGTCACGTGATCAATTGAGTTGGTTCTCTGGCAAACAAGCTAATGGGAAAGATAGTGATGCTACTCTTAAACCGAATTCATCCACGAATGGATCGTGGCAAGAGCCGGTAGACTCCTATGGTCAATTCTTCTACCCTATGATTCTTAGACTCCTCACGAAGATGATAGATCACCCGAGATCATTTGGCAATCTAATAGCAGTCATTAAGAGCCGGCGTTTACTAACGCATTACAAGGGTTCTAAAAGTCACTAGATTCCTGTTTCAAGTGGGGGTTTAGGTCGCTAGGACAGTATTTGGTCAATTCGTCATAACATATCAACAAAGGCTCCTACCCGAGGTCAAGATACTACCCTTGATAGTCGAGTGGTTTTTAGTCGCCTAAGCCAAGTCATTAAGTACCCTACATGTAAGATTCGAAATAATGAGTGCCCGGGCGCTAGAATCTTAGACACTCATCCTTAACTTCTTAAGTTCATCCGGATGACCGGTGATCATTTGGTCAGTTCGCACAAGCGAGGAAGGGTCGTCAGTTGGTCAATTCTTACCCTTCCAAACTCTACCTACATACTTAAGGTCTTTTGGTCAATTCTCCTAAGCAACTAGATACGACCGCATTTCAAAACTACCGAAGCTAGGGTAACTACCAACGAGCTATGCATGCATACACTAGAAACAACTAATAATAAAAGAATCAAAACTAGGCTAGCACCTAGTTTCCACATCCCCAAAATATTATAATGGAATGACTAATAAAACACGCATATAAATCGATAAATAAACAAAGAATAAACATCAACTAATTAATTGGCTAATAATAAATTAAAAGACAATTAATAAGAACGCAATAAGAATCAAACACCAACAATTAATTAAGAATCAAAATTAATATAATTAAATGATGAAACCAATTTAATAAAAAGAGACGGAAAATGATTACAAATCGTGCCAAGATAATGCTATCGATCCCCTAATTGAGTACCAGGGCAAAACCCCGAAGGGTTCGCCTGCTGTCTTCCCTTTTTCTTGTTTCTTGCGTCAGTACACAGCAGCAAAATATATATTCTTTTCCCCCAAAAATTGATGGTTTTCTCGTACATCATAACTAGTTATAATACATGTGCACGCACATGGTTTTGACAAAAAAAAAAAAAAAAAAATTGTATCAATGCTAAATATTATGTCTTTAAAGGTAATTACATATAATTATATACTTATGCACGAGTTTTTCATTATTCATTATATCCATTAGAATTTTGTATAATCAATTTTTTTTAAAAAAAATTTTGTTAGATAACTCAAAATTCAACTATATTTAGCTGATATAGATGTTGATATTCCTATTTAAATTTCACTATTGATATTATGATGTACACAAGATGCATAATAAACGTTGATGAAGTTAAAATATACTCCTTAAAGTTTTTTAAAAATGTTTTTCTACATATCCTTATATAAATAAATACAAGTTACATGAGTAGTTGTTATAAGTACAATCACATTTTTTTTCATATTACAGTAGCTCGTACTTACAATTTGATAATTATATTCTCTTTCAATAATTTAGCCGTATTTAATATTCAAATTCGTGTCCACATTTGTCATACTTTTAATATGAAATAAATGAGTCCTTAGTAAACATATATAATAAAAAAATGACATTTATAATCTTATGTATATTTATATGTTGGAGTTTTAAAACAACATATATATTGTATTTTTAAGTTATAAAGTATAGGGGGTATAAAACTTGCCGCCTTTAGTCCCTGGACTTCAAAACTTTGCGCCCAAGTTATTAATTACGGCGTAACAAAATATCCGGGTTACGCCGTAATCCTTCGTCCGCCTATACTTATTCACTCCGTATTTATCTCTACGGCGTAACTAATTTACCATGTTACACCGTAACCTTCAAAGTAATAATTACGGCGTAACCATAAGAGTGGGTTACGCCGTATCCTTCATGGCTCATATTTACGCCGTAACAATATTAAGCTTTTACAGCGTAACCTTCACAAATAATAATCAGGCCCTCGTAGTTTGGGTTACGGCTTAGTCAAAAGTGCCACTTATGCCGTAACTTGTCTTCAGAACATATTTCTTGGCCTTATATCACATCTTTTCCGCTCCAACGCCTCATTTATCCTGAAATGAAAATATGAACGAATTAAGTACCATATTAATACAAATGAGGCAATAAACATGGGAATTTGATATATAAAATATCAGGCTAATTATTGTGATAAATAGATATAATTATTGTGATAAATTTATACGATGCAGATTTGTATACACGCATGTTATATGCGATTCAAGCCTTTAATTTATTAAGAGAACCTTATGTATTGAACTCCGTAGAATGTAAAACTAACGTAGGGATTTTACAAACTAAAATAACGGGCTTGCTTCAAGTTTTAAGAAGAATAGTTGTTGAATATATACATATGTGTAATTTGGAACACTGAAAGATGAGACAGTGAAATTGGGAAAAAAAAAGTGACAAGTAAAAGGAAAATGGAAGGGCTCGTTGGAAAGTTTGAGAATAAAAGTCAAATGATATACAATAAGGGCAACGGCTGTCAATCTACAAATAGAATTATGTGCATTGATCAATTTACTATGTGTAAACATCAATTCCCTTTTCTTTTTACTTCTTTTATTAATCACACATAAAAAAACTCACACTCATCAATCAAGTCAAAATGTTATTTTTGAAAACTACGATTTTAATTTCTTTATAATTTTTTCTAGCCAACTAATTTTTACTCCTTAAAATATAAATACAAATTATATAGAAAAAGAAAAACGTAAAAATAAATTACGATTTTTTCTTAAAAAAAACTACGAAATAATAAAAATACATAAAATTATCAATAAACTATTTTTGTTGTTGTTGTCAAAAATGTTCCATAATATTTCTTTAAAGAGTTTCATGTGTTTGTTTATCATACAATTCTTTTGCTTTACCTCGTTGTATATTGCATCTTTCGATCTAAGTACGTTGTGTTAATACAAATAAATCGTAAAAATGTTTATTTCTATCTTACGATCTTCTTATGTTTTGTTGATAACAATCGTAAAATTATTTTAACGAAATAAATAAAATACGTAAGTTTTCTAGCCAATATTTTTCTAACTTATTTCACTAAACAAATAAATCATCAAGCATGTCTAGTTAAATAGTTTATACAAAGCCAAAACTATTTTTATAAAATACTTAATAAGTACTTACTTATACTTTTATAAAAATACATAGTTAAAATCTAAATAAACATGTAAGTAAATAGTTTGGACTATCCATAACCCAAAACCCATGACCCATAAACCCATGGCCCATGTGCATTACATCATGCATGACATCAAAATGGATAAAATCCGTGACCCATGACCCAAATTTCATGACCCATGACCCAAAGTCCATAACCCATAATCCAAAGTATGTTTTGCATCATGCATGACATCATGTTGGGTACCCATGACCCATAGTCCATGACACATAACCCAAAACCCGGAATTGTAACCCAAAATCCGGACTGGACTGACCCAGTTACCGGATCCTTGGGTTTACACTTGCAAAAGGGATCCGCCGGATCCGTGAGATCAGAGAACAATTTGCGTATAAATAGTGAGCAATTTCTTCATTTCTTCTTACCCCTTTTATATATATCTTCTCTTTATATTCTTACCTCTCTAACCTCCGATCTAAGGATCATCCATGTAGCTTTTATCTTAGTGATTCTCTAGGTTCCTCTTAAAGGCGAGATCACGATCATTTGCATAGAAGACTTGCAAGCTCGAAGACATGGGTTGCTAGACATCGTCATCATTACAAGATCACAGAAGTGTTTCTTGTTATTGATTCTTCTTAAGTATGTCATAGGTGTGTTGTGATAGTTGGTGTAGCTGGGTTGTGGTTCCTCCATTATAAAGGAACTCGGTATTTAACTTTGTACCGGATAAAGTGTAAGCGACGTAGGTTTAGTTCTATCTTATGGAAGAACCTGATATCTAGCCTTATATCGGATAATGTGTAGGCGATGTAGGTTTGATTCTACCTTGTGGAAGAACCAAATATCTAGCTTTGTACCAGATAAATTGTAAGAAACGTTGTAAAGGCTTCTCCGCCAAGATAAGGAGATTGTGGTGAAGTGTTTACGAACTCTCGAGTTGGGTACTCGGGGAGTGGAGTAGGGCAAGGAAGGTGTCCTTGTAGCCGAACCACTATAAATACTTGTGTCAACGGTTTTATCTTTCTTTACTCTAACTCTTATTTAGTATTCTTCATATCTAACTATCAATATCTACACATCAAAATAGATTGACATAAGTCGATCTAAAAGTTTTAAAATGAAGTTTTAATTGGTAAAACTATTCAACCCCATTCTAGTTTTCTACACGTTGTATATTTGTTGCAGACCAATATGCAATTCATTGAATTTGTTATCGCAAATTTTTGATTTTATAAAATCGTGTTATGCATATATGATGCAAGTGTACATGATTCTTCGTAGCTTGTTGATAGTCCAAGTACGCGCCGGTTGTTCTATAATTCCTCAACGTCCTTGGATGACACCAAAAGCTCGTTCGACCTCATTCCTACTGTGGGTAAATCCTGTCGGCTAGATAATACCAATTTTCATATGTAACTCCATTTACTTCAAACGGAGCCTTAAGGGTGATATCATCAATAAGATCATTGAATAACAGAGAATAACTTAAAAATGTTAAGATCGTTATTCGAACCCGCTGCACCAAAAAAGCATGGCAAATTCACACACCGTACGACGCAACAGCTTCAAGCATTATAGTTAGATTTTTTTTCACCTCTTGCAAATTGCCCGTGCCATGTGTCCAGACGGGTTGTCCATTCCCAATGCATTCAAGTATTCCCGAAAACCCATGAACCCTCTTATGTTTATCATATAAAATTTGAATGTTATTAAAGTCTGGTTTCCTTAAATACTCAGATGTGTACAAATTAATAATGCACATAGTAAAATAATTTAGACAATTAAAGGCACAATGTTCACCAATTTTTAAATATTCATCAAATGCATCACGTATTGTGCCGTATGCCAATTGACGTATTGCGAAAGTGCATTTCATAATAACACTAAAACTCATTTGACCCGTACAATCGGGTAGGACTCTAAAGGATTTAAAATGCTCGGGAAGAGGATCATAAGTATAAGTAGATATAACTTCGACTATTTCTAGAAATAGTTTTCGGCTCATAAGATATTGACACCTAAAATAGTACTCTAGGTATTTTGGATTATCACCAAAGTAGTTGCCCAACAAAGGTTATTCTGCAACATCACGTTCATGATATATCGGATTACCCGAGTGTGGGCTTCTTATTGTTGCAACGATTGATGATATTGATAAGCTTCTCATCAAAAGCAAATACTCACCTTCATCATCGGATTCGTACACACCATCCGTCTTCATAGTTTACAATACTTGAAGTTTTTTAAGTATTATGATAGAGAGGGTAAAAAAAGTTGTATGCAAAATGGTTAAATAAGGTATGATATATATAAAGGTGGAATTAAAGAAAACAAACTTGTACTGTTAGAGGGGCAAATGACTTCTTTTTTTCATCTTTTCCTCTTTGGCTTAAGGCACGAGACTCATTCGCACGATGGCGAGGGTGAGGGGTATGGTGGCGCACCGACTTGCGACGTGCCACGTATAAGTGATGTGGGTGTTGCGTGACCATACCCAATACTCTAATGATACACTAAGAAACACAAAAAGTGGTCACATACCTCAAATAATAAAATTTTTGGAAGACATCTAACTATCTTATAAAGCACAAAGGATTTTTATAATATTAAATGTCTTAAAATTAAATAAGACAACTAACACAGCAAAATGTACAAGTAAATTAAACATAATTTTATAACATTAAATATCTTTGGAACTTAATTTTCTAACATTAAACATATTAAATATCAAAAGTATAAAAATTAAGACATACAACATACGAAGCACTTGGCACAAATCAGTTAAACATACATATCAAAATCTTAAAGTTAAGAATACAACATTAAAGACAACAATTAATATTATTTTTAAAGCACCCCGATAACAAAAAATACATGTTATTATACACATTGTACAATCAAATAAAACACACAAAGCTTTATACAACTTATATGCTAACAAGTTGATGGTACATATGATTTTGGAAATCGGACTGGACTAACGGGTTCAACCGAAATCCGAAGTCGCCATCGTTTTGGCTAGCCAATAAAAGCCGTTCAAAAATGAAACAGATAGGACCAGTCGGAACCGCTAAAAATGGGTGAACTGTGTCGGAATAGGATCATTTTTATCTCCGGTTAATCAGTTCGTCATTGTATTTTGTTGGTGCCTAAACTTTAATTACAGGGTACTGATGACATCAAATAAGTGTATATTATTAGCATCATTTATCCTATGTATATTGCTTGTTTTATATCATTTTGTATAATATTTGATACTTAATCGCTTAAATGTTCATATTTTACAAGCAATTGGTGAAAGTTAGCTATTATGGACGTGTTCTGAAGCTAAATGGATCAAGTTAGAGAAGTCCACTTTATAGACAAGAATACGCCGTATCATTCTAGGCATATACGCCGTATACCAAGACTTGATTATGAAGACCATTGTCTGACTTTGAAGAATACGCCATATCTAATAGTTGGATACATCGTATATGAAACTTTAGTCAGCATGAAGATATGACTTGTTTTAGTCTTGATACGCCGTATGAGGACAAATGAATATGCCATATCAACCTCAATAACTTTACCAGAATTCCAAGATAAGAAGACAACATACGCCGTATGAAGATTTGTGATGCGCCGTATCACTATGGCAGTGTACAAATATTCCAGAGAATAATAATCTTGAACCCCATGCGAAGTTACAAGGATACGCCGTATCGGACTAATCCGATACGCCGTATCGACCAAAATCCAACGACTATAAATACAAAACCTAAAATACAACTTTAAGAGAGGAGATAACCATAAAGTACGAGACCAGAGACATAAAGAAGACCAAGAAGGTCCTGCTATTGCATATTTACATAGGAGAATTCACCTAATTCGTTTTAGTACTCTATAATCATTCGTTTAGCGTATTTTTGTCTTTTGATTTATACTTGAATCTTTCAGAACATGTTATCTTGTATTATGATTACGATTATGGGCTAATACCTGTAGGTATTAGCCATGTTTAATGATTATTTGATGTTTTGACTTGTTACTAGTTCGATAGGCAGCTCAAGCTTGTGTTTTGATTACATTTATTACTTCATTAGTATTGTTTTGCATGTTAATGTAAGCCCTAGAAGGGATAAATGATAAAATTGATAATCATTAAGGTGGACCTTATGCGGATTCCGACTAATCATGAGAGTATTAGATCTGCTGAAAAATACTTAATATGAGAACTTAGATTCTAGTGACGAGCTAGTTTTAAATCTGATATACGTCAAGTTGTGAGTACCGTCACTACAGATCTTAGACTTATCAAACATCCTATATGACTAAACAATGGCTAATACGTTTTCCTTTCTCTCGGTTTGACCTCTTCTTTATTACCAATGTCTCTGCTTGTGTGTGTTATTTGTTTCATTACATTTACAGTTTTATTAAATCTAAACCTTGTGTCAGTCTCTCAGGCTGAAAAACCCCTTTGTTGCGTTAGAATTTAGTTTAATTAGACTAACTTGTAGATTTAAAATACTAATAGATTTTAGTGTTAATGTTCCCCTCTTAGTGTTCGACACCCTACTTACCAACTAGCTTACCATCGATCGGATAACTGTCCGTAAGTGTGTGTTATAGGTAAAGTCGGCTAAATATAAATTTAAAACTTGATAACAATAAATTACCTATACACAACGAAGCACATCAAGTTTTTGGCACCATTGCCGGGGAGTGAATTGCTTAATATTTGGATTTGTTAGTATTTTGATTTAATTTTTTAACTTAGTTAACCCTTTTTAGATTTTAATTTGACTAATTTTGTTGTATATTTGCAATGTTTATATATTTTCATTTTTCATGCATTTTTTATGTTTGTTTAGTTTGATTTTCGTTTTTAATTTGTTTGTGTTTGTGTTTTTGTTTTTCTGCATCTGTCTGTTCTGTTGTATTTTGTTGAGTTAAATTGATACGGTGTATTCATTACCTGAATACGGCATATTGCGTTTTTATTATACATACAACGTATCAAATTTAATTATTCTGATACGACGTATTTAGTTTACTGGATACGGCGTATTCTGTTTTAAACCAGAATTTTAAACCCTAAAAGTTTATATGACGTATTTGCTTTTGCGTATATGATGTATTAATTTTTTTTTTAAAATAGTTTTGAATTTTTAAATCCTAAATACGGCGCATTAATTCCCATCATTACGACGTATTTTATTTTCTGATTAAAAAAGGTTGAATTTAAAATTTATCGATCATACGGCGTATCTAGATTTCTGGATACGGCGTATCGTCTGTCAGATATCAGCAGATTTTTAATTTTTTGTGTTCGTTCTTCGTTCTTGATTTTTTGCAATATTTATCTTCAGACCAATCCTATTGATATTCTTGTCTTGTTTTCAGGTAGTGCATGACCATAAATTCGAAACAAGAGCTCGTGTAACCTTATAGTGAACCCGAACAAGCCTTTCATTCATTAAGGAAGCTTTTTAAGATTACAAGCTTTGACTGCTCGAATTCATTGGAATTCGATTAATTTTCTGATCAAGAAGCTTAGTTTGAAGAAGAAATCACATAAACAATGACGGACCCAACTATGGAGGAGTACATGACTAAGACCCGAGATGACTATGGTTTGGGTGTTTCTAGACCTAATTTTGATGATAAGGCAAAATTAGAGTTGAAGATTCAATTTATCAAGGACTTACGTGAGAACACTTTCATTGGATCGAAGCATGAAGATGCAAATGAGCATATCGAAAGAATTCTCGAGATATCCAATTTATTCACAACTCCTGATGTGAATATTGACCAACTAATGCTTCCTGTTTTCCCTATGTCACTTACAGGAGCTGCTAACAGGTGGCTAAAGAATGAACCAACTAGTTCAATCACTACATGGGAAGCTCTTAAGCAAACGTTTTTGAAGAAGTATTGCCCACCTGCTCGAACTGCTAAGAAAATGGAGGCAATCAATAATTTCAAGCAAGAACCTGATGAAACTTTTTTATCAGGATTGGGAGTGATTCAAAGATCTTTGATTGAAAATCAACATTATCTAACTTGTATGTATGAGGTGATTTTGTTTTACAAAGGATTGGACGTGCCTACTCGACAAATTCTTGATTCCAAAGGTGTTGTACCTCAAATGAGTGCAGTTAATGCTAGGAATGCCATCCAAGAAATGGCTAATCATTCATAGAAGTGGCATGATGGAACTTTTACTAGGATTCGAAGCAGTGACACTTCTGATGGTTATGCTGCTATTCAAGCTCAATTAAATTATCTTAGTAGAGAACTCAAGAAGGTGAATCAAAAAGTGTATGCGGCTCAAGTTGTGTGTGAATTATGCAATGGACATCATTACACTAAGGATTGTCCATCTAAAGAAGAAGAAAAGACACTTGAGGAGGCCTATTACACTCGATTTGGAGTGCCATTCCAACTATCAGGAAGATATAGAGAAGCTCCTCCAGGATTCTACCAAAGAGATAATGGAAATCCATCATATCAAGAAACAAGGCATACTTTGGAAGAATTTATGAACAAGTTTATAGCTGAAGCTGCAAAAAGACATGAATAAATTATGCTTTGATCAAAGAACTTCGTTCTTCAACCGATGCTTCCATAAGAAATCAAGGAGCTTTGAGCAAGGTACTTTAAGAAAAGGGATATGTAAGTCTACCTGGTTCAACTGAGACTAACCCAAGAGATCATATCTGTAACACCCCCAAAATGTCGCAGCGAAATGATAGTGTCACTGGGGTGTTACTTCATAATACAAAGTACAAGGTTAGAAAACGACCTCTAAATGAGACGTTTTTAAAATTTTCCATTCGATAAACTAAATCAAAGTTACAAACATGAGGTTCCAAAGTATTTTCACAATGTATAGAATGGTAATGATAAAAGTATAAGTCTCCAAAGTATGCCTTATGACCCTATGCTCCATGCACCTGCTATCGCCTTACTAACCTGAGACAAACATGTTAAAAAGTGTCAACACAAAGGTTGGTGAGTTCATAGAGTTTATTTAAGGGCAAATGGCACAAAAAGGTACTAAAGTTAGGGTCCATATTCAATCAAGGCATTATTCTTTTTTTATTGCATAAAAAGGTTGCAAACAAATTTTTTTGGCGGATTTAGGTTTTTTACTAACTTCCGTTAACCCACTTCGTTAGTAAATTACATATTTGGTCCTTAATTTTGTAGTGTCATTTTATGCACCATCCCTCCTCATCTACCTTTCACCACCACCCTCCTCCTCCACCAACACCTTCCGCAACCATCACCTGCCAACACCTCCCGCCACCACTACCACCGTCCACCACCACCACCACCATCTCTGGCAGATCTTTAAGCTTGGGGCATTGATCTTTACAGACTATAAAATAAACACCTCGAACTAGAGCCAAACAAATGAAAGAGAACGCAAAAAATATGTACAAAACTCAATGAATATCCAAACAATTTACCCCAAAGTTTCGCAAATATTTGAAAAAGAAACCTAATTATAAAAATGTCAAATGAGGCCAAACATCTTTTTAGTCAGTCTCATTTACACTTGATGGTAGTGGTGGTGGTGGCGGAGGAGGACGGTGGCGGTAGTGGTGGTGGCGGGTGGTGGTGGTGGTGGACGGTGGTAGTGGTGGCAGTGGGTATTAGCTAAAGGTGTCTTAAAAGCTGAAATAAGCAAAGGAATTATCAACCTAACTAAATGGGAATCCTAGATGACTAAATAAGCAGTCCTAAGTTCTAATAAGCTAGGGGACTAGAATTAAGCTAATATCTAAATAAGCTAAAAAAAGGCTAAATAACTACACCTAAAGCTAATAAGCACCAGACTTAAGTCTGCGATTATAGCAGTCCAAAAGGAGGGCAGAAGGGGGGTTTGCAGTCCTCGAAAAACAAAGGAAATAAGCACTTCAGACCTAACAAAGGGCAAGCAGCTAAAATCCATACTCTAGAATATCTAAAGAAGCAATAATCATTCAATTAAGCCAAGGGAATAAGCAGAAAATCAGTTGAGAAAAAGCTGTTTTGGACAGAATGAAACTGATGGTGCAGGGCAGAAGTGGGCAAAAACACTGATTTTGAATCAACTTTTAAGCTAACAATTGTACTTGGAAATGTTAAAGGACCAAAAGCAGATGAAACTTGTTCCCAAATCTCACTTAAAAACCAGATTTAACATATTCTCAAAACCTTTTGACCCTCCAAATGTTGTCTAGATCAGAGCTACTTAGAACCTATGAGACTGATTTTATGACTTTGACAGAAACTTATGTTTTGACTTCTATGAACTTTGAATGCATGTAAATAATGAAAACTGATGTAATAAGATATTATGAGACCTAATTATGCTATCTAATCAACTAATGCAACTAAATGGAAGAAATGTAAACTGTTATGACAGAATGAATGCAGAAAAATGAGATGAAAAGGGTTTTTGACTTTTTACTCAAATGACTTATTATAATTATGATATAAATAACCTATACAAAACTTATGTGAACTAAATGAACTACTGCAGATCCTAGAAACATATTAGAACACCTTAAAACTAAATCGGTTTAGGTAACAACTTGTTTCTAGCTCGATCTTTGCAACTCATCAAACAAGAACTGTCACGCGGATCAAACTGGAAACAAGTGGTTTGAAGAAAATCTTTTGAAAATTTGGCTCGATTACGGAATTGCTTACACATATAAGCCTACTACTCCCTTCATTGCATGATTCTTCCTGAATTAGACATAGGTGATCAGGCTATGTATAATTTAGGAGTAACTATGCAATGCCTGGACTAATCGACTCATATGATGTTTGGTGTTAAGTCAACCGGTGTAAAAATTGTGATAGAGAATGACAGGGCATTCTCCACATTGGAGTATGAGGAAAGGATAATGGGATGGGTATTTAAGGGCATCCATGTGACAATCGATTTGAAATGAAAGTAAATAACTCGAAAAATGTACGTATAAATCGTATGCAAAGTGAACGTGCACTTATGATGAAATGATGAGATGCTATGATAATGTAGTTATAGTCTAGGGTCAATGATGCAACCTAGTTCTCTATAACCGAAGCTCTGATGCCAATCTGTCACACCCCCAAATTACCTGTTTTGCAGCGGAATGGAATTCCTGGGGATTGACTGTCATAGCATCACAATCACAGTTATATTGAACGACCTAAAGTGTCGTTTGGAAAATACATCGTTTGATTTAATAAAATAATCAGAGTTTACAAAGTAGGTCCCAAATGAAAACCAACTTGTACGGAAATAAGTTTGTTACAATTCAAACGATGTTTTAAAGTGCGTAAAACCCAAGTGAGACGCGTCGTCACCACGACTCCATGATGTGTCCAAATGCATGCCATGAAGTGAATGCCTTAGATACCTGAGATAAAACATGCTAAAAGTGTCAACACAAAGGTTGAGTGAGTTCATAGAGTTTGAGTTGAAATGTAAAGCCTTTCAAAATCGTTTATGCAGCAAAGGCATTGTAAATCCACTCAGTTCCAAGTTCCGCCCATACAAAACTTGCAACCTGTGTATTCACAACCCATTGCCAAAATGTATATAGTTTATGTTCAAACAGAAATCGTCAAATGAATTCACAAAATAGTGCATGGCTCAATGTATCGAAATCGTTTATGCAGCAAAGGCATTGTGAATCCACTCAGTTCCAAGTCCCGCCCATACAAAACTTGCAACCTGTGTGTTCACAACCCACTGCCAAAATATGTAGAGTTTATGTTCAAATGAATATGAGTGTGGTTCAAATCGTTCCAAGACCGTTAGTCCATGAATATACCAAGACCGTTAGCTCAATGAATATACCAAGACCGTTAGCTCAATGAATATACCAAGTCCGTTAGACCAATGAATATACCAAGACCGTTAGACCAATGAATATACCAAGTCCGTTAGACCAATGAATATACCAAGACCATTAGCTCAATGAATATAATATGGAAATTCTAAGTATGGCAATACTGTTACTTCGCATGACTAAACATTCAGTTCGGATAAACATATAGTTTGCAAATAGTCATGAATGTAATGAAAATAATTGAGCATGTATCTCCCCCAAAAATTATGAAAACAAGTAAAAGTAGGGCTACTTAACTCACCTTGCAATGATTTCGATGACAAAGTGGATACACTGAAATATATCGTGAATCTCGAAAATGACCTATTATGAATGATATGATATGTCATGAGTTGCAATGTAATGTTATGCATGCATTTCGTATGTTATTTATACCATTTGCGAGTTTTGAAAATATTACTTATCGTCGAAAAATACTCGTTTGACGTCTTGACCAATCAAAAATCACTTTACAAGTTTTTACGTCAAAATGTCATCCTACAATGGTTTAATAATGATTTTTGGTGAAATTTCCACTTTTCGCCGCAAAACAATGTCGTCGGAATTTTCATGAAATTAACAAAATGGCTTCGAAAAACTAGTCGTAAAACGGTGTACGTCGATCGTTAGAGAACGAACTCGACGGTTTTGGAAAGTTTGTATCGATATCTAAAAGTTTCAGTTCAGGAGTTTTCGTCCAAAAGGTCTCGAACATAAAGATAATAAGGGTTAAAGATGGTGGTTTTGGCTAATTGTTGTGCAGAAAAATGAGTTTCGGCCAAGTTTGAACATCCGTAAATAATTTACTACAACTCCGCTTTACAAACAGCTTGTCGTTTTGAAAAATATGCCCGGTGAACTTGATTTTATTAGAAGACAATTCGTTCCAAAAAGTTTCACAACCTCGTTAAAAAACAGCCCTCAACATGGACGTTACACTACCGTAACACTTGTATCGTAGAAATAATATAGTTTTTCAGAAAATAATAGTTACGGCAAATTTATGAAAACGTGCATATATTTGTCGTTTCAAATCCGTTTTCTACGTATAATACGTCCTTAGCTTCGTTTCAAAGTATACTAATATATTTTTGACAAGTCGAAATAATTTGCGAAGCTTAAGGCTCGTTTTTGACTCGGACAAAATAAAAACAGCATGCTGAAATTTCAGAAAACAATATATTTCGTCGCCAAACTTTAAAAATTCACCACGGCTTCGTTATAACTCCGTTTTTATCCGTTCAAAAGGCCACGGATTCGTTTTAAAGTATATTTTCTAATTATCATGGCCAAAATGTCGAGCCTACTGTCGGTTTTTCCAGAAAATCGAAACAAGGACAGATCATAATTTATACTTATCGAAAATAGTTTTTCTCGGACAAAACCTATTCTAATCCCTTCAAATCAACTCCAAAGCTAATCTAATCCTACCATACACCTTCTCAGGGTGTCATGGGTTCCTAGACATCATCAAGACCAAAGAATACCAAGGGGATATTTATAGGATGACCAAATATGTATATATACTCTAAAATCATGAAAAATGGTATAAATCACATATGTCTTGCATGTTGCTCCAAAAATGAAAAAAAAAACGTATGAGATGAAAAGGAAACATGCTTACAAGTGAATATGATGAGGTGCAAAGAACAAGGTTTAGCCTAAACACTCTTGGTTTTTATTTCAAAACCTTATAAAGAATGTTAACTAGATTGTAATTATCTTGAGCTTGAGAAAAATATATGATCCCTTGCAAAAGCCCTTGATGGCCGGTTTTGAGAGGAGAGAAAACCAAGAGGAAAACTTTGCTACTATGTGAAATAATTTGAAATTGGATACAAGTGAATGAAGTGTTGGAGTGTAAAATTTACTTAAGTAATAAATGAATTTAGCAACCATATGATTCATCCCCCCCAATGGCCGGTTTTGGGGGGATTGTGTCTACCATTATATATTTTTTTTTTATTAAATGTATAAGTTATATATTTGTAACAATTATAATAAAAAGTGTAAGTAATGTGTAAATATTATTACTTGTAGAGTAAATGGTAATTTTTGGTGCAAGCAAGTTTTCAATAGATCAAAATAGAATGTATTGAGATAATAAAAATTGTAAAAATACATTCCTTGTGAAATTTGAGTGATAAAATAATTATCGTATAATTTTTAAGAAATCGTCGTAATAATATAACTTTAACGATTTATGTACCAAATAAATTTGAAACACTAGGAAAACTAAAAATATAGTTTTTATAAACTAAATGTAAGTTTAAAAATACATCGGGATCATTTTTGAAAGTAACGGATTAAATATTTAAAATAATAACTCACGCGATAACGTTTATTTAATATAAAAATTTCGCGTTAAAAGTGAGATGAAATGTCATGAATGAATTATCATGATGCAAATGATGTCAATGAAATGTAGACTAATCTTAGTCCATATGAAATGTTCGTGATGTTATGATCATGAATTCGCCGCTAAACCATAAAGGTTACGCGAATTTGGAACACGTAAACCAAGTTTACGATAAATGTTGAAATAGTGAAGCATAAATCGTTTCGAGAAATGACCTGAAAGTACGGGTTGTCACATTCGCCCATCCAAAAAGGAATTCAGTCCCTGAATTCAGTTCGTGTTGGTCTCTCGGGTTTAGGGTTTGATGAGGCAAGCTTTCACATTCTCGAGCAAAACCCTCAAAAGACTTTTTGGTAACCGATTTTTGCTTAATCCCACAACTCATCAAACAAGAACTGTCATACGATTAGGCTAAATCGGTTTAGGTAACAACTTGTTTCTAGCTCGATCTTTGCAACTCATCAAACAAGAACTGTCACGCGGATCAAACTGGAAACAAGTGGTTTGAAGAAAATCTTTTGAAAATTTGGCTCGATTACGGAATTGCTTACACATATAAGCCTACTACTCCCTTCATTGCATGATTCTTCCTGAATTAGACATAGGTGATCAGGCTATGTATAATTTAGGAGTAACTATGCAATGCTTGGACTAATCGACTCATATGATGTTTGGTGTTAAGTCAACCGGTGTAAAAATTGTGATAGAGAATGACAGGGCATTCTTCACATTGGAGTATGAGGAAAGGATAATGGGATGGGTATTTAAGGGCATCCATGTGACAATCGATTTGAAATGAAAGTAAATAACTCGAAAAATGTACGTATAAATCGTATGCAAAGTGAACGTGCACTTATGATGAAATGATGAGATGCTATGATAATGTAGTTATAGTCTAGGGTCAATGATGCAACCTAGTTCTCTATAACCGAAGCTCTGATGCCAATTTGTCACACCCCCAAATTACCTGTTTTGCAGCGGAATGGAATTCCTGGGGATTGACTGTCATAGCATCACAATCACAGTTATATTGAACGACCTAAAGTGTCGTTTGGAAAATACATCGTTTGATTTAATAAAATAATCAGAGTTTACAAAGTAGGTCCCAAATGAAAACCAACTTGTGCGGAAATAAGTTTGTTACAATTCAAACGATGTTTTAAAGTACGTAAAACCCAAGTGAGACGCGTCGTCACCACGACTCCATGATGTGTCCAAATGCATGCCATGAAGTGAATGCCTTAGATACCTGAGATAAAACATGCTAAAAGTGTCAACACAAAGGTTGAGTGAGTTCATAGAGTTTGAGTTGAAATGTAAAGCCTTTCAAAATCGTTTATGCAGCAAAGGCATTGTAAATCCACTCAGTTCCAAGTTCCGCCCATACAAACTTGCAACCTGTGTGTTCACAACCCATTGCCAAAATGTATATAGTTTATGTTCAAACAGAAATCGTCAAATGAATTCACAAAATAGTGCATGACTCAATGTATCGAAATCGTTTATGCAGCAAAGGCATTGTGAATCCACTCGGTTCCAAGTCCCCCATACAAAACTTGCAACCTGTGTGTTCACAACCCACTGCCAAAATATGTAGAGTTTATGTTCAAATGAATATGAGTGTGGTTCAAATCGTTCCAAGACCGTTAGTCCATGAATATACCAAGACCGTTAGCTCAATGAATATACCAAGACCGTTAGCTCAATGAATATACCAAGTCCGTTAGACCAATGAATATACCAAGACCGTTAGACCAATGAATATACCAAGTCCGTTAGACCAATGAATATACCAAGACCATTAGCTCAATGAATATAATATGGAAATTCTAAGTATGGCAATACTGTTACTTCGCATGACTAAACATTCAGTTCGGATAAACATATAGTTTGCAAATAGTCATGAATGTAATGAAAATAATTGAGCATGTATCTCCCCCAAAACAGTTATGAAAACAAGTAAAAGTAGGGGCTACGAACTCACCTGTTGCAATGATTTCGATGACAAAGTGGATACACTGAAATATATCGTGAATCTCGAAAATGACCTATTATGAATGATATGATATGTCATGAGTTGCAATGTAATGTTATGCATGCATTTCGTATGTTATTTATACCATTTGCGAGTTTTGAAAATATTACTTATCGTCGAAAAATACTCGTTTGACGTCTTGACCAATCAAAAATCACTTTACAAGTTTTTACGTCAAAATGTCATCCTACAATGGTTTAATAATGATTTTTGGTGAAATTTCCACTTTTCGCCGCAAAACAATGTCGTCGGAATTTTCATAAAATTAACAAAAATGACTTCGAAAAACTAGTCGTAAAACGGTGTACGTCGATCGTTAGAGAACGAACTCGACTGTTTTGGAAACTTTGTATCGATATCTAAAAGTTTCAGTTCAGGAGTTTTCGTCCAAAAGGTCTCGAACATAAAGATAATAAGGGTTAAAGATGGTGGTTTTGGCTAATTGTTGCGCAGAAAAATGAGTTTCGGCCAAGTTTGAACATCCGTAAATAATTTACTACAACTCCGCTTTACAAACAGCTTGTCGTTTTGAAAAATATGCCCGGTGAACTTGATTTTATTAGAAGACAATTCGTTCCAAAAAGTTTCACAACCTCGTTATAAACAGCCCTCAACATGGACGTTCAAATGACTACCGTAACACTTGTATCGTAGAAATAATATAGTTTTTTAGAAAATAATAGTTACGGCAAATTTATGAAAACGTGCATATATTTGTCGTTTCAAATCCGTTTTCTACGTATAATACGTCCTTAGCTTCGTTTCAAAGTATACTAATATATTTTTGACAAGTCGAAATAATTTGCGAAGCTTAAGGCTCGTTTTTTTGACTCGGACAAAATAAAAACAACATGCTGAAATTTCAGAAAACAATATATTTCGTCGCCAAACTTTAAAAATTCACCACGGCTTCGTTATAACTCCGTTTTTATCCATTCAAAAGGCCACGGATTCGTTTTAAAGTATATTTTCTAATTATCATGGCCAAAATGTCGAGCCTACTGTCGGTTTTTCCAGAAAATCGAAACAAGGACAGATCATAATTTATACTTATCGAAAATAGTTTTTCTCGGACAAAACCTATTCTAATCCCTTCAAATCAACTCCAAAGCTAATCTAATCCTACCATACACCTTCTCAGGGTGTCATGGGTTCCTAGACATCATCAAGACCAAAGAATACCAAGGGGATATTTATAGGATGACCAAATATGTATATATACTCTAAAATCATGAAAAATGGTATAAATCACATATGTCTTGCATGTTGCTCCAAAAATGAAAAAAAAACGTATGAGATGAAAAGGAAACATGCTTACAAGTGAATATGATGAGGTGCAAAGAACAAGGTTTAGCCTAAACACTCTTGGTTTTTATTTCAAAACCTTATAAAGAATGTTAACTAGATTGTAATTATCTTGAGCTTGAGAAAAATATATGATCCCTTGCAAAAGCCCTTGATGGCCGGTTTTGAGAGGAGAGAAAACCAAGAGGAAAACTTTGCTACTATGTGAAATAATTTGAAATTGGATACAAGTGAATGAAGTGTTGGAGTGTAAAATTTACTTAAGTAATAAATGAATTTAGCAACCATATGATTCATCCCCCCCAATGGCCGGTTTTGGGGGGATTGTGTCTACCATTATATTTTTTTTTTTTTTTTATTAAATGTATAAGTTATATATTTGTAACAATTATAATAAAAAGTGTAAGTAATGTGTAAATATTATTACTTGTAGAGTAAATGGTAATTTTTGGTGCAAGCAAGTTTTCAATAGGTCAAAATAGAATGTATTGAGATAATAAAAATTGTAAAAATACATTCCTCGTGAAATTTGAGTGATAAAATAATTATCGTATAATTTTTAAGAAATCGTCGTAATAATATAACTTTAACGATTTATGTACCAAATAAATTTGAAACACTAGGAAAACTAAAAATATAGTTTTTATAAACTAAATGTAAGTTTAAAAATACATCGGGATCATTTTGAAAGTAACGGATTAAATATTTAAAATAATAACTCACGCGATAACGTTTATTTAATATAAAAATTTCGCGTTAAAAGTGAATGAAATGTCATGAATGAATTATCATGATGCAAATGATGTCAATGAAATGTAGACTAATCTTAGTCCATATGAAATGTTCGTGATGTTATGATCATGAATTCGCCGCTAAACCATAAAGGTTACGCGAATTTGGAACACGTAAACCAAGTTTACGATAAATGTTGAAATAGTGAAGCATAAATCGTTTCGAGAAATGACCTGAAAGTACGGGTTGTCACAGTGGTGGACGGTGGTAGTGGTGGACGGTGGTATTGGCAGGTGATGGTGGCGGACGGTGTTGGTGGACGGTGGAGGAGGAGGGATGGTGCATAAAATCACTCTACAAAATCAAGGACCAAATATGTAATTTACTAACGATGTGGGTTAACGGAAGTTAGTAAAAAACCCAAATCCGCCGAAAAATTTTGTTGGCAACCTTTTTGTGCAAGAAAAAAAGAAGAATGCCTTGATTAAATATGGACCCTAACTTTAGTACCTTTTTGTGCCATTTGCCCTTTATTTAACAGTAAAACCTTTAAAGAATGTTTCCACAGCAAAGGCCTTGTAAATCCATTCAGTTCCAAGTTTCGTCCATACAAAACTTGCAACCTATGTGTTCACAACCCACTGCTAAAGTATAATATGAGTAGGACATATGTGTATATGATATACATGAAGTACTTAATGTAAAGAATAACAGCCAACTGAACCTCATGACAAGTATACACAAGTTTACACAAGAATACTAGATTATATTCACCCAAGGTCAAGAATAAGGGACACAAGGGTAGGGGCGTCAGCCCGGTAGTGCTATCAATACCTCTCCAACGGCTCCATCAAGTAGTTAAACAGTTTCTAAAGAATATCGCGTACAAGAATAAGTTTACCACATTAAGGCATATATCATAATAAGTCTACACATCATGTCCAAAAAGTATAAAAAGGAAGCGTAGCACAAAAGTATAATGTTTTGAGTACTTGTGTACATAATACAAATCATGTATTTAGATAAAGCGAGTAAAGTATTTTGATAACTAAGTAAAGTATTTAAGTAAAACGAGCATGTATCTCCCCGAAGAGTTTATAAAGAAATTAAACGAGTAAAAGTGGGGTATTAAACTCACAGTAATATGTAAAAGTTTAGAGTACTTGTGAAAGTAAAAGCGAGTATTATGTTTCACTAAACAAATAGAGTGTTTCGTCAACCGAGTAAAATGTTTAAGGTAAACGAGTAAAATATGTAAGTAAAACAAGCATTATCTCCCCCAAAGAGTTTAAAATGAGTAAAAGAGGGGCTATGACTTACCTGGTATAACTGATATGATAATCAAGAAGTAAAGTGTATGGAAATAAAGCTCGGAAACTACCCGCGACCTAATATGAATGATATGATTTAGGTCTTGAAATGATGTCGTGTATGCAATTTGTAAAAGTTATATCCCCGCACATGTTTGTTTGTGAGTTTAGTTATAAAAATATCGTCACTTGATATTTCTTAGTGATAGTAAAAAAAATATAACATTTTTGGACTTTTAGCAAGTATGTATCGTAACTACGATATATATATATATATATATATATATATATATATATATATATATATATATATATATATATATATATATATATATATATATAGGGAAGGGTTATTTTCAGAACCAAATAAATTGCGAGAACTGCGAGAACCATCATCAACCAATCAGATTTTTTCTTATATTAATTTTTATTATTTAATTCAAAAGGGTATAATGGTAAAATTACTTTATTTTTTTTATATACAAAAAAACGTTTTTTTTAGTTCCCGTAATTCTAGGATTTTTTATTTTTTATTTTATTTATTTATTATTATTTTTTTAACATTGTGTGCACATGTGTTTTGCATTATAATATATAGATTTTTTTTCAAGATGCATGATTTGATAATGTAAGGTGCATATGTGTTTTTTTTTCGTATAAATGCATTTGTGCATTCCTACTAGATCTATAGTACGCATAGGTGCATATGTATAATTCTAACAGTCATTCGCTTTAGTTATCATAATTAGTGTCCCAGATCAATTTGTTAACATGAGATATAAAAATGTATAACTGCATTTATGCATTGCTGCTAGATCTTTAGTACGCATAGGTGCATATGTATAATTCTAAGAGTCATTCGCTTTAAGCCTAGAGAGCATTTGCGTTTACATTATTTTTGCTCGTATACATAACATTCAAAATATTACAATTACATCTAGCTCGCTAAGACAAAAATGGATAGAAACACATGCATTTTTCAAAACACATGTGCACTTTTCATGTTGGTCATCGTCCTCATCGTCAAAACACATGTGCATTTTTCAAAACACATGTGCAGTTTTCATGTTGGTCATCATCCTCATTGTCAAAACACATGTGCACTTTTCACATCGCTCATCATATTGGTACCTGTAACAACAAGCAATTAATAAACGAATTATTTAATCATAATAGATATGCACTGTGAATAACACATATGCACACTCTATTTATTGATTTTGTATCAATCATAAAACATATATGCATTTCAAAAACTATATTTTTTTTATAAAAATAACACAATAACAACTACTATATTGAGGACCGATAGTGTTTATGTTGACTTCGAACACTAAAGACTATTGACCTATGCGCCATAATCAAAACAGAAAAGCCGACGTATTTAATAGCAAAACTAAGATCATAAAATTAAATACATACCCATATACAATTGTTTATTTAAGCTTAAGAATTAATAAAAGAATATGGGTCTGTCACTATCATGAATAAAGAAATGAATCAAACCAAATAAGGCATCTTTGTGATATACAATTGTTTATTTACCTGGAACCGTATATCCTTGAAGGCGAGGACTTTTGCCATGTGAAATTTCTAAAATTTTCAAATGGACCCTCTTTCGATGCATGAGCAGTTCCAACAGTTGTCGAAGATTTATTATCCAACCTGTCATTTGTTCCAACACCATCTTAAAATCCAATTAAACCCAAATCAAGTTTCGAATTTTTAACAGATAGCAAACCAATTAATAAAATAAAAAGTAATTTAAGAGCAGAATAAGTGTTTGTTTTCACATTAAAAACCTGAATCGGACTAAGAAAACTTATAGAAACTGTAGACATGATGATACAAAAGATCGACACCATTAAAATTCATCATATTTGAGTACATATACAAAAGATCGACACCAGATCTGGGTTGGAAAAGATGAGTAATGGCTGAGGGCCGCTAGGTATCAAGGAGAAAAAAAACACCAATAACGATGATGGAATCAAGGAATAACTGATCATGTGGTTGTGGCAGTGAATCACAATCACTGTATTACTGGCATTTGAAGAGGTTGTATGAGACAAAACATGAATGATGGTGGCTAGGGTTTTCTTTATAGAGAGAACAAATATTGGGAGTAAATCTCATAACGTGAAATGGGACAGTTATTTAACTTATTTGTTGGATGATGTTAGATGAAATTCCATAACTGCCCTTTGACTATATTAAAAATATAAGATAGACTTCTTCTTATTTACCATAATGCCATTTCATTTTCATCCATTGATTATTTTGATCAATGGCTAGTACTGGTTCTCGCAGTTCTCGCATTTTATTTGATTCTGAAAATAACCCTTCATTATATATATATATATATATATATATATATATATATATATATATATATATATATATATATATATATATATATATATATATATATATATATATATATATATATATATATATATATATATATATATATATATATATAATCTAGATCAAATAAGATCAAACTTAAAGTTGTTAAAATGAGATCAATCTAAAATTTGACAAGTGACACTCTTCTTATAACAAAAATAATTTTTTATTAGCTACAACTAAAAATGTTAAAGTTTTGATAAATTTCTTTTTAAAATTTACGAAACCTAGGTGATACACTTTGATTAGAAGTGTAATGTGTATCAGGTTTTTGTATGTGTATCAGATTTTGGAATATTTATTAGTGTAATGTGTATCAGGTGTATCACTAATTCAAACTCATGTATCATTTGGTTATTAGTTTCTAAAATGTTAATTTGTATTAAAATATTATATTTTTGTGTATTATTGCTAAAATTGTTATTTATAAATGTTTTAGTGGTTTTTTAGACTTGATCTTATTTTTACAACTTTAAGTATGATCTCACATTAACCCTCCCCTATATAGATATAATTATAATTCATATGAACACTTATATAACTATAGATTCTATAAATCAAAGTAAAATGTTTCAAGAATTGTTTGTACTCATTTTTCCTCATTCAATAATTTTATAATTCATAAAATAACTTGGTTTCATTATAAAATTTGATAAACATATTTATGGGGGATATATTGATTTAATGAGTTTAAATAACTATTGAGTTCCTCGTTCCCATCGATCAATTCACACTTTGTGTTGGGGATTTCCTCAGAATCTGGTCCATGGTTACACCGTACTTCAGAATTTGAGTTATGGCGTAACTTGCCTTTGTTGCTTATTCCAACATTAGTTTCCTGTAAAACCATATTTCTAGAATTGACATTATTAGTATTAACGTGCTCGTGTGCAAGGTTATTAGTAAGATTCTGGTCATTACTTGACTTATCGTTCTTAATGGCACACAAAGTCTAAATTGAATGACATTTCCCCCTCTCATCCATTTTGAAAACGAGCTTCCTATTATCAATTTGAAGAGAAATGCGCTTGTTGAAAACATCGATTATGGCGCATGCAATAGCAAGGAGATGTCTTCCTAGAATTAAAGGTGTTTTTAGGTCTTCTTACATATCAAGAATGACAAAGTCCACTAGAAAAGTGAATTTATCAATCTTAACCAAAACGTTTTCCAGGATGCCTTTAGGGATACTAACATTTATATGGTCATAGAGATAGGTTTTAGGGGACCTAAATTCAGTCTTTTTCACATAGAGAATGGCATTATACTAATACTAGCCCCAAGGTCTGCAAAAGCATTTTTAACACATAAGTTTTCAATAGAACAAGGAAGAATGAAACTCCCTGGATCTTTCTCCTTTGGGGGTAGATGATTATGAACAATTGCCGAAAAACGCTCGTTTAATCTAATCTCTTCTTCCACTTAAGTGGGTTCATCCTTGAGCAAATTTTCCACATCAGATGAAGGTTCCAGGAATGTCAGCAAGTTCATTTCCTCATCATCGTTCTTATATTCATCTTGCTTAGACAAGTAAGAAAAATGATTGATTTCTTCTTCTGAATACTTAAAAGGGTATAGAGTGGTTGTCCATCATTGGTGAATATAGATTTGCAAGCTTCAGAATTCTCCCTCGTGTCTTTCTTTTGAACCTTGTTAACAACCCAAATTTTGCCTCAAGATTCTTAAGGGTCTCGTCATGGGTTATGAGATTTGATTTTGTCCCTTCCTGAAAACGTTTGAGCCAATTTTCCCTTTCATTTTGCCTTTTAGCAGATTCATCCAGGTTTTTGTAAATTGACTCCTCAAGGGTGGACTTCCTTTCCCCATAAGGAGGCCGGTTTTCTACTCTAGAGTAGTATCCTGGCGGTCCAACCCTGTATCTAGCCCCATTATCGTAATCTCCTTGAAAAGGCCTCTTAGATTTGCTGTATTTAACATCTTCACTTTTCTTGTCTTTTTCATCCAATGGGCAGTCTTTGGCTAGATGAGCTCCTCCGCAAGTGTCGCATCCTACTTGTATAGCATGCACATTTTCCTTTAGTTTCTTCATGACCCTGCCAAGACATTCAAGTTTGTTAGTAATCAAAGCGATCCCATCCAAACTTCCACTCATGCTTCTGCTGTTGTCTCCATTATGCCACTTTTGTGAATGCTCAGCCATGTTTTGAATAGCCTCAAGGGCTAGAGTAGGAGTCATTCCAGGGATCGTCCCCTGAGAATCAAGCATTTGCCTCGTTGCGATGTCAATACCCTTGTAAAACAAGTTGACCTTCTACTGGTTGTTAAGATCATGAGTAGGACACATGTAAAGAAGATCATTATACCTATCCCAAGCTTGGTATAATGTTTCGTCACCTTCTTGTCTGAAATTATGAATCTCCTCTAGTTTTTTGGCGTCTTAGAAGGAGGGCAATAGCGTTGGATAAAAACACTTTTAAGGAGATTCCACGTGTTGATGGTTCCAGCGGGCAACCTATCAACCCATCTTTTAGCAGCTCCAACGAGTGTCACTGGAAACACTCGGAGCATAATACATCATAAGAAACACACGGATGTTGAAGAGGCTCACAATGTATAATACATTTTCCACATGCTCGTAAGCATCTTCTGTCTTGTTTTCGGAAAATGGATTTGCACGTAATTCCCTCATGAACTGATTCTTGATCTCAAAATGGACATCTGCTACAATATCCAGCCTAATAAGGCCCGACCCTTGCTCTTTTCGAGTCATAGCAAGGTAATCCTACAAAGTAAGCATATCAATATCCACAACTTCCATGATTCCTGAAACTAAAAGAAAAGTGTAAGAAAAACTAAAATATTAAAATTAAAACTTAAACAAAAATCCAAATGTAGTTCCCCGGCAGTGGCTCAAAAAACTTGATGCAGGATTTCTAACCAGGTTTTAATACTTATATTGTTACTCGTCTATCTATGGTCTACCTTATGCACAAACGGGCAGACAATCCGATCGTGTGTAGTGTAGTATATTCAGTAAAGCCGATGTCATCCCAAGAGCTATGTGAATGAAGATTCTAACTTAAGTCTAATGTTATGTTTTAAAGGGGGTTTTGATTTGTTTGATTAATTAAAATAATTAACAGAAATGAAATGTTGAAAATAAATTAAGATGGAATCGATAGGGAAAAAGTGTACTAGCCTAGTTATTCATCCTATCAAGCATTGACTACGTTTTCTAACTAAGCCTTCTATCACTTCAAGTGGGGCATAAGATTCACTAGACTCTTATGGTCAATTCGCTTAGTCTATCTCCCTAGAATCCTTTTCGGAACCAAAGAGTCTATCTTTGTAGTAAGCGGAAGTACGGTAGACTAGTTTGAGTCATTAAGTACCGCTACATGCTAGATTATTTCTTTGTGTTGCCTGACCTCCCGGATCTTAGACCACACATCTAACTTCTTAAGTTCATCCAATCATGAGAGTGATCCTATGGTCAATTAACACACAAGGAAATGGCAATCCTCGCAACCAATCACACTAGTGTCCTATGGTCAATTATCCTAGTGCAAGAAGTACAAATGGTCTTCAAAACTACCAAAACTACATGATCCATCAAAAAACTAAGCATGCACACACTAGAAGCAATAATAAAATCATGATAACATAATCAAGACATGAAAGGAATCATAACTAGGCTAGCACCAAAGGTGCTTAGCCGATCATATTATGAAGAACACTAGATTTAATGTTTTGCATTGAAATGAAAGACATGGAATCGTAAATGTAAAACAAATAGGAACGGCTAAAACTTATTCATGTTATAGCGTGATTTCTCCTTTGGAAATGGCTTTGTATGCTATTGGAGACCGTCCTTGTGGAACCCTACTTCGTTCTCTGGTGATTTGTGGTGAGAAAGATATGTAAAATGCTGGAAATAGGGTTGGTATTTATAGGCCCGACACAGCTACGGTGTAACCTTGAGTTGTGGTTACGCCGTAACTAGTGTAATCATCCACGATCTTATCCATAAATAGATATTTACGGCGTAACTTAGATGGATAGTTACGCCATAACCTCTTAGGGTTTCATATACGCCATAATCTTCATGCTTGGTTACGTCGTAATCTTGTCAAAATCTCAAGTCCCCTTCTGTTCACTTTTTACGCCGTAACTTCGTACATTGGTTACAACATAACTTTCTTAATCATAAACTATTTTAAGCCTTTATATTACGGCGTAACCTCTTCTGATAGTTACGCCGTATTCCTTGATTAGCGTTGACTCGGTTTTCATGTTTGAATTCACAGTTACGGCGTAAATGGAGAGTGGAACTACACTGTAACCTCTTCATAGTCAACATACTAAAGTGTGTATCTTTATAAGTTCTTTTCCAATTCCGCGTCTCTTTAGTTCCTATGCTCATTTACAACCTGCAAATGAAATATAAAGAAATCAAAGCATATATCCATATAAACGATACAAATAATGAGCATATTAGGGGGAAATTGACACTTAAATATCAGGATTATTTAATGCCATCACTTATCTTTGTATTTGCTCCTCAATCAACTTTATTCATCTTGTAATCTTGTATTTGAATAAATGTACATTGTAGTGATTTCAAAGGTGAAGAATAAAAATTGTTCAATGTTGGAACTCAAAAAAATATGATGTGTAAAAGTTTAAAATCATTCGAGATATAAAAAGACCTAACTTTATGGTTTAAAATGATAGCGGAAATACTTTTTTGGGAGATAAAAATGATAAATAAATTATTAAGAGGTGCAAGAAAATGATTTCATAGATAAATAATGAAAGTTATGAAAGATTTCAAAAGTTTGAACTAATGTGTTAAAACCTGGTTTTGTTATCGACCCAGTTTAATCGTCGGCCGGTTGAACTATCAAGTTGAACCGGTTCTTTACATATGTATATTTGTTTTCTATATTTGATATGTATTGTTGCATGATTCCATAGTCTATCTGACTATATTCCTACATTTGATTAAACCGATGAAAAAGCTTGAGATTCTATTGATAAGTTTTGGTTTTAAGTTCTATATCTATACTACTATATAAAACATTTGGGACATGTTATTAATAGAAGGCTTAAAAATTCAGATTCAACAAACTACTTATAATGGAAAGAAGTGTTTTACAAAGCTTGTATCATACACATAATTAAAGTTGAAGAAAGAAAATTAAATGTCTTAATTATATAAACTTGTAACAACCTCAGTATTAAAAACTTATTAATGATCAAATAAATGATTTAAAGAAAAAAATGTGTAACCATCGTATAAATACTTGTAACATGCAGAACTGTGAAAAAAAGTATTGATATACATTAAAATGTCAGTTATGAAATCTCTATATATAAAGAACTCATGGTTTATGAAAGATATAAAGTAATCACACTTAACCTCACCCAACTCCTATTTTAACAACCTATCTTAGATCCAATAAAAGTGAAACAAGTATTAACAAACCAAAAAGTCTTGGCTAACAGCCAACTACTAATAACCAACACCGAAACCCATGTCCTGACCTTCACTCGTCAACTCACATCTACAGCTAATCAAACACAAACAAATCGACTCAAAATAAAAATGTTAGATCTCGGTGATGTGTTTCGTTCGTATCTTTCAAAGATATGCAATACCTTTAAAGATCTTTATAACTCAAACTTGAAACAACTCGTCATTGATCTTTCAATTAAAAGCAAATGCAAAAGAAACCTACCCGTGACATCCTTAAAGAAGATCTTGAAGACTATGTTGTTTTACGGTTTATGTTTGTTATTCGGGTTGGTTGTTTTACGGTTTATGTTTGTTATTTGAGTTGGACAGAATGAAAATAATTGGAATTTGGTGACTAAGGCCTTTATGGGAGGATTTATGATGGTTGATGTCAGATATTTGACGGTGGTAGCCAGAAATATGTGGTTACCACCGTAAGGATATAACAGGCGGTGGATCGATGGTGGTTAAAGGTGGAGGAAGGCGGCAGGGACAATGGTAAGTTTGGATGGGGTGGAGTAGTAGAAGAGGAGGAGATTGTGTTGTTTATAAGAATATTTTATAAGAGATGAATAAGCTTATAGTGTTGTATCTTGTGAAAATTAAGATCATGCCCGGGTAAAAGCATTAGTTTGAAGACATTTTTTTGAAAAGACACTAATGTAATTATGGGAAATATTATTAGACTTATCTTTTTTCCTATTTCAATAATTGGATTAACGCAATTTTTGGCATTTCCCAATCGGGTTTTTGTATTAACTTCACACTATTACCATTTATATTGTGAATTAGCAACGTGAGATTACCTTATTATATTTATATGAATAGTTTCCTATTGCTAAAGATTAGCACAACGTAAAATTATCACCATCCGTTTAATTATTGTGACAAAAAATGTATAATCGAAAAACATTGTTCGCTGGAAGTTTTAATTACAGGGTACCAGTCGTCGTAACGCGCGGATACCCTGCTATGTTGAAAAATGAGTTAATAATATCGGAAGCTTATTGCATTAGAGATGCTCTTACGTTGATGTAATAACTATTTTCACATTACATATAAACCTTAATATAGTATATTGCAGGGTACCCGCCGCCGCAATGCGCGGGTACCCAGCTAGTTTATAATAATATAGCAAAAATTTGTAACAATAATCAACTTATTATTGTTAGTCATAACAGTCTGTATTAAACTAAAGTAAATTGCATTTTTGGTCCTGTGGTTTGGCCAAATTGTAGGTTGAGTCCTCATCCTTTTGAAAGTGCAACGGGCATCCTTGTTTAGAAGTTTGGCCCGCATGTTTGGTCCCTCGCCCCAGACGACGTTAATATACTTCTGTTAGTCAACCCACGTGCATAACACATGAAGGGTATTTATGTCTTTTTAGTTCACTACAATCCAAACTAACTTAATTAATCTCACCTAACTCCACCCAATCTACTTTATATTCACCACCCCCACCGGATCTACTTTACCATTTTAATAACCAAACCCAATAGTGGTTATTTGCACATCATGGACTCGATTCAACCATGGTCGTCGTTTTTTCTCGTTCCCCCAAATTGTAAGTTGTGAAAAATTAATAATCTTTTTTTCCAAGTCAATAATATTAGTATTGATTCATTGTAGGGTATGGAATGTGGTTTTTTTATTGGATGGATCCACCCATGTGTGCTCGTTCAATGGATATCATTCATGGGTTGGTAAGGGCAAGAAATGTTGTTGAACAATCAAAGGATGCAATGGTTGCTAAAAATGGATGATTGAAGAAATTTTTTATATGTAGATGGATTGTTTTTATAGTGTATCTGTTTATGTAGGTTGATGTAATGTTGAAGCAGTGTTATTGATGTAGGGTGATGTATGTTTTGTGTTGGCAGTGACACTGGGTTGGACTCTTGAAAAATCGACCTAAGAATGCGTAATGGTCAATTTGTTTTGTAATATATTATGTATTTCAATCAACAATATTTGGTACCCAATTGTCATAAACACAAGGACACACAAATGGTATAAACATAAGAAAACATAAATGCTATAAACAAAAGAACACAAATTCATAAACTGCAAAATACTTAAACCACAAATATCTTAAACATACTTAAACTGTTAATACAAATAAGCCATAAAAACTTTTATTTATATTTTACGATCTTCTAATGTTTTGTCGGTAACAAACGTAAAATCATTTTAACGAAACAAATAAAATACGTAAAAGGTTTGAGCCAATAGTTTACTAACACGCTTATACTAAATATATTAAAACCATATCAAAAACATGTTTAGTAAATAAGTTATATAAAACCAAAGACATTTTCATATAAATACTAAACAAATAATATTGTTTACATCTTATAGAAATGCATATGTATAACAACTAGTGTTTAGATAATGTACATATATACTTTGTATATATTGTAATGGGTAATATAATAGGTAAAAACCAAAGTCCATGACCCATGACCATGACCCATGATCCATGACCCAAAGTCCATAACCCATACCCATGGAGCATGATCCATAACCCATGACCCATTACATGACATCATGCATGAAGTCATGTTGGGTATTATCCATGATCCATGACCCAAAGTCCATGACCCATGAGCCAAGATCCATAACCCAATGTCTAGATACATTGCATCTTGTTGGGTATCCATAATCCTTTACCCATAACCCATGGTTCATAACTCATAACCCATAACCCGGTTTGCAACCCGAAATCCAGACATAAGCTGACCCAGCAGCTGAATCCCAAGGATTGCACTAGCCGGATCCCTCTAGGGAGGGATCCGTGGGAACTGTAGGACAATAGAAATTTTTTTCTATAAATAGTGAGCCATTTCTCTCTTGCTCACTACCTCTTTTACACATACCCTCTCTTAGTAATGTAACATCTCTAACCTCTGATCCAAAGGATCATTCTATATAGTTTTATGTTTGTGTGATTCTCTAGGTTCCTCTTAAAGGCGAGATCACCACCTCTTAAAGACGTGTAAGCTCAAGGTGATGAGTTGCCAAGCTTCGTCATCATCAAGACCACTGAAGTGTATCTTGTTGATAGTTCTTTTCTCCCTCCATAGAAGTGTTGTGTTGAAGGCATTAGTGAAAGGTGCCGAAGGGTCGTATCGAAGGCATTAGTGAAAGGTGCAAGGGTGTACAATCGATATGGTGCATCGATGTACAAGATAGATAGTTTTGGTTAAAGGATATTGATATCCTTATGGTGTTGTAATAAGGAGTGTGTCTCCTTTGGGGTAGTCGTGTTGTGGTGTAGTGTTGGGTAGTGGTTCCTCCTTTGTAATGGAACTCGGTATCTAGCCTTGTACCAGATAGAGTGTAGGCGACGTTGTGATAGGTGTGGTTCTACCTCGTGGAAGAACTCGGTGTCTAGCCTAGTACCAGATAAAGAGTAGGCGACGTTGTGAAGGCTTCTCCGTCACATTAAGGAGCTTGTGTTGTGTAGTGCTTACGAACTCTCGAGTGGGGTACTCGGGGATTGGAGTAGGGCAAGGAAGGTGTCCTTGTATCCAACCCACTATAAATACTCGTGTCGTGGTTTTGTGTTTCCTTACTCTTTATCTTTGCATTACTTACTTATATGCTTATCTATCATTATCCAACACGCACAACAAATAGATTGACATAAGTCGATGTAAATAGTTTCAAACGAAGTTTTAATCAGTAAAAATATTCAACCCTCTTCTAGTTTTCCAAATAAACCATACATAAAGTTAAAATCCATGAAACATTCTCATCCTTACTAGATACTTAAACCACAAGTGCAATTCCATGAAACACAAAAAACATACTTAAACTACAGTACTTTTATCAGCCATATTGTTTGAAACAAAACACATCCGACAGTCTTTGTTGGTAATAAGTCTCTATTTGCACTTTTTTTTGTTCTTCTTGTAGTAGCTTGAACATTGGTTGTAGTAGCTTGAACATTGCTTGCAGTGGCTTGAACCTGGTTAGCAGAAGCTTGAACATACTTGCAGTAGCTTGAACCTAGGTAACAAAAGTTTGAACAAGGGTACCAGATGGTTGTACCTGGATTTCAGAACATACGTTATAAAGAACAAAAGTCATACCTGAAAAATGGGATCTCGTCCAGTGTTCTGGTGCAATTTTGTTCAACCATTCATAAGCCTTTATATAATAGGATTTCAACTGATTCATGGCATTAGTGAATTCCACAGTTGTTGCAGTTGCATCTTTCCATAATAAGTCTTTAAATACTCCACCTCTCCATGTCAAGCTCATATTTTCATTGATATGCCTCACATAGAACCTATGCTCAGCTGCTGGAAACAACTTCTTAATTGCTAGCAATAGTCCATGAAATTTAAAGATATAACATATATAAGAACATATACCAATAAATCCCTACCATCAGGTCTGTAACCTTGCTTCAAGGATCCCAAGAAAACATAAATTCTTTTGAAATTCCTAGTTGTAGATTCTGGATCTCCTTCCCTTCCAGAATCTAACCTAACTGTTGTGTTAGATTACACATCTGTAATTCCACCACATAGTCTCTCAGCAAAGAATAATGCACCTGAGCATCACCCTTCAAAACAGACTTTGCCTTTGCTTTTTCTCTAAAAGCTTTATGAATTGAAACACCAACATGAAACTGTTTCTGCATTTGATCTTGTATAGCCTTAGTTGACAAATATGGATTCAGCTGTATCAGATCTAGAACATGTTCTGATAAAAAAGTAGAAGTGCAAGTTTGGATTTTCCTGGACAAGAGACATTTATATTAATCTGTATATGATCTAACAACCCATTTATGTGAATCATTAAAGTGTATGTAAAAATACCAATGACATATTGTCATCATCCACTTGTTCAATTACCTTTTTGATTATTCAATGTGGCAGCTTTTGTCTTTTTTGGATATCCAAAGATGTCATTTGTCCACCACTACCCAATGTTGTTATGGTCCTTAAATAAATTTCCCTAAGTCTAACGGCATCATTCTTTTTAAGATTTATATTTCTCATTGTTTCAACAATATGTGCCTTAATTCTCTTTTTGGCTTCTTTCTTATTGGTAAAATTTTGGCCAACATAAAAATAGTTAGCAATCCTACTATTTGCAGCAACTGCTTAACCTTGTTTCTTAAGCTTATTAAGTGCTGATTTCCTACCACTATCATTGTCATCTCCAACACCACTTTCATAACAATCAAATTCAATTACCTCTACGTCATTCTCTATCACATTAACTTTAAGATGCAATGGTTCAACATTTGCTTACATCATCAACCCTAAAATTAAATCCATTCATATTAACTTCTACTTCCTCTATGATGTGTTCAACATCAACAATACCATTATCATCATTAATAGGGGTGATCAGAAACCGCACCGCAATCCGCAATCCGCACCGCAAAAACCGATCCACAATAAAAACCAACGATGCGGTTCTTGAAAATAGAAAAACCACATTTTGCGGTGCGGGTTAGGTTTTCACCGAAAAACTGCACCAAAATAACCGCACCGCACCACTATGTTATATTCATATATAGTATTTTTTTTTTTTTTTTTTAGAATAACACACACAAATTTATAACTTTTTATGACTTTTGTTTATACTTTTATTATAAATTATTTCAAACACATTTTAAAGATAAATTATCATCTTATTATTTAGTTAATATAACTTTATTTTTCTTTCAATTAGTTAACATACATTTATTTTTCTTTCAATTTATCATCGAAGTTTATAAAATTCTTCATCTCATTTGACTTTTACTATTATATTGGAGTAGAGTTATTTTACATACCAAACTTTTTTCACATGAGGACTCATCTCCACCATTCATTTAAAAGAAAATAAGATTAAGCATTTTATTATTTCACCTATTTTTATAATTTAAATATCTCTTAAACCGTTAATCGTTAAGCGAAAATATTTACACCATCATTTAATTATCTTTATAGGCACTTTGATATACTTTCGAAAAAAGAAAATTTTCACGTTTTTTATTTTTTCGTTTTTTACGTTCAAATTTACATAAAAATCATATATGATAAAACACTAAATTGAATATCACATGTGATATTTATGTAATATCATATATGATATTACACTAATATCACATGTGATATTACATATCATATATGATATTACACTAATATCACATATGATATTCAAGTTAGTGTTTTATCATATATATTTTTCAAATTTATAGAAAACAAAAACTTAAAAAAAGCGTGAAAATATGAAAATTTTTTTGTCGAAAGTATATCAAAGTCATCTATAGAAAGATAATTAAATCATATATATTTTTTCGCTTAACGACAATTGAAAGATATTAATATTCAAAAATGATGAAAGTGGGTTTTAAATTGTTGATTAATCTCAATAGATCAAATAAAAATGGAGGGTGAAGATTGATCCCTTGGTATGTAAATAATCTTTTGTCCTCAAATGATCTTTTATCATTATATTGATTTATAATTTCATATTAATACACAACATTTTGTATATATGTTTCACCATATCATGCAACATTATAATATATTTATTCTATAATAAATATATACCAAAAATTATATATTTTTTTAAATATAAAAAAGATAAAGAAAAAACTTTGGCCCAAAAAACCGCAAGAACCCGCAAAATCAACCCGTAAAACCGCATAAACCGCAAAACCGCGCAGATGTGGATTCTCTTTTTTAAAAAACCGCAATTGCGGATGCCGGTTGGGTTTTACCAAAAACCGCACCAACCCGCACCACGCTCACCCCTAATCATTAACCACTTCATGTACATGCTTACTAACCCCTTCATCTACATGCTCACTAACAGGTTCATCCATATGCTCATTAAGCCCTACATCTGCTATATGCTCATTAACCCCTTCAGGTAACATGCTCACTAACAGGTTCATGTGTATGCTCACTAACACCTATATGCTCATCGTCATTAAAACATTCGTCTGCCATATCATTAACATCACTAAGCCCTACATCTGCTATATGGTCATCCACTGCATCACTAACATGGTCAGTTACATCATTATTTTGCTCAGTATTATTCCACTCAATGGCCAACTTCTTCCTACCACTAGACATTTTTTTTTTTTTTTCTGAACATCAACTTCATCCACATCAACTATTTCATCGTTATCATCTAACTCTCTAATTTCAACTCCCCCTAAATGAAGGCGTGTAAATGACTCAACAGTGGTTTTATTGTGTTCAATATAAACTTTTGTAACATTATGCTTTGAAACATACTTAATTAAATTAACAACATCATCATCACACACCAATGCTCTAACTCCCCGATCTAAGTTTTTCCTAGGTATCTTGAAATGATAAAGCATGTTTTGCTTAGGATTATATTTTAACATTTAACAATATTATTAAGCACTTCAACCGTAAAGTGTTCACTATCCACCAAATCCACGTTTTGAACCTTACCATTAACATACTTCCTATTAGGTATGGTTGTGAAATTTCCACCGTGATGCACCTTCATTGAGAATATCTTGGGATAATCGGCTGTTTAATAAACAAAAACCCATTTTCAGAATTTAAGTTAATAAAATAATGAAAAGTCAACCAAAAACATATTAAAATATACAAGTTTTTACCATATTGCTTATAAGGATCATAATCCAATAAATCATGAGGACGAGAATGCCACACCTGACTCCCCTAACCATTTTTATATTGTTAATATTCATGAATGAATTTTGTAGCTATGTAATGATACAGAGGATTGAGAGTAACATTAAATTGGGTGGGGAAAGTAAATTAGTTTTTTTTTTTTTTTTTTTTAGTTGTAATGGTAAATTAAAGAGGTTAAAGGAGAGAGTACATTGAGTGGGGTTGGGTGGGATTAATTAAGTTAGTTTGGACTATAGTGAACTAAAAAAGATATAAATACCCTCACGTGTTATGCACGTGTGTTGACTAACGGAAGTATACTAACGTCGTCTCGGGCGAGGAACTAAACATGCAGGCCAAACTTTGAAATACGGACGCCCATTGCACTTTCAAAAGGATGGAGACTCAACCAGCGATATGGCCAAACCACAAGGACCATTTGCAATTTACTTTAATTTAATATATACTGTTATATTTTAGAATAATAAGTTGATTGTCGTTGAAATTTTTTGCTATATTATTATAAATATAGTTGATGTTTCTACATAGTTTCTAACTATGTTTACTGTTTTATAAAATTTTAACTAATATTGTTCCTCACTTTTTAACATGCCATTTAAATTTAGAAAGGTTGATGGATAAAAGTTAATTTTTCTAGATTTTTTTAATAAAAAGTGATGAGAAAAAAAAATATTAAACAGTCCACAATATAAATAAGCTAGCCTCAACGTTTAAATTTCTCTTGACCATTGCATTGTTATGTGGCAAAATCTCATTGGCTGGTCAACCTATCTAGCTTAGCATTTGAGAAATGACAGTGAAATCTGCGACTCAAGAGAGCTGTGCCGGATATGTGTCGTGGACGGATCTTAGACAAACACAAACAAAACGTGACATGAGGTCTCTCGTTCTTACACCAGGTGTAGTGGTGACCAACATTATTATCATCAAACGAGTGACATTTCACATTTTACTTTACTACTGACAACCAACATAGTATAATAAGACAATCAATCACCATTCAAACATATTCCACTTATTACAACATCAAATTGTAAATCGATCAAGTTTATTTTGTCACCAAAAAATCATCGAAATATTTAGAACCACGTGCAACGTACGCACATCAAAAACTTCTATTATAAAGTTATTATATAATAACTGTTCACATAATTTTTCGTTCAATGAATTAATTAAGATATGTGAAGATTATAATTAACGTATAGTGGTTCTTAACACATATCCAGCAAAAAAGTTGAAGAAGTGATGATTTAATGGAGTAGGAAGTTGGTACACAAAGTAGAGCAGGTTATATGGTAAGTGATCAAAGCCTAAAAGACTTCATGACAACTAACACACCCATGTTTTTATAAATTGGTTACCAACTCAACTATGTTTAAGTTGTATAAATTCACACATCTTAATTCATTTTTTTCACAAACTATTTCAATACCATCTTACAACATTTCTAACAAGCTACATAGGCTTTTCGAAAGTTGAAACATCAAAAATTAGAAAATGTCGAAGGCAGGACGATTGGAAGAAGGTGATGCATCCAAGGTCCCCGTGCCCGTTGGTTCAAACAAAGGAGTTTCTGTGATGGATCTTGTTTTGCGACTTGTTGGCATTGCGGGTACTTTAGGTGCCGCCATTGCCATGGGAACCAACGAACAAACTCTACCTTTCTTCACTCGGTTTGTGCGTTTTGATGCACAATACGATGATTTCACTTCTTTCAGGTTTGCTTTTGGAAATATATCATTTTTGCTTCATAAAACTCGGTGAACTTATGGTTTTTCCATCTTTGTGTAGGTTGTTCGTGTTTGTCAACGCGATAGTATGTGCATATTTTGTTCTCTCTGTCCCGTTATCCATTGTTCACATCATAAGGAGTGTGGCAAGAGGAAGCAGAATACTCTTAATTATTCTCGACACGGTAATAAGACTTTGATAAGTGATAACTAATGCATAATTCGTACCCCTAGCTACTATCTCTTGGTTTCACACGAGGCCAACGTAGGGGTACTAAGTATATTTTTATGTATAAAATGATATGTTACTAACATTTTACAAAATTGTTTTGAAGATCATGCTAGCTCTACTGACCGCTGGGGCATCTGCTGCTGCATCAATCGTGTATCTGGCTCACAACGGAAACAGTTCCACAAATTGGCTACCAGTGTGCCAACAATACGGGGACTTTTGCCAAGGCGCATCTGGTTCACTCATTGGATCATTTGGAGCCATCGTGGTGCTTATACTAGTTATCTTGCTTGGTGCCATAGCCTTATCTCGACACCCTAAACGTGTACATCTTTAATTTGTTCTGCGTATGCTATGATTGTGTGTAATTTCACCTTGTGGTTTTCCTGAATTATATATCGTGTGAATTATTCTAATGAAATGTAATGAATCTTAAACTTTTCTTATATCTTATATATATGTGTTCACTTTTACATCTCACAAAAACAATCTTAGCTCACATACGAGTCACACTTGACATCATTTATACATTTTGCTACGCTAGAACAGCAACAAGATCATCAATCGATTGCAACGTCTTCTCATAGTATAGATAGGACTCATACACCTTCGGTGTCCGAACATAATAATCAAACTGCGAATAAGAAAACAAATAATTAAGAATCACGCTCTTCAATGTTATAACTATGTATCATTACTAACAAGTAACAACTAATAATATGCTGAAACAAAATACTACAGTATAGCATTTTACTAGCTAGACCTTTGCTAATACAGTACTAATAAACTTGTAGTACAAACCGAACATTATTATTCATAGCTAACTACTCGTAAAGTTTCTAATTAAATAGGAGTATGTTACATCTATCTTAAAATGCTTTTTGAAAAAGTTATGAACAAAATTAAATAACTAATGGAGCAAGTAAAGATACCTCAGACATGTTATCAACCAACTCATTAGCAGCTTTAACATACGAATTTTTACTACTTTCCGGTACAATCGACATTGCATTCTTCAAATCCTGTGAAAGATACGCTGACTTTAGCCTTATATAAAACAAAACATACCTCCACGACATTGTTTCCAACATGTTCCTAATACTATGCAACCCTTCTCTAGTTTGCTTTATTCGAGCCACGGCGTCCTCAGCAGATAGCCCTGGCTCGAAAAAGCGCTCTTTTATAAATGATCTCGTACCCCAACTCTCGGCTAATGCTACATTTGAATTATTCTTATTATTAAGTGTGGTTAGTGCTAGTGCTGATATGGATGTGGATATGGATATGATAAATTTACGACGTTGGGATGATGGGCTTTGCTCGTTGGAGAGTGTGGCACGTATTGGTGGTGTTGTGTGGTGGTGAAGGTGGTGGGTGGTGGTGATTTGAGGGTGAAATATGGTGGTTGTCATGGTTTAAGGATATGGTGAGAGTTGATATCGTGAAAAAAATACTTGGTATTGCATGCGGATGAGCTGTTTACGGGCAATTTTTGTTGCTGCCCGTTATCCAACATGGACCTTTGGTTTTGATGACGTGGCTTTCGTTATCTTTATTCAAATACTACGTAATTTTTAACGGACTTTGGAGTAATGCTATTTGGAAATATCATGACAAAGGTAATTTTTTTTTAATCTCAAAATTATAGTTTTTATTTTTGTTTTGGAATGTTTTAAATTAAAGGTTTTGTTAACCACAATTTAATAAGTTGTGATTAAGGTTATCTGAAAAATCAATAATTAATTAATATAAAATATTCTATGTTTAACAATAATTTTTATGATTATCGTCATTAAATATACTAGTTATAATATCCGTGCACGCACGGGGTTTTTACATGAAGTTTTTTTTTATCATGTATTAATCTCGAGTATATTGCCTTAAATTGTATGAAACTTTACACTTTTATCATATATACATTAATCACTTAGATCATACGAAATCATATGAAATCCCTGTGAGTTTGTAGTAATCTGCTACTTTCGTGCGTATTCTAATCAAAACTTTTAAAAGAGATGGCACAAGGTTTGGGCATGCTCTACATCATTTTCAGTATAAGCTGGATTGATTAACTAAAAAAGTACAGGTTCCTAGAATAGCAGCTTATTTCACATTTCTCTTTGTTAAGAAGTAGTGAAATAAATGTAAGAGGGTTGCATTATACATCCTTTATAAAGTAAGTAAGACCATTGTTTCATGCTTTTCTCAAATTACCTGCAATTTTTTTATTTATTATTATTTTTTTTATTTTTTTTTTATTATTTCTTTTTACGGGTAGAAGCTTAAATTACATGCATTATATGCTCGATAGTGAAGGTGTCCTCAATGTAATATATTCAACCCAATTGTATATTACAAGGCGATGGCATTATTGACAAATTATAAGTCCTAAATTACACTAATACTTGACTACTTAACAATTTAGCTGTTGAATGGAACTGTTGAGGAGAAAACCTCTCTTGTTGAATTGTGTATCTAATCCAGGACCCAATCAACGTAATGGTGTAAAATACAGCATAATTAGCTCATTTTTTTTTGAACAAAGATTAACTGATTAAATAGATGTAAAAGACATATATAGAAGAATAAGATAATTGAATACTTGAATTCATTTTTCGTATTGCATGAGTTATGAAAAAATATTTAAATTTTTGTGCAGTCGTCATCACCTTATGTTTCACTCTCATCGTCATATTTTCCTTGGTTAGGCTGAAATAATAGAATTATAATGTGTGAGTAATAAGAAAATTGCTAACAAATGTATAAACATTAACTGGTATCTATATAAGAAACAACACATATTAATAGTTTTTACCTGCTCATATTTTAAAAATCTTGTTGCACCAGTAGCTAGCTTCTGTTTGACATTTTTAGGAGTCATTATAAAGCTTGAAGCAATGGATGAACTTGCAGGGATGGTGGTTTTTTATCTCTGATTTTTAACACTTGATTGCTAGCTCTGACTATCTATATCTATATAAAACAAAACCATTACACATTAATTACAATTATAATTTGCGAGGAAAAGTACTTATTCTATTGGTGCTAAAAGACACCTATGTAAACAAATAACTTTTTCTTTCCATGTATCAAATTTACTTCTTCAGTTCACAACGTAAGGATTTAGATAGAATTAAGAGTAAACTGCAAAAATCATCCCTGTGGTTTGTGTATTTTCATGAGATAAATCATTATCTCAAACCTTCATTAAACATCCTAAGTCCACAAACCTTTAGCAATAATCATCCACGAGCACTAACGTCGTTAGCTTTCCCGTTAAGTGTTAAATAATATTTTCCGTTAGTCCCTTCATTAACATTTTTGCACCGTTAGTCCTCATTTCGTTTTCGTCACTTTTTTACGTTTTGTCGTTTTACTTCGTTTTAAGTAAAACTTTATCCGTTTTATCCCTTTTTGTATGTATTGGATCCGTTTATTTTACGTTTTAGTCCCGTCATTTTACGCGTTTTCACGTTTTTAATCATTTTGCGTTTTATCCCTTTTAAATCGTTTTTATATGTTTTCATCCGTTTTTTTTACGTTTTTGTCCGTTTTTATCCGTTTTTGTCAGTTTTTTATCCGTTTTCGACCGTTTTTTTTTACGTTTTTATCGGTTCGCTGATTTTTCGTTTTGTCTGTTTTATCGTTTTAGATTCGTTTTATCCGTTTTAGTTTAAATCCGTTTTTTTTTTCCGTTTTCGCATATGTCTTGTGCAATATGTCTTGTGCAAACGCACCCTTGGTATCTAACAATCTAAAATAGCAATATGTCTTGTGCAAACGCATAGTATATGCTTCTTGTCCTAATGAATAAACGCGAATTATAGACTTGATCAATTACTAGAAATTAACAAAGTGAAGAAAACTTTGCACATACAAAACTAATAGTCTGACGTTAATCACAACATTCATACTCGTCACCTTGACGTTATTAATCCTCAATGTCAACGGTCCACCACCTCCAGCCACCGTAACCACCACATCCTCACCGGCGACCATCGTCGGCAACCCCGTATCCAGCGGCAGATTAAGCAGCTCCAACGCCGTCAACCTCATGTTAGGCACAATATGAAACTTCAAATTAGAAACGCCACCAACGCCAAAACAGTGTAATCACTCATCCGTAGTTTACACGATATCGTCTTTAACAAAACCGCGCATGATAGCAGCTGGACGTGAAGGAAACAGGCGGCGTCATCTTTTCAACCCGACGGTGAAAGCGAGAGATCGCTAGGTAGCCTTGGATGCGTGGGCGATGACGTGGCCGTCGTTGTAGATATCAGGGCGCGTGATCTGCACGCCTCCAACGAAGAGCGTGGGGTTGTTGTCATCAGTAGTTGTAACGGTTTTAGTTAAAGTGAGGCAAAGAGGTGAGTTTTTGATTGGTGAGGTGGCGAGTGTTTGGATTTTGGTACCAAAAGGGAGGTTTTTTAGGAGATGGTAAGGGTAGAGATTTGGGACGGTGTGTTCGAGAAGAAGGAGTGGTAAAGAGCAGTAAGGTCATGATTGGAGTGACTAACGGGAGTGACTAACGTGAGGACTAACGGTGCAACAAATGTTAACGGAGGGACTAACGGGAAAATATTATTTAACACTTAACGGGGAAAACTAACGACGTTAGTGCTCAGGGATGATTATTGCTAAAGGTTTGTGGACTTGGGGATGTTTAATGCTGAAGGTTTGAGATAGTGATGATTCTTGCGAAAATACACAAACCACAGGGATGATTTTTGCAGTTTACTCTATAATTAATAGGTGTCAGTTCACAATTATCTATACTTACGTTGTGTTTGGAAGGTAGATTAGAGGAATTCCATCTATACTTTGCATTTGTACACAAAAACGTAAATTGTGACAATGCAATAGATGATTAGTAAGATGTGGTGCAAGAGTTAAAGTTCATATAAAATACCATATGATTGGTGGAGCGCTTAAAAGTAGAAAAACATTGAATGATTCTTTGTAAACCAAACACTTCAAAGTGCTTTTCTTCTTTCAAAAAATGCAATAAGCGTTACACACTAAAAATTAAGTAATCCAAGCACCCTATAAAAGGCACAAAGGTATTATCAGTATCTTTTATTCTATGGAAAAAGTCTACTAAATTCTATAACTTGAGTTCCATCTTTTGTAATCTCTCTACATTACTTATTCCCCCGAATGTCGCCATTAAATACAACTTATAAGATTGATTAAGGCCTTTAGGGTAAGCCTAAAAATATCGAATTCGAAGAGTTAAATATATCAAAGCTGCTATTATATGGGAAGTATGCATCAACTAAGACTAAATTCTATAACTTGAGTTCCATCTTAGAAGGATTCCGAGGGGTGGTATTGAAGCTTCACAACTTGCTGATTTGAAGAGCCGAATAGGGGATGTGGTGCTATCGGAGCATAAGGATGCTTGGAAGTGGTCTCTTGACACCAACAAAGGTTTTTCGATTCGAATACCTCACTCGAATTCTAATTGATTCCCATATCCTTGAATGTTCTCCTATCGCTACTCGTTGGAATGGCTACATCCCTATTAAAGTTAATATCTTCTTGTGGAGGTTGTTATTGAATAAGCTTCCTTCTAGGGTAAATTTGGATAGGAGAGGCATTGATGTCCCTTCGATCTTATGTCCCATTTGTCAAGAAGATGTTGAAACGGCTAATCACATTTTTTTCACTTGTGAGATGGCTTCTACTTTGTGGTCTATGTTAGCTAAATGGTGGGAGGTTGATATTCCTTTATGCTGAATATGGAGGATTGGATTATTGGCTTGATTCCTCACACTTCCCAAAAAGGTTAGAGGCTTTCTAGAAGCGTAGGTGGGGGTTCTTTTATGGTGCATTTGGAGCTTTCGTGCTTGATGCCCGGTCTTTTCTACTTCCTCTCCTAAGAAGTGGATTGTTATGGGATAAAGTTGTTTCTCAATCATTTTGTGGATTTCCTCTAGGAATCCCAATTTTAAGTTTAGTTGGGTAGGTTGGTTGCATAATCCTATTGCTACTATATCGTCCTTGTAATTGTTTCTAGCTTTTGCTAGTTTAATATAAAGCCGCCGTTCAAAAAAAAAAAAAAAAATAGCCCCTATCTCATATGAAACTACATACATGGATTAACACATGTAAAAATTCAAACCTCCAGTTTGGATGAACTTTTAGCCACAACCATCAATAAATTTTCAATTAACTGCAAAGCAAAAAACCAATATACAAACCGAATTCAAAATTATTAATTAACAGGGAAAAACTAACAATAAGAAAATCAAATTAGCATATAATTCAGTCAATAAACTAAAAAAAAAAATAAAAAATAAATAGCAAATCGAATTAGGGATTCTATTAATTCTATCTAAATCGAATGAGGAGACGAAGGCTATGAAGATTCAAGTGTAAGGTTTTGTGTTTGGAAGGTAGATTGTGTTTCACTTTCCCTCCGATTTAGTCCATGATTACGAACTAATAGCTCTGAAGTACATGTGTATTTTTTATTTTTCCTTTTAAGTTATATTTGAAAATCGAACTTTTTAGTTTTTGACCAAATCAGGAAATATTTAGTCTCTTTTCCTTGAAAACTTTTTTTTAATAAAAATAACATTAATTCAATTATTACTTAATAAGGTATGAATTGATTTTTTTGAAATGAAAAATTTCCCGCTTAGGATTTTGTTTTATTATATAAAAGATATAAATAAAAAAATAATTAATTCATTAAATGCTAATTTCACATAGATGATGATGCTTATCCACAATCCATTGAGTTATGGCTAACAAAACCCTTAAATTAATAGTTTATTTTTTTCTGAATCAACTAAATTAGTGGATAAGATTATATTCTATTGATTGAAATGTTAAGTAATCTCATTTTTATTAAACTGTATATGTTTATCTGATGACAATAATTTTGAGACGTAAAAAACATCAAACTTTACATTTTCTAAGCTTGATGTTCAAGTTGTAATGCAAGTATCTGTGTTCAACTAGCTCATATATAATAAGAGAATATATAAATTAAATAAATAAAAATTTTAATTGATTACTGAAAAAGCTCGATTGTAAAATCGAGTCCTCTTATTGATTAACAAAAGTCAAAACTGAACTAGTTTGGTCAAACTTTAAAAAATAGATTGTTATAAAAAAAATGAAAATACGCATGGCCTTGTGATCTCTTCTATTTCAATTTCGGATTTAATAGTTAATCAACGTTATATTTTTATTGGTTAATAGAATTAACAATCAAACCATAAACTTTAATAAGAGGCTAATTTTAGATTTAATTATATGGGCTTAAGTGTAAAATTTTCAATATAATTTTTCTAAAAATTTATATATATAGCAGAAACCAATAAACTTTAATTTTTTTATTCAAAATTATTATTATTATTATTATTATTATTATTATTATTATTATTATTATTGTTGTTGTTGTTGTTGTTGTTGTTGTTGTTGTTGTTGTTGTTGATGTGGTTGTTGTTGTTGTTGTTATTATTAATATAATAAATATTATAATTATAACTAATATTATTAAATTAATCGTAATACTAAAAACACACCAAATGTACAACATACATAAACATCTATATTTAATAAATTTGAATTATGTTAAAATATCAAATTATACTACTCAAACAAAAAGATTATTAAACAAAACTGATCATATTGTGAAACCTGAGCAAATATAGTTGTAATATTTTTATTATTAATTGTTATTGTCGAACCTAATACTCGATTAATAACCTGATAGTGCAAATATGAAGATATTTAAACTAAACGGTCTCTTATGTTTTAATGATGAGAAATATGTAACTTGTAATATATAACCATATATTTCTCAACACATCTCGTCTTCAAGGTCTTGAGTCTTCTCGTGATGCAACAAATGTTTGAATATGTTTATTATGTTGCATTATGATCAAACACCTAACAAGTCATAGAGAATGTTTAAAGTATATATTGGAGTTACTGAGTCTTTGAGGATTTACAATTTTCAAAATTACAAACTAGCCTAATGATCAAAGTTGCAATTGTTCCATTTAAATTGCATCAAAACACTTTCCTAATTTCATAAACTCTCTAGCATCATTTTATAAAATGCATCCTTAATACTTGTATCATTTTTATAAAAACACTTTAATAATTTACAAAAATGAATTCTCAACTAGAAAGGAAATTATTCAAATATGAGTTCACCTAATTTACATAAACCTCATTTTTTTTTCTTTTTTTGTAGTGAGACCAAATCACTTTGTTTTTAATTAATAAAACTTTCATAAACACTTGTAGATTCAAACATCATTAGTTAGTCAAAAACATACTTTAGGAGCCTTTTAAACATGTGAACATTTGTGAAAAGAATGGAAACATGTGACTAAATCAAATTCAAAAAATCTAGAAACTTTATCAAAACTGGTGACCTACGGATCCAAAACATGGGACGGATCCTTGTATGAAACCGTGGGGTACTGAGAGGGTGTTTGCTTGCTTATTTAAGTAACTCACTTGATCACCATTCAAACCAAGCTATTGCAATGTAACAAAACATTTATTAATTCTTGAAAACAGTTACTAATAAATGATCATAATGTTTCTAACACTCATTTATTGAAAACACATTAACTTGTCATAATCCACGAAAACAAGCCTATAGCTCTAATCACCTTTATCCATTCAAAACATACTAGCATGCGAAGATCCACCACAACAAGCTTATATCTCTTCTAATCCTTATACATTAGAAGCTTCTTATGAAAAGAAGATCAACCATATCAAGCTTATAGTTCATGATTTTAAGATTAGGCATTCACGTTCATTAGATAATCATGTCTTGTATCACCATTATACAACACCATGTATCACTATCAAATAACACCATGTATCACTATCATACAACACCATCTATCACCAACAATATTTCAAATTAGAATGTGGAAAACTAGAAGGGGGGGGGGGTTGAATAGTTTTACCGATTAAAACTTGGTTTTTAACTATTTAGATCGACTTATGTCAATCTATTTTAACATGTGTGTTGGATGTTGATAGACAAGCATATATAAATATGTAATGAAAGGATAAGGAGTAAGAAGCACAAAACCACAACGCGAGTATTTATAGTGGTTCGGCTACAAGGACACCTTCCTTGCTCTACTCCACTCCCCAAGTCACCTACTCGAGTTCGTGAAACACTACACAACACCAACTCCTTATGGCGGAGAAGCCTTCACAACGTTGCCTACTCTTTATCCGGTACAAGGCTAGATAACGGGTTCTTCCATGAGGTAGAAACAAACCTATCACAACATCGCCTATCCTTTATCCGGTACTAGGCTAGGTACCGAGTTCCATTACAATGGAGGAACTACTACCCAACACTACACAAATCCTATCTCTAAGGAGATCTACTCCTTATGACAACATCAACAAGGATATCAATATCATTTGACCCAATGCAAATCTATCTTGTAAATTGAACACTCCATATCTAATATACACCTTAGGCACCTTTTACTAATGCCTTTGACTTGACTACTAGGCACCCTTCACTAATGCCTTTAGACTTGACTCCTAAGAACCCTTCACTAATGCCTTTAGCCTTGACTTCTAAGCACCCTTCACTAGTGACTATAATGACGCTGACACCTTCACTAATGTCTTGACCCTTTAGACATCTTTCACTTATGTCTTCGACACTACACTTCTAATGAGAAAGAGGAGAACAATCAACAAGAGAACCTCAGTAGTCTTGATGATGACGAAGCATGCCAACTCATGGACTTGAGCTTGCTTGACTTCAAAAGGTGGTGATCTCACCTTTAAGAGGAACCTAGAGAATCACACAAAAACAAAACTACATACAAAGATTACTTGGATCTGTGGTTAGAGAGTTTACAACTCAAAGAGAAAATATATGTGAAAAGGTTGAGTTGCAATGAAGAAATGGCTCACTATTTATAGAGGAAAAAGTGCTACTGTTCCACGGATCCCTCACTTGAGGGATCCGTCCAGTGTAATCCTGGGGATCCGTGGGACGCTCCTCTTTGCCCATGGGTTTTGGGTCATGGGTCATGGGTCACTTGATCGGCAATTTGATACTTGATCGGCTATTTGATAAAAGGTTTAAAAATAAATAATTTAATTGTAATACCAAAAATCTGTAAATACACGAGATTATAAGTATCAAAATGAAACCACGACTTATAATGACACACAAAACAAATTTATTTAAAATAATTATTAGTTTTATCTATAATCTAAACCGCATGTGTGTAATTTCACAAGTACAAAACATTAAATAGTGTCAAATTATTATATGCCCGTATATTATGCTTAATTTTTATATAAAATGATTTATGTGTAAACTTCCGGCGTGCATGAGGCTTATACAAATATCACATTGCATGTTCGAAGTTTATTGGAAAGGAAGTTTGAATGACCTAATTAAAAGTCGAAATGTTGATCTATGGATATATTTGGCGCGAAGCTAATACTTTGACGTAAACGCTTAGACTTTTTTTTGTGAAAGGATAAAAATATATTATCACAAAAACTAGTACAAGGATTATAGTATACCATGTACATGCCCATGTATACTCCTAAAAAAATGCAAGACAATAAAGAGAATTGCTATGCTGCAGCATTCTACAAACTATACAAAGACACAAATTCTATTTTTTTGCTACTACTGTACTTTATTGTTGTTTTGCCACTTCACTGACTTTGTGTAGCCTTATATCCCATAGTAGCTCCACATTCTTCACTGCTTTTGACTCTTTCACCAGTAGACTCAACATTTTCAGCTTGACAGTTTCCACTAATTCTTTGAACAATACTTCTAACTTTACTTGCATCCTTTCCAAATATCCTAACATTCTTTTCATGCCAAACATAGTAAACAACAGCTCTAAGCACCAATCTTCTAAGAGTACTCCATATATTATTATTACATTTGGATTGAGCAGCCTCTGTAATAATGTCTTTCCAGTTCATTTGTGACTTCCACTTTATCATTTTTTGTGGTTTCTCCCATAGTTCATAAGTATAACTACATTGAAAGAATAAGTGGTTATGAGAATCATTGCAACTCTTACACAAAGAACACTCCAGTTTGTCATTCGGCTTCCATTTCAATAATCTGTCTTGTGTCAATAACTTTTCCTGGGTAGCCATCCACAACAAAAAGATATGCTTAGGTATATGTTAATACAAATAAGCCGTAAAAACGTTTATTTATATTTTACGATCTTCTAATGTTTTGTCGATAACAAACGTAAAATCATTTTAACGAAACAAATAAAATACGTGAATAGTTTGATTCAATACTAACACACTAATCGCTCACATAAAACACTAAAACAAGTATAAGTGATTTTATGATTTAGATACATGTACAACAACTAGTGTTTACATATTGGGCTAACATATACTTAACTAAGTATATACTAAAATGGGTAAAAACAAGTTTATACTAAAATGGGTAAAAACTAGCTAATGGTATTGACCCATAACCCATGGTTTTATATAAACTACTTAACCAAGTTCTTTGTATCCTTGAGATACATTGTATCTAGAAAGAAATCCATGGATCAACCTATAACCCATGACCCATGACCCATAACCAAAAATACCCATGGGCAAAGAGGAGCGTACCAAAGATCCCTAGCTTTATGCAGACGGATCCTTGTGGAGGGATCCGCTGATCCTGAACGGTAGAATTTCTCCTCTATAAATAGTGAACCATTTCTTCCTTTTTGCTCACCACTTTGACACATACTTTCTCCAAGTATTATATCTCTAACCTCGATCCAAGAGATCTATGTAGTTTGTCTTTTGTTTTTGTGTGATTCTCTAGGTTCCTCTTAAAGGCGAGATCACCACTTGAAGTCGAGCAAGCTCAAGTCCATGAGTTGCCATGCTTCGTCATCATCAAGGCAACTGAGGTTCTCTTGTTGATAGTTCTTTCTTCCTCCGTAGATGTTGGGTTGAAGGCATTAGTGAAGGATGCCGGAAGTGTCAAGACGAAAGCATTAGTGAAAGGTGCTTATCGTCCGTGTCAAAGCATTAGTGAAGAATGTTAAAGGTGTCAAGACGGCGCATTAGTGAAAGGTGCCAAGCGTTGTGTCAAAGGCATTAGTGAAGGATGCCTAAAAATCAAATCTAGTGGCATCGGGGAAGAATGCCTCACGTGATAATCGATGAGGTGCATCGTTATACATATAAGTATTTGTTTATTTCAAGGATGGTGATATCCTTGATGGTGTTGTAACAAGGAGTGGATCTCCTTGATATTAGGTGTTGTGTTGTGATGGATAGTAGTTCCTCCATAGTAATGGAACTAGGTGCTTAGCCTAGTACCTAATAAAAGGTAGGCGACCTTGTGATAGGATTAGTTCTCCTTGGTGTGAAAGAACTCGGTGGTTAGCCTAGCACCGTATAAAGGGTAAACGACGTTGTGTTAGGGTGTGCCTTCGGTGTGAAAAAACTCGGATTTAGCTTTGTACCGGGTGTGTAAGCGACGCTGTGAAGGCTTCTCCGCCATAAGGAGATTGGTGTAGTGTTTACGAACTCTCGAGTAGGTGACTCGGGAGTGGAGTAGGGCAAGGAAGGTGTCCTTGTAGCCGAACCACTATAAATACTTGTGTCGTGGTGATGTGCTTTTACTCTTTATCTTTCATTACACGTTTATATATCTATCTATCAACGTCCAACATAAACAACCAAATAGATTGACATAAGTTGATCTAAATATTCAAAAGGATGTTTTAAATTGGTAAAACTATTCAACCCCCCCTTCTTGTTTTCCACAATTGGTATCGAGCTACCAAGTTTTTTAGAGTATGTTGTACTTTAAAAACTTGATATGATCCGTGTATGTTTGAAAACTACAAAGAAGGATTTTTCAAAGTCATGTTTTCTTTTAAATCATTTTGTTGGACATTGATAGATCATTCTAACAATTTTTGTTTAATAAATCTTCATGCTAGGATCTCTTCAAAACCTTCATTTCTATTCAAAGAATAATGAAGTCAACATTCAAGGAAGAATCTAAAAGTAATCACAACTTACTTACACCAAGTACAAAGGATTACTTTAAAAGCTCATGAAGTATTTTTGGTATTATACCAAACCAAGAAGCATAGAGGTATGTTTTACTTTTCATTAGATAGCTTACATGAGTTTATTTATATCATAATCCTTTTTGGTTAATAATTGCTAGCATCTTTAAAAGTCTCTTTCGTCACTTTTCCGTCTTATTCATCATCGGAAATAGTATTCCTTTTGATTCGTCAAACTAACGCCGTCGTCACATATGAACCCTCGATATGTTATTCATCAAAACCCGTCGTCCAAAAACAATCTTTCATCTGATACTTCCAAATATTTTTTTTAGTAAGCCAGCTTATAAGCCTACTACAAAAATAATGCCAAACAACCCTCTTTTCTGGTCACAAGAGTTTGATCCCCTAGTTAGTACTAGCCGGATCCCAATTACAAGGGATCCGGGGAACCGTGGAACGTAACTCAGCTATACGCCAAAAACACCATCGATTTTTCCCCTACTCACATAACACAAAACGACTAAACCAAGGATTCCATCTTCATTGGATTCCATACTCTCAAGTATTCCTCTCTAGAACATCATTGTAAGTAATTACACTAACTTGTTCTAATCTTCATCATCCTCATCCTCATCCTAGGGTTTATGGTTTCACAAATCTCTAATCAATTACTTTAATTAGGGTTTTCAAAATTAATCATGAAAAGGAGCTTTTAACATAATTAAGATCACATCGTGTTCACAATATTGTTAATACAAATCAAAACCATAAACCCATCTTAACTAATTTTACCTAATTGGAAAATTTGTGTTTCTAGGACCAACCATGCCTAAAGCCACTCAACAATATCATCATGATACCGTCCATTACCTTGCTCATTACTATCGAAATGAGGAACTCTCAAAAACCGACCGCAAGGTCTTCAAAAAGCTCGGAAAACGACTTATCCACGAAGGTCGTGTAATCAAGGAATGTTTCCTTGAGGATACCGACATTCATCAAGTCTTCTCGGCAATCAATTTTGATTGTCTTCTTGACATTGATGAACAAATTTGTCCGGTTTTCATCTTTGAGTTTTATAAAAGCATTAGTCTCATTCGAAACACCGATGATAGCATTTCAATCGCTTTCATCATCAATAAACGAAACCTCACTCTCACCCTCAACACCTTTGCTCAAATTCTTCGCATTCCTTGTGAAGGAATTTGCATGTACTCTCAAGATTGGGCTATTAACACCCAAAATCTTGCACTTGATTCTAAACCAATGTACCATACTCCTCTTGATGAACCCGAAACCATCCGAGACACCATTTTCAAAATAAGAGCCGACCAATCTCGTTTCAACCGAAACAAGAAGCTCATTCACCGTAATCCTTTTCAAATGGAACTTTTCAAAATCCATCCCATGTTTAGAAAATGGGAAGAAATCCTTAGGGAAAACGCCATTAGCCTAGTTGGTAACAAAGATCATCCAAATGCATGCCTTGTGCAAATGATCTATTGTCTTACCCACCAAAAGCCATTTAACCTCGCCTATTACATGGTAAGGAGAATGGCCGGGGTATTCAAAGCTTCCAACATGGTACTTCCAGATGGTATGCTCCTAACACGACTTTGTAAGTATGTTAGTGCATTGCAACCATCTCCTATCAACAATGATCATTTCTTTGCCGATAATGTAATGGTACCTCTACCAAAAACCCTCTAAACGCCATGGTCAATGGAAGAAACCTAAAGCTCTCTCGACTCCTCGAAGGAGAAGAAGAAGAAAATGAGAAGAAGAAGATGTTGACCCCATAGCCAACATTGAATTGGAACCCTTTGATTACTACTTAACAACTTCCAAACATTCCAAACGAAACCGAGGAATTCAAACAATTGAGGGGCATGATTCAAAATCTTGCTTACAACCTCACAAAGTCATCAAAAAAGAAAAGAAAGAATTGACAAAAAAGACAACAGGAAAATGCTTATTGTTTAACTTAACTTATGTGTAGATGTTTATGTTTTAGCACTTTGGTTTGTGATAAATTTGGATATTGTTAATTTTATCATTATTAATGAGTGTTGCTTTGTGAAAACATAAACATGCTTGTACTTGTTGTTTAGTTTAACGATTTATTAGTGTGCAAAATCTGCACATCATTATGTGGAGATTCTGATCTGCAGATGCCGTATCCCTAGGATTAGCCTAGCCGGATCCCTCCCTTGAGGGAACCGTGGGATCCGTGACATCGACAGAATACAACATTCCTTGCATCAAGATAGCTTACTAGAATACATCACATGAGCTAAACATAAGATGTTAGAAATTAACTAAGTCTATTTCAAGGATGAGAAAGGGTTAGACTCACTTATAGCTTACACAAAGATCTTAGTCAAAATGTCTCTTGATTTATCAACAAATCAAAACTCACCATATTTCCACTTCAATACTCACAAATTATCTTTCATCTTTCAAAACATTTAAGTGGACTTATTGAACAATTTTAGGAAATTGTTTCTAGTCATCTTTATCTCAAAGTGGGTCAAAAAGTAGTTTGTCAATTCTTGTGATTTTTAAAGGATTTTTCAAATTTCACCTCAAGCTAAAATCTTATCTCTAGGATCATTTATTATGACTTGACACCACCAAAACTCGTAGTGTTATCCTTGAACATCCATTGGTAGTCATCTAGTCCCATTTTCCTTCCACAAAAAGCAATCATTTGCTATAAACACTCATTACTTTTGATTATTCAAGTATACCCTCAACTTAGGAACTTAGGAGGACTGAGATACTTAAGATGATATAGGCTTTAGCTCTTAGAAACTTCATTTCTAAAAATCCCATAACTGCTGAGAGCCGGATCCCTAGGATTAGCCTAGCCGGATCCCTCATAGAGGGAACCGCAGATCCGCTGATGATTAAGTCAAACTCTAGCTAAAACAATCATTTCAAGCTCATCTTGCTCACTCAAACACTCCATCTTATCTTAAATGAGTTCCTAGATCAGTGAAACTCTGGACTTCAACCTTGTGCATGTTAATCATCACATCTCTAAGAATCTTAGTGGCTTAAGTCTTAAATGCACTTGCCAAATTCTTCCCTTTATAAGCCATATTGTTAGAACACTTTAGTCATCAAACACAAACACAATTATCAGCAATTACAACCATCTTCCTTAGTCATTCCATCATGAGAAAGGCTCCTAGTGCTAACTCATCCACCCAAGAACCACCCAAGAAACTTGCTAGGGTCATACACGAAGTTTCCTCAACCGAATCATCTCCGATTAAGTCCACAAATGCTAGGATTTCCCCTACACCAAAGAAACCAATCAAACTTAAGAGGATTGTTCCCACAAGGATTTCATCACCAAACTCTACTAAACCAAACATACCCTCCACAACTCAACCAACATCATTAGAGCCTAGAGCCACCTCACAATCATCTCCACATTCTCACAATTTAGAAAACTTACCTCCTTGGCCATCTCACCCTACACCACTACCAACAAATTCACTTGAAAAGGTTGGTCAACAAAATCAAAGTGTTGAATCAATACTTGCTCCAATATCAATCTCTCTTATTCCCCCCAATAGTCCATTTTGGATTATGAGAAAACATCAAAGTCAACCACCCGCCACATGAAGTTGATGTTGATGCATTTCCTCCACCCTCAAACATTGTAGAGCCATCACTTAATGAGCCTCCACTAATTCCTCCTTCATTTGAAGATCCTCAACCCACTTCACTTGAACCTCCGCCTTCAAGCACAAAACCATGACAAGGATTGTTATCATTGTAAACATGTTGAAAGGTTGATACATGAACTACGTGAAGAGCAACGTTTCATGTTTTATCACCTCCTCGAACGTTTCGAAGAGGTCAACAAGCCTAAACTACAATGAGCATCTTAGTCACATGCTCAAACTTAGAACATTTAGGAAACTTTTCTCATCCTTGATCATCATTAAGCCTTTAGTTGAATCTTGAGTTTGGGTAACTCATTAGCATTAGTAGTACTTGTATGGCTAAGTTCATTCTCTTAGTTTTAGAGATTTGGTTGATTATCTCTTGTTTTATTGAATGAATATTTATAGGCCATGATTATTTGTGTGTTGTGCTTGTTACATTGTACACATATCTCACTTCCTCATTAGCATTGATTAAGACATTCTCATTGCTGAAGAAACTATCAACAGACAGCCGGATCCCTCCAAAATGCCTAGAAGGATCCCTCCAAGAAGGGAACCGTGGGATCCGTGTTACAGAAGCACAAATTACTACTAACTTGAGGTTTATTTGCAGGAAATTATGCACTATACTCTTGTTTTCTAACCTTTACTTTGTAGATTTTCAAAATACACATGAAGATTTTGACACCATAAAGCTAGGGGGAGCTTTGTGTCAAACGATATTGCAAAAATCATTTGCAACTTAATCCGCTTTTGGATTACACTTCATGACACCCCATTGCAACTTTGCAATCTTCAAGGGGAGCACGTCGTCACTTAGATCTAACCATTTGCAAACATATTTGCAAATACATTAGGTTATTTACGCTATGTACTTGACCCTCTCAAAGGGATGGACTCGTCAAGGGGGAGTTAAGACGAGTACCATTCCCGCCACTTGCTCTCTTTACATTTTTTTACATATTTTTCCTATAAAAATTGTGTTAGTTTTTTTTAACACTTTTTGTTTCGACAAAAGGGGGAGAAGAAAGTAAAAACTACTAATTCAAATTTGCTACGAACTTTAGTTTTTCCTTAAACTAATTTTATGTTTTGTCATCAACAAAAAGGGGGAGATTGTTAATACAAATAAGCCGTAAAAACGTTTATTTATATTTTACGATCTTCTAATGTTTTGTCGATAACAAACGTAAAATCATTTTAACGAAACAAATAAAATACGTAAATAGTTTGATTCAATAGTTTTCTAACACACTAACGTTTTCACATAAAACACTAAAACAAGTATAAGTGATTTTATGATTTAGATACATATGTACAACAACTAGTGTTTACATATTGGGCTAACATATACTTAACTAAGTATATACTAAAATGGGTATAAACAAGTTTATACTAAAATGGGTAAAAACTAGCTAATGGTATTGACCCATAACCCATGGTTTTATATAAACTACTTAACCAAGTTCTTTGTATCCTTGAGATACATTGTATCTAGAAAGAAATCCATGGATCAACCTATAACCCATGACCCATGACCCATAACCAAAAATACCCATGGGCAGAGGGAGCCCCACGGATCCCTAGCTTTGTGCGACGGATCCTGTGGGAGGGATCCGCGGGATCCGGGGAACGGTAGAATTTCTCCTCTATAAATAGTGAACCATTTCTTCCTTTTTGCTCACCACTTTGACACATACTTTCTCCAAGTATTATATCTCTCTAACCTCAGATCCAAGAGATCTATGTAGTTTGTCTTTTGTTTTTGTGTGATTCTCTAGGTTCCTCTTAAAGGACAGATCACCACTTCTTGAAGTCGAGCAAGCTCAAGTCCATGAGTTGCCATGCTTCATCATCATCAAGGCAACTGAGGTTCTCTTGTTGATAGTTCTTTCTTCCTCCGCAGATGTTGTGTTGAAGGCATTAGTGAAGGATGCCGAAAGTGTCAAGACGAAAGCATTATTGAAAGGTGCTTATCGTCCGTGTCAAAGCATTAGTGAAGAATGCTAAAGGTGTCAAGACGAAGACATTAGTGGGTGCCAAGCTGTGTCAAAGGCGCAGTGAAGGATGCCTAAGAATCAAATCTAGTGACATTGGGGAAGAATGCCTAGGTCGTATAATCGATGAGGTGCATCGTTATACATATAATTATTTGTTTATTTCAAGGATGGTGATATCCTTGATGGTGTTGTAACAAGGAGTGGATCTCCTTGATATTAGGTGTTGTGTTGTGATGGGTAGTAGTTCCTCCATAGTAATGGAACTAGGTGCTTAGCCTAGTACCTAATAAAGGGTAGGCGACATTGTGATAGGATTAGTTCTCCTTGGTGTGAAAGAACTCGGTGGTTAGCCTAGCACCGTATAAAGGGTAGGCGACGTTGTGTTAGGTGTGGTTCGCCTTGGTGTAAAAGAACTCGGCATTTAGCTTTGTACCGGAAAAGGTGTAAGCGACGTTGTGAAGGCTTCTCCGCCATAAGGAGATTGGTGTAGTGTTTACGAACTCTCGAGTAGGTGACTCGGGGAGTGAGTAGGGCAAGGAAGGTGTCCTTGTAGCCGAACCACTATAAATACTTGTGTCGTGGTGATGTGCTTCTTACTCTTTATCTTTCATTACACGTTTATATATCTATCTATCAACGTCCAACATAAACAACCAAATAGATTGACATAAGTTGATCTAAATATTTAAAAGGAAGTTTTAAATTGGTAAAACTATTCAACCCCCCCTTCTAGTTTTCCACAGTATACACTGATGGAACCAAACTACCGAGTGCCAATTCACCTTCTGACCATTCACATTAAAGTCCTTCCACACTTGTTTTGTAGAGAAAACTGTCTTTTCCCATCATTATCCTTCCATTTCCCATTATCTTCCCTCATAGTATTAAGCACTGGTACTTGAATGTTATTAAGATCATGGTACTTACCATACCACTCAATAGGCCATTTCCAATTATTACCATTCACAGCCTCAACAATTGTACAATTGTCTTTCATCCTAGCACCATATATCTCTCTTTTGGTTATGAAGTTACACAGTGGACCCATACTATGGCAAGTGTCATACCACATAGATGTTGCTTTTCCATTGCCAATGCTATACCGAATATAGTTTTTGTATTTATCTCTCAATCCTAACAACGTCCTCCAAAAAAGGCTACAATTCTACTCCATAGGAATATCCTAAAAATTCCTATATTTTTAATTTTTCAACACTGATCCATTTCACCTATAGGGTGTCTTTTTTGGATGCCACATTCAATAACTGCTTGAATAGGAGTGTTTCATTCCAAGTCTGCAAGTCTTTCAAACCTAGCCCTCGTCTGTCTTTGGGTTTACATATTGACTCCCATGCTACTATTGCCCTACCCTTAACCAGTTCTCCTTGGGACCATAGGAAGCCTTTCAACAGTTTATCCATATCCTTAATAACAGTTCTAGGCAAAGCAAAAATTGCATTGCCATTAATTTTGCATAGATCTTAATACAAATGCAATAAGCTGTAACCCACCATCATATGAAAGTGATCTATTTTTCCAATCAGATACACTATTTTTTCACTTTTTCAATGAGAGGCTTGCAATCAGTCACAATTATATGCTTTATGATAAGAGGTACTCCAAGGTACTTGACATGCAGCTTACCTATTGAGAAAGGTAACACATTGAGGATGCTACTTTGATCCAAATTATTCATCCCTCCAAAAAAACACAGTACTTTTTTGCATACTAGGTTTTAGCTCAGAGGTACTACTAAACTCTTCTAGAGTTTTTTTCTTATCACTTTAACATAGTGTAAATCTCAATTGCAAAAGACCATAAGGTCATTAACAAAACAAATGTGACTGATTCTTAACTTCTTACATCGAGAATGGTACTTGAACTTGCTATCCTCTTTAGTATTCTTGATCAACAGTAAGTTCAAAACTTCCATGACTAAAGTGAAGAGACAAGGTGATATTGGATCACCTTGTCTTAGCCCTCTACCCCCATTGAAGTATCCTATTCTTTCTTCATTTGAATTAATAGTGAATTTTTCCTCAGTAATACAAGTCAACACCCAATGGATCATTATTTCATGAAAACCAAGCCCCTTAATGCGCATCTAAGGAAATCCCGATTTATTATGTCAAATGCTTTTTGTAAATCTATCTTAAAGGCATAATTATTTCTAGTATTCTTTCTATTGTACCCTCTTAAAAGTTGTTAGGCCAACAGTATATTATCATTAATCTGCCTGCCTTTGATAAATGCACTTTGGTTTTCACTGACAAGCTTCCCAAGTACACCTTTCACTCTATTGGTTAAGATCTTAATTATGGCTTTGTATACCACATGCTATGGGCCTATAATCAGTAACTTTATAAGGGTTTTTACTTTTAGGAACAAGGGATATAACAGGTGTATTTAGTTCTCCAAGTAACTTACCAGTTACAAAAAAGCTCCTTAATTGCTCTGCATACATCATCTCCTACTGTTTTCCAAGCATCTTTGAAGAACTTTGAAGTGAAGCCATCTGGCTCAGGATCTTTGTCATTATCAATGTCAAAAATTGCCTATTTGATTTCTTTATTAGTCATCTCCGTGATCATGGACTCTGCTTCAACTTGTGATAATTTAGTAATAAAGATGTCATTGTATTCCCTCATAGGTCTAATAGAAGCTTGTTTACCCAAAAAAAATTTTAAGTGTTGCAAGAACTGTTTTGCTACATCTTCTTTTTCAAACTTCCGGTCCTTTTCATCTCTGAATTCTACAATTCTTCCTCTATGCTTTCTTCCTTTAAGAATTTTACGGAAATATGCGATATCATTATCCCCTTTTTGAAGCCATTCTACCCTTACTTTTTGACAAATCAAGCTAATCTCGTCTCCTTTTGCTTCAACATATAATTCCAATTTGTCACAACATTCTTTCCTTAAACTTTCATTGGTTGGATCTTTCTCTATATCACTCTTCAACTTTTTTAATTCACCTCTGTATTTTTCAACTCTGTCATAAACATCTCCTTTTTCCCAGCTGAGTTTATTAAGTGGTCTTTTCAGGCTCTTCAATTTCTTTACAAGTTTGTACATGTGATACCCTGCTACATCTTTTTTCTATTGCTCTTCAACAATCTTCTGGAAATCCTTCTTTTGAGTAACAAAATCTGAGAACCTAAAAGCTTCCTTCTTCCTGATAAGTTCACTATTCATCTTAATTATAGCTGGAGAGTGATCAGATATTAGGAAATGCAAGAAAGTATCACAAGCTTGAGGGTGTTTACTTATGAAACTTTCATTCACCAGGATCCCGTCTAACTTTCTTAGAGTCCTACACTTAGGATTTTTCATACTTTTTGTCCAAGTGAAAAAGAATCCAAAATTGTTTATGTCTTCAACCTACATTTCATTTATGCATTCCTGAAACTCCTTCATATCATTTGTTGAACTAAAACCTCCATTAGAATGCTCACACACATCTGAAGTCACATTGAAATCTCCAGTAATGATCCATGGATTTTCAATTACAATGTGCTTCTGTATCTTTAAAAAATTCCACACTTCCTTTCTTTCATTCCCTGAATTACTTGCATAAACAACACTATAACAGAACTTCAACTTCCTGTCTATAGTTTCAATTACAAAAAACATGCATTGCTTTGACTTAGCTACCATCCAAACTCTAAGCAAGCTTGAATCCCATCCTACCATTATCCTGCAACCCTTGTTATTATCTTCCCCATTTAAGCAATATTCTCAACTTTCAAAAATATTATCACACATCTTCTTTATCTTTTGGTATGAGACATGTGTTTCAAGAACTGCCAGGACTTGAAGTTTCTCCCCAGTTATTAGCTTTTTGACCTCCCTTTGCTTATCATCAGTACAAAGGCCCCTTATATTCCATGTAGCTAGTTTAATATCTACTTTTCTATCCATCTCTTTCTGTTTTATAAACTCACCTTTATCTCCCTATCTGTTTTATATACTCACTTTACACAATCTCTCTTTTTGTTTTCAAAAATCACTTTAAATCTCTGTATCTATTTTTTATACTCACTACACAATCTATTTTCCTTACACAACCATGTCTATTTTTAACACTTCTTTATATCTGTTTTTCTGCTAACAATACTCTCTGTCTGTTTTTAATTCTCTCAATTCTTTTTTCTCAAAATGCACTCTATCTGCTTTTAATATTTTTAAGAGTTCTTTATATCTATAATCCTACTAGAACAATAAGAGAAATACAAAAAGAATAAAATGGAATAAAAAAAAGAATTTAGGTAAAAAATAGATTTATGCAAAGGTATTACCCCCTACACCTTCCACTTCATTGCTAATGACTATATTCTCTTTCATATTCTTCCGTATCACAACATCCTCCACCAATTCTAATTCTTCAGCAGCATCAATAAATTTCTTCTTATCTATACTACTATATAAATCATTTGGGACATTCTATTTATGGAAGGCTTAAGATTTTCATATTCAACACTTGCTAATTGTGGAATAGTGTAAGATTTAAAAAACATGTAGTGGCAAGATTCGAACCCGAGTCTCTTAGGTGAAAGCAAAATATTCCAACCACTAGATTACAATGGACTTCTATTGATTTATTGCACAACAAAATACATATACATATACAACATTTATTTCACAACCAAATACATATAATGCATATGCAACTATTCTGATTGTTTACACGAGACTTACAAATTTTTTGTTTATTTATTTTTCTTCTATTAGTTTTTCAAATAAGCAACATCAAACACATGTTTTTTTAATAGAGTTTTAATCTTACTCATTCAAAAAGAAAAACTCAAATTTAATTCAATTCACCTCTAAGCAACATTTAACGACGGGTACATATAATCAAATCGTTAAACAACATTCGCCTTCGAACCCTCTGCTTTGCACGGGTACCATGCTAGTCTCTATAATACATCTTGATGTTATTATTCCATTTTTCCTTGTTAGTTTCATTTGGATCCATTTTCTTTTTTAAGAATACATCCACTACTTCTCTTTCCTTTACAGTTGGTACTAACTCCTCCTCGTTCAACAGAGAGTCCAATAAGGAGAACCTATTAGAGCTCTGGATGTGCTTCTGTGCTTTATTATTCCCACTAATTTTACCACTTTGTTCTTTACACATCTGATTTCCCTCCTTAACTTTTGAGCTAATATCATCATTCAAAATCTTCTCTTTTCCTTTATTTGGTAGTGTTTCATTAACTTTCTCATTCACATTTTTTGTTCCTGTATTCAAATTTTCCCATATTTGTTTTCTTAGTATTCTCTTTAGCCTCATTATCTCCTTTGTGTTGATGAGTGCTTGTCATGTTCTGTCTATATTTCCCATACCCATATTTTCCATTAGTATAATTCCTACCTTTTGATCTTTTATTGTTCATCTCTATAAACACATCATTTTGTTTTCCTATATTTTGCTCAGTTACAAATTTTGGTTTGATATTGCATCTCTGCACTTCATGATCATAAACCTTACAATGCTCGCAAAGAAAAGGCTTCCAAGCATATTCCACCTCCACAACTAATACTCTATCAAACCAATCCTATCTTCCCTAGTGAAACACATTCTAGTAGTGGTCTCATCCATAATAATTGGTTTGCCTAAAATACTAGCAAGAGCACTGATTCCTTTTAAACTCCATGCTTCCATAGGGATTTTCAACAACTTAACCCACAAAGGCAGTGTTTTTGGTTCAGCTTTGTCAAGGCATACATCGATAGTCCATATAAGTACAAACATAGGTTTGTTGTTAACAATCCAAGGTCCATTATTAATCACCTCATTAATTCCCTCATTATCATGGAATTTAAAAAAGAGTATGCCACTTTCATTAACAGTGACATCCTTCTATCCAAATTTGTTCTACATTATCCTAATGTGGTACCTAGCTTCATTCAAACTCATACTACAACAAACAAATTGACCACAAACAGTCAAGTTCCATTTATTACTCTCATCCTCTATTATCTCTTCATTAAACACTACTAACTCTTCACATTATCACTTGTTTCAGTAGGGATCATAAGCTGTTTATTATCCAGCTTTGAAGCAACGCCAATATCAACAAAGTTTCTACTCTTACCCCATGCCTTATTCAATTTATCACTCTTACTCATATTACCATTCTTATTATCACCTTCAGCATTATTATTTTGGTTACTATTAACAATTTTTCCTTCCAAATTATCATTCACGGCTTTCCCTACAGTCACAGTATTATTCACAATAGTTGCATCCATATCAATACCCACTTTATCAACATAAACTGAAGCAGTATCGATATCAATTACAGGAGTTGCAGACATATTCACATTCATATCAGTAACAATCTTATCATTTGTTTTCACAAAGGAACCTGAACTCAGGTGATTGTTTAAAGCAGGAAAAGCATCTCCTAGCAAATCTCCCTCGAATTCATCATTCCCCTTTGTATGCACAGCTGTGCCTTTCCCAGTTACAGTACCACCTCCTCCATTTCCATTTCTCTTCTTCATCTCTTCATTACTTCCATTAACATTTGCCTTATCATTATTCTTTTTCACAAGTTTGTGGATTGAATCCCTAAATTTTAGTAGAACCTTAATTGCTCTAGTGGATGATTTTCTGATGTTTGACATAGTGGCAATTCTTGCAACAGGACTCCAATTTTATGTTTCAATTATACTAAGAACCAAAAATAGGCAAAAACCCTAATTTTTGAAAAGACCCCAAATTTTGCCCTAAATTGACAGAGATGAATTAAAACAAAATTCGAACAGATAAAAGTATGTATTTTATAATTTTGAATCTAAGTATCGGATTAGGTTTATGAATTATAAAAGAAATGGTACAGAAATGAAGGTTTTAGAAATCAACAATGGTGGGGGAAATGGTGGTAAAGTTTGTTACGGGAGGGAAGAAGAGTATTCTAGTTGAAGTATTAATTTTTTTTAAGCCACTTAAGATTTTAATAGATGGTTGAGACATTAGCGTAAAGTGAAAGTCATGTATTCAAATATCATTTACGCATTTGTTTAACCATGGTGTTACGTAATATATTTGTCTTATGTATTTTTTTTTTGTAAAGGGATTTGTCTTATGTAGTCGGGAGATCAGTCGGTAGTGGCCTCCAAATGCTTGGTTACCAAGTTTTTCTTTGTGGAAAAACTAAAATAATTTCAAGCTAAGTGTAATAAGGGTGGTTGGATGCGTTGTTCCTCCCTATCCGAAGCGTTGCCCCAGGTATGTGAGTAGTCGGTCTATCGATTGACCAATTTATGGAGAAGGTTGTGTGTATGTGTGTGAGTATGTTGTGAGGTATATGCGTGTTTAAGTGAGGTATATTTAAGTGATGAAGTTGGTTATCTCACTACACTAAGTTGATAATGAAGAGATAAGTTGATATGACGCTGATTTGACGATGATAATGTTGATTACAACTGCACTCAACGGTAAATATAATCGTTAAAATAACAGGTTGTTATTGGCACCCCCTGGCCCACCTCTGGATGCACATTTTACATCCTCCACCCTCAGTATCATACAGTTTTTATCAGTTTATGTTCTGTATTTCTATCAGTTTAATATTTTTGACTTATTAAACTTTATATTTTTTGTTTCGTACTTTTAGCTTTATAGGTTTTTAATATAAACAAGAGCGAGGTTATTTTAAAAACCAAAAAATACTCACATACCAAGGGACACATCTCAACCATTGATTCAAATTTAATCAATGGCTGAGATTAAAACACACTATCTACTAAAAAAAACACGGAGGGGCATATTCGTCAAATTACAACAAAAACAAACCCCGCTCTAAACCCACATTTCTCACATTCAACGCATCTACCTAACACACACTAAAAACACACACTACTCACATAAATACACCAATAAAAAACACAATGCAAAAATCATCAAAAACTACAAAACTCGCTGGAGAAGATGGAAGATACTGACAGTGACACTATTACGCTACAACAGCTGACAAAAAAAGCAACTACGAGAAAAAAAAAGCATAAAAAACCAGTCAAAAAACCGGTTCCAGGTATAATCTTAGACTCTAAACAACTATTTCATTATCTACATATGTTATTTATGATTATATGATGATTTGAACTGTTTATAGAGATTATGATGAAGATAGTTAAATTTTACACTGTATAATGCATATTTGTGAAGAAATGTGCAACTAGAAGTTATGTTTTAATAGTTTATAGAGCTTTTGTTATGATTAGGAGTTAGGTTTTAACAATTTAGAAGCTAGGTTTGCGAGATTAGAAGGATTTATCGAAGGCATCTTCGGCTTAGCCGCATAAGATGCCTTCGACTTTGACGAATGCATTAGGCTTCACCAAAAGCATTCGTTGCAGCTAAGTAAAAATATTAGCCGCAGAAGATGCCTTTGGCTTCGCCAAAGGCATCTTATGTGGCTAAACTATTGGCTCAGCCGCAGATTTGGCTTCGCCAAAGGCATCTTATGCGGCTAAACCTTTGACTCATTTGCAGAAGATGCCTTTGGCTTCGCCAAAGGCATCTTATGTGGCTAAGCCAAAGGAATAGGTTGTGGCTAATCCTTTGGCTTAGCTACAGAAAATACCTTTGGCTTCGCCAAAGGCATCTTCTGCGGCTAAGCCTTTCGCTTAGCCGCATAAGATGCTTTTGCATTTGACAAAGGTATAGGTTCTGGCTGATGCACAAAATAGTTTGAGCGAATATATGATAACTTAAAATAATCTTTTAAATCTGTTTTTTATTCTATATCACATATGATATAATAAACATTTTCTTTTAAAATAGGCTTTTAAATATATGATAACTTAAAAAATTCCTTAGAAACAAAGGATTTGGCTTAACTACAAGCATAGCCTTCGGCAAAAACTTTCAATGAGTAAACATTTGCTTAGCCACAGGCATAGCCTTCAACATTTCCGAACGCAATACCTGTTTGTAACATATTTTGTAGCTACCAAAAATTTATGTTACATATCACATATGATATAATAAAGATGTATTCAACTTTTCCAAATGTCTAGGGTGCAGATAAGCAACAGAAGAAGCCTTTGGCTTCGCCAAAGGCATAGGCTCCGGCTAAGCAAATGCTTAACTGGATAAAATGCCTTTGCCTTGAACTTAGATGCAGAAAATGCCTTGAACGAAGATATCATAAAATAAAATAGGCTTTCAAATATTTTTTTATTCTATATCACATATGATATACTAAAAAAATTTAATTATAAATAAAGGATTTGGGTTATCTACAGCCATAGCCTTAGGGAAAAACTTTGATAGAATAAACGTTTCGCTTAGCCACAGGCATAGCCTTCGGCAAAGGCTTAGCTAAGAGTTTGACAAAAATGAACAAATATTCAGTAGCTAAAAAAATTTATGTTACATATCAAATATGACATTATAAAGAATTTTGGTAATATACAGGCATAGCCTCCACCTTTGCCAAAAAGATATGCATGCACCTAATCCTTTGAGTAAACTGTCAGGATATTAAATAATTGTTGATTATTGATGATGTAGGTGATGAAGAAAATGACGATGGAGATGATGATGTAGGGCATCTAATATCTACAATGCCGCTCTTAAAAACAACTGATGAATTGAAAAACCCTGCTAAAGGTACATTTCATGTTATTAATGAAACACGTTACGTCTGAGAATATTTAAAGTACTAAATCACATATGATATAATATAAAAAAAATTTGCAGAAAAACCAAAAACAGTTGCTCAAAGGTTAAGGGAAATACAGAAAAACGCAAAGAAGAAAAAAGCAGAGGAAGAAAAGCAAAGAAAGCTTGAAACTGAAAAGAAACAAACTAAAAAACAAGATGAAACAGATACTTCAGCAAAGAAAAGAATGAGACGTCTAAAGAAAAGAAAAGCATCAGAAATGCAAAACACTCCCAAAATATTTACAAAAGGTGATGCTATAAAAATTGAAGAGGAAAAAGCTATTGATAAAAGTGATAACGAGGATGATGAGACAGTAGAAGAAACTAAAGAGGAACTTGATGACGAGAATGAAAAGCAATTGGTAATAAGAGAAAGAAGGAACTTGTTGATGAGAAGGAAGTTGTAGATAAGGAGGATAAAAAGAAGCATCAACTGGTTAAGGTGAAAAAGGAAAAAAAAAAACAAAACCAAAACAATACCCAACGTGTACAACAAGGTCATCACCAAAACAATACCCAACGCTAGCAGCTTTAACAATAAACAACTGCTCAGCATATGTTAACTGCCTTTCGGTCTTTGACAAATGCTTATATTCTTTACGTTCAAGCTCATGGTTATGTATACTATCAAAAACAATCAACTTGTCCTGTGTAGAACCAGGGATCAACTCAAACATAACACGTGCTTTGCAACCTGTGATATGCAGGTTCGAACTTCTCTTCTGCTTGTCGCTATTCTCTAAATATAGTGTATCTACATGAATTCCCTTAGGATAACATTCCCTATTTCACACTAGATACTTTTGCTTAACAATACCGTTCCTCAACCTTTTCGGACATGATTTCCTAACCACAAACCCTGCTTTTGAAGCATATTTCATATACGCACTAATGCACTCATCAACTGAATTATAAACATTGCCCTTAGCTAGTAAAACGTCCACAGGAACTTTAGGAATATAATAAACTGTTCCACCAAGAGTATCAAAATTAGAGTGAGTAGAAAATGATTTAGGAGTTTTCAAAGCATTCAGTTCTGAAAAAACAAAAACACAAATAAAAACATTGATCAAGTAAAAATGAAATAACAAACACATGTTCTTATGATCACATATGATATAACACATGTGCTGTATGTAACAGATATATATCACATGTGATATCAAATGTGATATCACATGTGATATATCATATGTGATATCACATATGATATCAAATGTGATACATATTATTATCAAAATAAAGTGCTTAATTCAATCAAAACATAACTAATAGCTTATTCAAAGCTTAAAACTGCTTAATCACAGTTAAAACTACTTAATTCAATCAAAACGTAAACTAATAGCTTATTCAAAGCTTAAAATGCTTAATTCATAAAAAAACTAATTAACAGCTTAGTTCAATCTAAACGTAACTAATAGCTTATTCAGAGCTTAAAATGATTAATTCATCAAAAACTAACTAACAGCTTAGTTCAATCTAAACCTAACTAATAGCTTATTCATAGCTTAAAACTAACTTAAAACTGCTTAATTCAATCTAAACCTAAGTTAAAACTGCTTAATTCAATATAAACTTAACTAATAGTTTATTCATAGCTTAAAACTGTTATTCAAACAGAAAACACAATGATTAACAAAATTTAAAAACATCTTACTCTTAATAGCTGCAGATTCATCACCGTGTTCATAAGCTACAATCTCCTCGGTATACTTAGCAGAAACATCATCACTAACAACAATATCTTCAGTTGTAGAAGGAAGATCAGAAACAACGACGTTTTCAGAAGAAGAAGAAAGCTCAGTAGCACCGATCTCTTGAGAAGAAGAAGAACGATCAGAAGAAACTGAAGAATTTGGAATCGAATCCATAAAAGAATCGTTTAATTGAAACAAATTAGGGTTACGTGATGAAGAAGATAGACAAACGAGAGAAAAGAGGGAAACACACACTTTGTGTGTGTGAAATAAAAATAGCGTTTAATTGAAACAAATGTAAAAAATGCGTTTTATATTGACTAAAATACCCTTGCAGTGTAAAAATTAAGTTTAATCTAAGCCATTAGATCAAAATGAATGAAAGGTGGGGATAGAGGTGGCAAAATGTGCCCAGAAGCAAAAAGATGGGCTAAATTGGCACATTTTTAAAAGATTTGGGCACATTTTTCCCCTTCTTTTTTTGAAATGGGCACATATAGCCCATTGAAAACTTAAATGAGCACTAACGGGCACATTTTTTTTCTCATTTGTAGAACATTACGATCTTTTATAAAGAAATATTTTTTTATATAATATATTTAAGTTTTTTAATATAAATAAAATATTACGTTTAATTAATTTATTTCGTCGTTTTAGGTATTTTATTAAGCGATTTGTATAACATGTGCCCGTTTGGCCGGTGCCCGTTTAAGCCCGTGCCCATTCTAGCCCGTGCTCTCCCGTTTTGCCACCTCTACATTGATCCCTTGATATTTAGATAAATTTTTGTCCTCAAATGATCTTATATCTATAAACCAAATTTTAAAAATAAAAATAAAAATAAAAAACTGAAAAAATAAAAGACGGTATCACTTGTAATAAAAGAGATCCAAATAACCTAACCATAACAATAGGCATTCCAGCCCGTTAAATAGGGAATAACATCACCAAGTTGAGCCCATGTTGCGAGTCAAGTTGGGTTTTCTGGTTATGAGCCATGATGTTCCCCTTCATATATATTATTTCTTTTTTTTATAGATATCATACTTTAAAGTTTTCCTAATAACCTCTTACAAGTTACAAGTATAGAGTTTGTATTTCAATTTTATTGTGAATAACTAAATTATCTAGCAAATTACTACGGTAATATATTTCAATCGTATACAAAGAAAAAGTAAGTAAATAGTTGATACTAAATAAACATATTTTTTTTAACGAACATATACACTATCAAACTTACAATTTGCTTGTCTCATATGTTTACAATCTTTAGCTTATCTTTAAGTATGTCTGACAAAACGTTAAGTTAGAGGATTTATTTATTTTATTCTTCTAAAAGGTTAATATAATCTCACTTTGAACTTTTGTAATTGTTGTTTAAGTATAAAGTATAGCATTAATTCTTATTCAGTTATATTTATCAAGAAATTAGCAATTAATCATGAACTTGGAATACTAAGTATTACGGTCAAACATTTAGTTTAGCTGTTTATAAAACCTTCATTATGTATATTAAATAAACATATGTTATATCATTCGAGCAACTGGCAGTATATACATTAACGAAAATACAACACCCACGAAGTTTGGATATTTTAGCATGAAGTGAGTCAAGTGACCATAAATAATTAGTTTGTCTAACGTCAAATGATAACAACCTTTTTGTACCATGCAAGTGCCCAAAAATTATTGGAATCTGTTTTTAGGCCACCAGAATAATTCCTTTTTCTTGTACGCATCTCTACGTCATTCTTATGTTCAAATAAATATAACTTTTAATAGTAAATATTAAATGTCATTTACAATTAAATAACATTTTTGTCTGCAATTTTAGCCCAGTGGTAGTGAGATCTGTAGCGAAAACTGAAATTATTTGTTCTAATCTTACGTGTATACTCTTTTAATTATAATGATACGCTATATACATCTTTAGTAAAAGCGTCAAGATTCATCCATTACCTTTTTTCTACATAAATATAAAGCATTTCAGATAACAAAGTAACACATGTACTGAATTATATTCTATTTTAAATCCAACGATAATATAATAAATTGGCTTAGCTCCCAAAACAACTTTTGCAATAATATGAAGTGATGTAAACTCTTTCCAAACAAGAGTTAGTCCCAATCAATATTTGACACTTCATTTTGATCTTAATTGGTCCACACCTACCACACCAATTTACCACATATAATTCCATTTCAACTTTCCATTTTTGTCGATTTCACAATCTTTAATATTAATCAAATGCAAACCAAAACAAACACGAAACATGTTAATGTATGGTCGAAACTGGTCTCAGATGTTTTTATATCTTTATGTCCATTACAATCTAATGTATAAGTATTTGTAATGATAACGGTGTGTACGCGTGATGAGATGATGATAAGAATGATCAATTAAATTAAATAAACAATGTTATATATCTGATTCATATCATATTCGATTTTTCTTTGTTTTTGTCGCAATAGTTGATGTATTCTTACTATATACACTATAAATAATGATTTCTTTTTCTTTTTATTCCATTTCTACTTTCCATTTTTGTCGATTTCACAATCTTTAATATTAATCAAACCCAAACCAAAACAAACACTAAACATGTTAATGTATGGTTGAAAGTGGTCTCAGATGTTTTTATATCTTTATGTCCATTACAATCTAATGTATAAGTATTTGTAATGATAACGGTGTGTACGCGTGATGAGATGATGATAAGAATGATCAATTAAATAAAATAAACAATGTTATATATCTGATTCATAGCATATTCGATTTTTTTTTGTCGCAATAGCTGATGTATTCTTTCCGTACAGACTATAAATGATAGTTAAGTTTTCTCTTTCTTTATATGTTGATGTGTGAATAACTCGTAATCTTTGATCGTAATTCATTGAACCTTGAAATAAGTATCAACCGAGATATTCTAAATGCAATTTGACGTACGGGCATCACGATTAAGTATGGGATTAAAGTCCAAAATATACAGCTTAGTAGATGTCAAGCATTGCCAATTCCAAGAATTTGAACCCTAATTTTCTTGATTAATACCAACTAACCATAGTTTATTAGTCACAAATGATGACACCACACCGATAGATATTCTTTTTTATCTCATGATTCTAAAAGAATATAGTTTAAGTGAATTAATACTAGGTTTTTTCTTTTTTATTTTATTTTATTTTATTGGGTTTTGTTAAAGACAACCCTATGAGTTGTGTATAAGCATTCCAAAATTATGAAAATCACAATTAATGAACTCAAATAGTCCATAAATATATACTTTTAATAGTTATAAAAAAGGTAAATGATGTTAACTATAGAATGTTTAAAGTTCATTAAATGTTAATTAAATATTTATAGAAATCTTATACACAACCCATAGGGTTGTCTTTAACAAAACCCTTATTTTATATATAGAATATCACATATTCCCTTTACTAAATACAAAGTAAAGATTCCTAATCCAATTCTGTTTACCAAAAGTTCAATACCATTTATTTGGTTGTAACTTACTCCTTTCGTTCTAATATTATCGGTCTACTTTCCTTTTTAGTTTATTCTAAAATAATTGTGCGTTTAAATATAGAAGTTGAAATGTTTAAATTTACCTTACTACCCCTAATCAAATTTTACAAAGTTAAATAAAATCATCAATAATGGTTTTTACAAAAATCAAAACAATATATATATATATATATATATATATATATATATATATATATATATTTTAATTTATGGGTTTCTTTTTTGGTAGACAATAAATTTAGAACGAAGAGAGTATATAGTATTAGTTTCAAATATTCATCACGTCGAAACTTAAGAAGAGGAAAGTGTAACTCAATCGAAAATATTTAAAGAAACTTAGAAACCATTTTTACAAAATTATCCAAACTGGAAAATAAAGATTTTTTCCATTTGGAGTTAAGAAAATATTGATAAATAAAGAGATATCCCCCCATTTTATGACCTATTTTACAATTATCCATAAATATTTCTATCTGCCTTTTTTCTTTTTGTCACTTTAGCAATCCAACATTTTCTTGCTATGTCAATCCGATTCCATCTTAGAATCATCAAAACTCAAACATTGAATTGTAAAAATTCGGTTGGCTTAAGTTGTTGTTTTGATAGTTTTCTTCAAACTTGATGGAATGTGGTTCCCTTAGCCTTGTTCCTTGGTATGGAGTTGATGATGACTGAGACATGATTCCCATTGTGGCCCCGGTTTCGATTCCGGTATTGATCTCATAGTTCGCGTTGTGATCGTCTAGTAGATGAGAAATCGAGCCTAACGATTCCAATTCCCATAAATGAGCAAGTGAAAATGTCCTTGGTATGTTCATTGATTGTAACTCGACGACATTTTGATTCTCACTAGGGATATTTTGAGCATTATTGATATTTTCTTCTCTTTGTTCCAAAGGTCTTTCGGGACTCTTTTTCTTGTAAATTCGGCATAGGACCCAATCATCTAGCTGAAAAAACACGTAAAAACCATATATAAGTCTTACATCCCAAATAAATCAACTTTGACAAAAGATCATCTAGAGTATGAACTTAGCTTACCCTCATGGATCCAATTTTCTTAGTTGTAGGTGTTGATCTTGACTCGTTCAATCGATATTCATGCATGATCCAATCGGTCTTAACCCCCTTTGGAGGCCTACCTTTATAGAAAACTAAAGCTTTCTTGACACCAACGTATTTGGATCCACTATAGATTGCTTTATCCGTCCCGGTGGCCTTCCAATACCCCGAGACAGCTGCCCTATTGGGCCGAACCCCATTAGGGTATTTTCTGTCTCGAGGAGTAAAGAAGTACCATTCTTTCTCTCCAAATTCCGCTTTCTCTACATTTCACACGTCAAATACAATCACTAAGTCAATATAGACATTCATATGAAAACATAATATAAAAACGTGATTAAAAATACTAACCAGGCAAGTCCCAAGGATCAAACTTGTATATATCGACCTCGGGTATTATGGCAACGGGACATGGCTTCGACAACGCTTGATTTCGTAAGTAAAACATGATAAGTTCTTCGTCCGTTGGATGAAACCGAAAACCGGGAGGGAGATTAGAATTATCCTTTCCCACCATGTTAAGTTGCTAGCTAAAAGTTTTTGTCACAAAACTATGATAATATGAAGAGAAGGTTTTTAAAAGAAGGAGAAGAGAAGCGAGAGTTTTTGAAATGTTTGCAAGGAGAGTTGATGAGAATTTATTTGAGAGGTTTTTTTGTCCATTTGTGATTTGTGATGAGATTACATCATTCTTGATTTTGATTGGTTGGTGGGACTTTTGACTTTTTATTTGCTTTCCAATGGGGACTTGGCATGCACATACTCATACTTTGGCAAGATTAGGTAGCACACACCACACACAAGTACTCGTATTTATTTGTTTAACTGGAATCATCCATACCCTTATGGGGAATATTTCTTTTTCTTCTTTTATTTTCTTATTTGTGGTGCTTTAACAAACTCTTTTTTTATGGGCACACTCAATTGACAAGTCTCATTTAACATACCAAAATTATTGACAAAATAGGGTCGGGTAACGGGTTGAATATATTTGCCTACTTCAAGTTTGAGCATGATATTTTTAGTCTAAACCCGACTTGACTCGAGCCGACTTGACTTGCACTCGATCAACCCGACATGATTAACACTCTTGTTACTATGCAACTAGGTAAGTTCTTATTGAATTCGTAAATTTTTATTGAATATATTAAGATGCATTGTAAAAGACATGAATCATGAGGGCAATTTTATATCTCCACTCTTTAAAGTGGAAATTTCATATTTATCTAAACATGCTTTTAAAATATTGTATATTATACATTTAATGGTTGTACTTTTAAATCAATCATAAAAGTAAAAGCATATATGAAATTCATCCTAAATTGTATAAGAGCATCATGTGCAGTGGCTCAAGCCAAACTATCACATATACGTCACTTCATCATTTTCCTCTTTCACTCACACACCCAAAAACACACTCTTCATTGTTAATCAAGCCAAAACCACACTTTTAAAACTCACCATACCCAACTAAACATAAAAAACCAATTAAAAAGAAAAAGAAACACAAAATCTTCCATTTTAACGTAAACTAAATTCTTGACGAAATGTTTGGTGAGTGCACACTCTGATGCAATGGTGAGCATTTTGGCGAGATACACGTCGGCTTGGCGTTGCACCCAAAGGTCTAATGAATGACACATAATAGGTTTTGAGTATGAGCTTTATAAACTTCATACAGATTTAAATTATAGATCGAGTAGTTATATCGTCTATGGCATGTGAGAAGAAGACTCAAAATCGTATTAGAGATAATTGAGATTCTTGTACGTTTCACTTAATAAGAAAGTGAGAAAGTTATATAAGAAAGTATTGATGTATCTTTGTTATTTTAGACCTTTAGCTATTTCGTAAGTCATAACGTAACTTTACCCTTTTGTTAAGTGATAACAAAATAGAATTTCATGCATTCCAAACCTAGTGATATTAGTACCTTTTAAGTAGGGTGAATTCCATATTTCCCAGACCTAATTTTCAAAATGTTAGATTTTTCTAAAACTACAAGTTTGATGCAAAAACACCATCATTCTACAAACATTTTTGAAAAATATGTCATTTTGATTCCACTAAAGATACGAGTACTAGTTAAAGCCTTGTCACGAAAGGAAAATATAATGGTAAATAATAGAAAAAAGGGGCATTTACATACATCCTCATCCAAACTTGAATAATTACATATTTCCCCAAATCATGCTTTAATAGCATTGTACATCATTTATTAGAAACTTGTGTTTTGGGGAAATATGTAATTTTTGAAGTTTCCTTGGGTATATATGAAATTCCCCTTAGAAAAAAATAAGGTTTTTAAGATCGGGATTTTATTCAAGATTATTTTCGTTTTGTAATGTCAAGATCGTAAGATCGGATCGAGATCTTAAGATCCTACTATAATGTCATTTTCTTAATAGTTTTGCAATATTATTCAAATCTACAATTATTTTATTTTATAAACACAAAATTACATGAATGTTTCATGAAAATGTTATCATAAATTATAAATATGAAATGTTTAAGGAGATTAACATGTTTTTTAAATCCTATAAAACATAATATATAACTTTGTAGTTTTTTAGTTTGTTGTTTGAAAAAAGTAAGATCAGATCAGATTAGATCTTAAGATCTTATGATTAAGATCGGGATTTTATAAAATCTTAAACTTGCTAAGATCCTACTTAAAATCCAGATCGTTTCTACTATGTGATTAGAATCGAAATTATAACAACAATGTGAAAAAGCACTAGCATGATTCCAATGTGTTAGGACAAAAGAACATATATTACTATAATTCTATGATTCCTATGTTGAATAAGGGAGTGCATATTTTATGTAGTTTGTTTAAGACTTTTATGGTTATCAAGATCAAGTCCGAGGCTTATCCATTAAAGTAAAAGTTAGATGCGCATGTTTTATATTCAAGGTTGCCCATTCATAAGTTTTATATTCAAAATCTATGTCTTAAAGTAGAAAGTTCGTAGCAAGCACTTGAATAAAACTAATGAAAACTAATATTGTTGTTTGTTTCGTACTTAGTATATCTTAGTATGTCGACTATATATATTAGTCATATATGTTCTTGTAATATTTTATCCGAAATTTATATAACTTATGATACACGCAATATCATTGAACTATCAAGTGAAGTACGTTACATTTTTCTTGGATTAATTTTTTTGAACGACAATTATTTATCTCACACAATATGTTCACACGTATTAAACAAAATTTGAACCCACAACTATTTAATTGTGAAGCTTCATACACAACATGAAATAATATTAGGACACAAGCAATTTGATATTTGTTTTGGATTAATATCATGGTACAATGTACCGAGTAAACTTTATTTTCAAGCATAAACCCATAAAAATTGTTTGTTTAAAGTTACCATTTGTTTTTATTGATCAAAGTGTGTCAAAATGACTTACGAGTCTTACTATTTCAACTTATTTTTGGATCATTTGCATTTTTTACTATTTATTATAGTTTTTCTTGTGGTCCTGCAGATTTTACTTGCAGGTAGGATAAGCACCGATTCATAGTTTATATTATCGCCTGTTTATAATTATAATCCTACCAATAAAACACATTGTTATGGCCTGCTATTTACAATGATCATCAAATGCACACTTTTGCTACAACATGATCGATCGCATTTCCCTGAGCTTAACGGATCACACTGCAATGATGACGTTGATCGGCTTCATCCCGTCATATCTCGATCTGGATAAACCTTGTAGCTGATGCTATATTGAGAACTTCTTTGATTAAATAGCATGGGTCCAATCATAACTCTCATAGATAAGTATGACAATACTATGATTGGTTCACAATGATAGCACCGCCCAATTTTAAGAAAATAATTTTGCGGTCTATTGGTACGTGAGTTATTCATCAACCAAAAGGTTGTGCGTTTAAGCCTCACAAAAGTCAATTGTGAGATAACTGATATAAGATGTGAAAAAATTACCGTTCAACTATAAATCATTCAAAGATGAATTAAGCACACACTCAAAGTACAATAAACTAAATATTTTAAAATATTTAAACAACAACTAACATTCTCACAATATATATAACACAAATTATCTCACATATATTAAGACTTGAATTCACAACATTAGTTAAAAAGCTTTACATACGAGAAAGATATTATTTAGACACAAATCATCGGGTAAATCTTTTTATAACTGTGACATACTATCATTTCAACTTGATTTATCACTACATACATGTATGTATTAGGCTAGCCCTAATAAGGCTGTTTCCACGATCGACGATCGACTGAGATGATCGATTTGAAGTCGATCTCCTTGCTGTGGCAAATCAGACGATTGGCTTGTTTGGGAGATTTCAGTCGCCTACACGATCGAGTATGGCTATTTGTTTCTTTTTTTTGTGTGTGTAGTTAAGGTATTTTTGTGTTGTATGTTTTTTTGTAGTGTAGGTCGCTTTTACTGAGGCACCTAATCGCTTGAAGATCGCTGGAGAGAGAAAGCTGGCGTGGCAGTGAAAAGTAAAGGGATTGAATCTTTTTACTGGAGGCAGCCTTAGTACCCAAAATTAACACTAATTTATTTTAATCTAATTAGCACACAGAATCAATACTAATTCATTTCCAAAGAAATTGACTTCATCAATATGGCGTGTGCCATTATTTCCAACTGAAGTGGATAAACATCGGTAAAAAAAGTAAGAAATTAATTTGCATGGACATTATCTTGCCACGTCACAAACATGAGTTCTTATTGGCTAACTGACTGTTAGATTAAAATAATGTCACATGATTCAGTGCCAGGTGTCATAGTGACGATGTAGATTTTGGTTTTGAGCACGTGGCGTGATTGAATTGTTCATCTCTATTTTTAGGATAAAGGAGAATATTCTAATAGCTTTATCAGCCGTTGGATTAAGATGGGATAATCTTTTGGCCACTTTGTGGGCGGCTTGTCTTAATTGACCTTTACCAATTATACTTACTTTTAGTAGAGTATTTTATTTTACATTTTTGTTTTTAGTGTCGGTAAACTTGGAATATGCTATTTTGACACACTAATTTACGTGATTTGTGCTTATTATCGATCATAAGTGACACTATCAATAATGCTGATCACAAACTTGATTAAATATTTCCGTCATATTAGCGACAACTCAACTAGATTAAATGCATAACTAAATATTTGTAGTAAAGCGATCGCAATTACAATTGAAAAATATATCTCATAAAAATAAATAAATAAAAACTCACACTCACAAACACTTTCAATTCATTCAATTGGCTAACAAACCAAACTTTTCATTTTTAATAGGAGAGGCTTGATGTGATCAGTTCATGCATGCACAATACAAGTTTGGACTTATAAATTTTAACGTTTAGATGATGATAGTAAGTTGATTTATACATAAGTCTAATAGTGGACCTTCATGATTTACCTTAGGAGGGCTAAATATATATGAATCTATTTTAGAGGAGTCAAAATGCTAAGGGTGTGTTTAGTTGGAAAAAAAATTCTCTTGTTTTTTATCTCTAATTTTGTAAAAATTTGGATGAGAAATTTATCTACATAAAACACTTGAAAATATAAAAAATGCGTTTAGTTGATATTTGTATTTTTCTATTTTGGAAAAAGGGATGGAGGGTTGAGGGTTACCAAGGAAAACAACTAAAATTTGTTTTGTAATTTTCCTTGTTAGATTAGGAATAAGAGATTTTGTGTTTTGCAAAACATTTTGTTGGAAAATGATAATTTGAACGCGGTCTCTATATTCCTTGTTTTCCACAAAACATTTTGTGAAAAACAAGGGTGTTTTCACTCAGCTAAACGCACCCTAAATTTCTATACTAAATCTCACTATTAAAAATATCCACTTTTATGCATTGTATTTCAAATTGTGAAGGAGTCACCACTTTCTTTAGTTCTCACATAGCTTCGCCTATACATAATATGTCGCATGTCGAACTATTCTAATATGAGTGCAGGATATCACATATTTTATTTATCGAATATCAAAACTTATAATACGGATTTAACGTCGGTATATAAATAACATAATACATGTTCGAGGATGTAATTTTAACCCAATCTCATAAACCGTATTGTGTCATAAGTATACACTAAAACCAACAGCTAATAAGAACTGTGTCAGGTTCAAAAATTTTTACATAATATGTTATTATGTTTTGTTTAAAATATGTATTTTTCTGAAGTATAATGCTTTTAATTAGGGTGGCGTCATTCATGCCACTCATACCTCACCACTCATTAATAATATCATTCCACATAATCTCATACCTCACTCATATCTCACCATACTTTTCTAGTGGCACTGGCAACTATGATTTCATACATCACTTAATTTTTTTTTATATTCATAATTATATTAAACAATTAAATAAAAACGTAATATTTCATTAATAATAAAAAAAATTACATAGAACTTAGAAAAAAAAAAGAAAATTACATCACCGTTGAAATAAAAAGAAAATTACACTAGTCATCGAGGTATGCTAAGTCTTGAGCCGCTACATGCTCCGTAAAATCATATCGGAGACGATTATGGATATCTTTGTTGATTAACTCCTGTAGTACACTGTCATCGTAAACTGGCGCGACCGGCTGATCTATTTAATGAACCGGTGATATTGCCATCTCGTCGTCTTTTAAAATCATATTGTGGAATATAATACACGTATAAACGAGGAGTCGAATCTTTTCGACCGACATAGCCCGGAGATGACGACTGAAAATCATCCATTTTGCCTTAAGACGCCCAAAAGCTCGTTCGACATCCTTTCTTGCAGACTCTTGTAGCTTCTTGAATCTCTTTTCCTTCGGGTCAGTGGGATACTTATATGCTTTAACAAACGTTGAATACGTAGGATAAATTCTATCCGTAAGATAATATCCACGTTTGTAAAGCCGTCCATTTAGAGTAAATGAACTGTTTGACGCCATTCCATTTCGCTCAGTAAGATACAACGGAGATTGATTCAAAACATTGATGTCGTTGTTTGCACCGGGAGGTACAAAAAACGAATGCCAAATCCACAAATCATTTGAAGCGATGGCTTCAAGCATAATAGTCGGGTATTGGTGATCACCTCTCTTATATTGGTCTTTCAAATGCCTAGGACAATTTCGCCAAACGAAATGCGTACAATCAATGCTACCAAGCATTCCAGGAATGTGATGTTTTTCTTCATGTGCCTCGAATAACCGTGCAACGTCATGGGCTGTCGGCCTGCGTAAGAACTCTCGACCATATAATTCAATTATCGCATGGCAAAAATGATCAAGGCAATCTCTTACAAAATATTAAATATTAAAAAAAAATACCGAATTTAAAAAATAGTAAAAAAACCGAATTTAAAAAATAACTATGTGAAGATTAACCTGACGTTCTTCGTGCCATGTTTAAATAGTCATTAAATCTATCCGGAGGTTCACCCGTTGCGAGTTTCTGAATGGCCGATGTGCATTTTTGTAACGCCATGAAACTTTTTTCCCCCTTGCGTCTTGTCCCTCTTGAAACCATTCAAATCTCACTTCAACATCACCAACAATTCTTAAAAACAAGCTTTTATTCATTCGAAATCTATCACGAAAAACATGGTCTGAAAACTTTGGTCGTTCGACGAAATAGTCATTCATTAGAGTTTGTAATGCTTTATCACGAAAGCGGGTGAGAGACTGCCCCCGGGTAGTGCTTGAGCTAGCCGTGTCTTCAATGGAATCGCGCACAGCTAAATAAGTTTCTAGGGTACTACCGGTGGAGAACATTTGTTCGGAATGCTCGTCGAGAAAAATTAATTCGTCATCGGATGAAGAAGAGGATGATGAAGACATTTTTTTGAGTGTTGTAGTTGATTTGTTTGTGTAAAAATAATGAGATTTGAAATAAAATGTAAGGAGTATGAAGTGATATTTATAAAAGGGAATTTTTTTTTAATTAATTTATTTATTTATTATTATTTTTTTTAATGCATGCAACGGTCACATTTTTAAACCAAACACACGCTCCTCACCCATGCCAATTCGGCATGCCATACCGAATTGGTTGAACACCGAATGAAACCGCACAAGTGGCAACGGTGTGCCCGTGCAGTATGAAATGAAACCGCTCCATACCGAGCTCGAATGCCACCACCCTTACGTATACAGAAATCAAACAATGTATATTACTTTGTGCAACACCCTATTTGCATAGGCGTATAGCTCAACCTATCGTACCTATAAAATAGACGGTTATACGTTCTTATCTTTGATTATTGATTCTCGTTTTCAATTATAGCTTTGAAAATATGTTATTAAATGCTTATTTTGATGATATATAAGGCATATAATATCATTTATTTATAAGTTAAAAAGGTGTTGTTAATATGTGTTAACTGGATACACGTACGTAACATGTATAATAAACACATCTTGTTTATCATATCTTGATTAACGATATAAATTACTTTAGTTAACACATTTTGTGGGTTAGTTGACTTATAACCTTCTTTTTATCTGTAGTGAAACATATGCGCAATAGGCATGTGTTAGCAAAACCTGTTACATTTTAAACTTAATTAGCTTAAACTTTCATTTTATATGTATCAAACATGTGACACCCGAGTTTATGTTATCAAAACCCGTATCATTAAAAGAGATGTGGTATCGTATCGGAGAAAAGTTCAACATATATCACAAATTCTCTAAAGATCAAATGGACAAATCCAGACTATTTATTTTCATGTCAAACAAAAATCCTACTTTCAACATTTAAAAAAAAATACCACACAAACCGTTAATTATTACACGAAACGAATCATGAGAATTAATCGTCTTTCAATAAATAGTCACTTTTATATACTTTCGACTAATTTTTTTTTCGAGTTTTTTTTATGACTGTTGAAATTATCGTTTTGTAAAATTACAGCTGATTTGTAATATTAAAAATCAAATGTGATTAAATCACATGTGAATTATAAAATCACATGTGATTTTCAAAACAACAGATTGCATGTAAGTTTACAAATCGCACATAATTTGTGAAATCAAATTTGATTTTTATTTAACAAATCACATGTGATGTTACAAAGTACATGTGATTTTTCTGTGTGTAAATTTCAAAACAAAAAAGAAAAATATTTTAAAAAAATGTTTTTCGTCAAAAGTATATCGAAGTATTTGTCTTCGAAATATAAAAAAATTCTCGTCACAATGGTATATTTTTTTGTTGCTTAACAATCAACCGTATGCGATAGATTTTTTTTTAATGATTTTTTTTTTTTTAAGGCTAGCCCCAATAGATTGAATCCCCACTCGATCGAGCTTAGGTGGCGATCGATTCATCTCGATCGCTGTTGCTGTGGCCCAATCGATCGCCAAGCATTTTGCATCAAATGGATCGTGCAGCCGATCGAGACAAATGTTTGGTACCGTTGCATATAAAACCAAAAAACAATGTTTACGTTGCATATCAAAAAAAAAAAAAAAAAAAAAACATTTTACCGTTTGAGATAAAAAAAAAATACAACTAAAACTACCCTATAAATACACAACATATTTACACACTAAACGCACAAATATCACAATCCTCTCTATCAAAAATCTCACAATCCTCTATATCGAAAATGTCTAAAAAAACACCACCAACCAAAGGCCGAAAATCCCGTTTGGCAAACGCCCCGCATATTTTAACACCGGATCCGAATTTCCGGTTAACCGGTGTCTCACCAAGAATCAATTTCCAACCCCCTGCTTTCGAATATCAATCCCAACAAGCTCCACAACAACAAGCTATCAATCCATTTTTTATGAATCGTCCATTTGTTCCACCGCATCAAAACATCCAACAACAACAACAACAACAAAGCCACTCCCGTCGAAGCAACCAATCTATGTATGGGTCACCCGAATCTGTGTACCGTCCAACAATGGATTCATCAATGTCTTCATATTCAAATTATCAAGAATATTCTCCGGTTAACCGTATCAATCTTGAGGGTTTTGATTTCGATGACCAATTATACAACAATCCTAATTTTTATGCTGGAACCGGATCGGGTTATCCGGCTCAAGAGTATCACGGTTCGGGTACCGGTTCGGCTCATGGATCGTATCACGATTCGGTTAACCTTGATGACGTAGAAGAAGAAGAATGTCGAGAAGAGACGTCACCGGTCAAACCAAAGAAACGAGCTACTAAGGCGAAGAAGAAGGTTGTCGAGAAAGAAGCCAAGAATGATTCGTCGCTTTGGTCAAAAGAAGAAGAGATCGCCTTGTGCAACGCTTGGTGTGATATATCCGAGAATAGTGTAATCGGAAACAACCAAAATGCTAAAGGATTTTGGCAGAAAGTCATTGCATACTTTGAGAAGGAGGTTGGTTCAGAAAGAACGTACAACTCTATCATTACAAAGTGGAAAAATAGGATTCGTCCTAGAGTTGGTCAATTTTGTGCCATTTACAACAATGCTCTCAGGAATTACGGAAGTGGTGAGAATGACCTCACTGTTTATACACGAGCGTGTGATGAATACCAACTAGTGTGTGGTCATCCGTTTGTTTTGGAGCATTGTTGGAAGATTTTGAGGGACCATTCTGCTTGGAAGGATAATGAGATGCCGGCTTTTTTAAGCCAAGATGAGGGTCGCAAAAAAGCAAGGACTTCAACCGACTCGGATGTGCACTCGGATGTGCCTGCTAAACCAATTGGTCGTGATGCCGCAAAGAAGAATAAAAAGAAATCTTCGGAGATTTCGAAAGCTATGATTATGGAAGGTGTTGCCGAGAAATGGGGCAAGATCAAGTCCAAGGCATTCGGGCAGAAGAAGGAGCTGGCAGACCTGCACTATGATTTGAAGAAGAAAGAGCTAGAACAACGGCAAATCGAGTTGGAGATTGAGCAAAAGAGAGAAGAAAGGGAAGACAAAAAATTGGCACTAGAAGAACGAAAACTTGAATTAGAGCGACAAAAGAAATATGATGCAGATCTCATGTTCTATTGCACGCCAATCGACGAATCTTTGCCCGCAGTACAACAACAAACAATGCAGAAACTCAAAGAGGCGATCAAGGCACGCCACAACCTAGATTTTTAATAAGTGTTGTAATGTTTTAATAAGTTTCGTAATGTTTTAATTTTATTTGAATTATTATGTAACGTTTTAATTATTAATGAAATTTTATTTTGTGTTAAAAATGTTTAAAAAAAATAAATAAAAATAAAAATAAAATGAACTTGGTCGCCCTTACTGGGGCACCTAATCGCCTGAAGGTCGCCGGAGAGAGAAAACTGACGTGAGAAAGAAAATGAGGGAGATTGAATCCCCCTACTGGGAGCAGCCTAAAAAAATTGTGATCTGGATTGATCTCCTCCAATAAAACAAAAGCCAGGTCAATTTTAATACTTTTTTTCCGAATACAAAATGTTAATTTTCATGCTTTAGTATATACCAAGCATTATGCTTTTATGGCAAGTGGTACAGGGGGATGCACGATGCATTAGTTCGCATTCTGTTTTCGTTATGCGTTGTTTCTTGTCAATATTAATATGAATATACGTATGCATATGTGACATAATCTGCTACGTACTAAGTTATATATAATGCGTGGTAACCATTAATCCATTATATGATTCATATACTCAATCGTTGTCAATTGTGTAGTACTTATTCACATGAAAAAAGGTGTGAAATTTATTTTGTATGATTTCTCATTCAAAAAGATAAATAAAATTACAATGTATTATATATGTTGTGCTTTTGGTCAAATTATTAGGTTTTGAAGAAAAATCTTGTATAGTTACTCAGTTATAAATTGTCAAAAGAATACGAAGAAAGACAACATGAACTATTGTTATAAATTTTATTATTGGTTTACCATGTGTCTTTTTGTGTTTTTTTAGCTACAAATTTTTATTAGTGTTCACACAATTATCTCAAAGGGCAAAACCTAATGTATTTAGTGGGCTGAATCCAGTTGAATATCACATTTCAACTTAGAAGAATAGTTTAAATAATTTCATGTGTGATATATATATTTTTAGTTTATGGACTAATTTGAACGCAAGAAAAACAATTGCAACCTCCATTTAAACTAATCATGCTTTCAACTCTCCATAACACATGCAATTGCTTTGTCACTTTATTATCAGCCTTATTACTAAAATGTTGTCTGATACTACAATGATGTCACATATCCTTTGGCATATATGCCGGATTTTGTACATTGTTCACCAAATAACTGTCAGTCAGTATAGTAAAATGAGCATTTGCATTTAGGTCAGGCACAGTGAGTCGGACGACTAGTCGGTCGCCTCTTCACCGACCGGGTTATCACCACTGTGGGGTAAAGGTCATACAAGGTCGGCGAGTGATTTTTTGGAGACCAAGGTCGGGAACTTGATTGAAGTATTTTTTTTTTTTTTTGAACGGCTAATAATATATAAAAGAAAACTTCTAGCAAGAAACTAGAAGCCCAAAAAACCAAAACGAGTCTATAATTACAAGCAACAGACTAAATAAAAAACTAACAAAACATAGAGCCAAACCAACAAAAGGGATATGGCATACAAAAGACGCATAGCATCCACAAAAAAGAAGCAAATAACATCAGCTACTCGAAACCATTAAGGGGGACTAGAGCCAGTCGATCCAACTGCATGACGTACGCCCTCTATGAAGAAGCCAAGAGAAGGTAAAAGACCGAATGTTATCGTAAATGACATTTCTCTTAATAGGATCCTGACCAAAAACGATGCTATTACGAAACCTCCAGAGCTACCACAAAGAAGCCACAAAAATAACATATAAACGTCTCTTCCTCTCTTTAGACACATGCCAAGAATCAAACCATGCCTTCCATTGATCAAACGAAGCACATAAAGGGAAAGAAACTTCACACCATTTACGAACTAAGATCCAAACGTCTTTAGCAATAACACAACCGAAAAAGATGTGATTTGAAGACTCCACATTAGCATTACAAGAAGGACACCCAATAGAAGGAATATCAATCCCGCGAGAAGAAAGATTAAGCCGATGAGGGAGACGATCAAGTATGAAGCGCCATATAATAATATTAACCTCACAAGGAATGGATTTGTCCCACTGTGTCGGATTGTCCAAGGCAGGAAGGAGATGAGAGTCAATATGATGCCGAGTAGAACTAACAGAAAACAAACCATCATTTGCTAAAGACCAGTGGCAAACATCTCGATCCGAAGATAAATCAATGGGACCAATTTCATTGATAATATCAGAAATATAAGCGGAGTTACGAGCTCCCATAAAGGAGCGAGACCAATTCCACGTCCATTGATTGTCTATGAAACAATCCGATATGAGGCAGTCCTTATCTTGTTCAAGCCGAAAAAGTCTGTTATAACGAAGGTATAAAGGAGAATTACCGGTCCAAATATCTTTCCAAAATTGAATCGAAGAACCATAAACTACTCGAAACCTAATTGAATCACCAGGAAGAATCGCATTCGAATGGAGATAATTAGATGATCCTACAATCTTGGACCAAATGCCATTCGAAGAAGAATCAAATAAATCAAAACCACCTTCTGGACCATGTAGAGCTTTAACAACTTTGACCCATAGAGCATTTGCATTAGAAATCATCCTCCAACGCCATTTTTTAAGAAGGGCTAAATTGAACGATTTCAAACTTCCAATGCCAAGCCCTCCTTTGTCACGAGAAGCTAGAACAATAAGCCATTTAACCCAAGCTAATTTTGTTGGAGTCATGAGTGCCTCCCTAAAAGAAAGAGGCACGCATTTTTTCAAGCAGCTTCAAGATGGAATTCGGCGCCTTGAAAATAGATAGGTAGAAAATCCCAAGCCTTCCAAGAACTGATTTTATTAAAGTGAGACGCCCTCCAATAGAAAGAAGGTTGGCTTTCCATTTCGATAATCTAACATCAAATCGATCAAAAAGGATCTTCCAGTTAACCGAGAGATTCATGTTAGCTCCAATAGGTAATCCAAGGTAAACAAAAGGGAAGGAGCCCGGAGAACATCCGGTCTTGTTTGCCATAGAAAGAACCTCATTATCAGAAACACCCAACACCATAAATATTCGATTTATGGATGTTGATTTTAAGACCCGAAGCAAGATAAAACACATGATGAATACGAATAATGTTCTCCATATCGAGAGAGTTCCATTCTGTAGTGATAACAACATCGTCAGTATAAAAAATATGCGATAATGTAATATCTGAAGAGCCAATTTTGATACCATGAATCAGACCAGAATGGGATGCTTCCATAATAGACATATGAAGCCCTTCCATAACAATGATGAATAACAAGGGAGATAATTCTAATTTGTGATTGAAGAAAAATATATTTTTGTGGGGTATGTATTTTGTGGTGTAAGTCGTTTTACTGTGCTTAAAAAGTTGGTTGTAGATTAAAAATAAAAATAAAAAATTGAGGTGTCATGAAAAATAAAGGTCGTTGAGGGTTTCGGCCGAGGTAGCCTAACTTATAAGCATATGAGAAGTGATATCTACATCATTTCTTCTTATACGCACATTATATTGTACAAGTTATAAAGCATACTGAACACACTCTGAGATACTGTATTGCACATATGATAAGTGTATGCATCAAAAAATAAGTATATCACCTCCCTATGCATATGTGTATGATGGACAGTGGAGAATGAGAGCAAGGTATTTGTGGGCCTAAGTAGAATGAACGAGAGCGAGGATTATAATAGATTATAGTTGAAGATGATTATGTTTGTAATTATCCAAAGGGGGTGTGGATATTGCATGGCAACTTGATTAAGACCTTAATTTGATCGAATATGGTTAGTTTAATAACTAATTAAGCACATGGTTTCTACATTAATATAATGCTTAAGTAAGGATACGATTAAATGGTCACTTCAGCAGGTAATTATAATAGATATTGAGTTTTGTTTTGTGTTATTATAACGTGAGTAGTAACTATTCAAATATATACATACGTTATGCTCGCACTAATTTTAAAAATTTGGATCAAAGAATTAAGAACCAGACATTTATACAATCGTCTTATAGCTTAACGGTACCCAGGTTGCCCTCTAGCTAAGAAGTCGAAGGTTCAAATCGCAACGTGGGTAACAAGTAGATGTAATAAGTTTAGTGTTTAGACTTTAGAGTGTTCATGTATCTTTTCTTTTATGTAAAAAAAATTACTACGTAACATTTATGTACATATGAGTAATTTATATTTTAAACTAAAACTATTACAATTTTTGTATGAGATCCTAGATAAAACACTCCCGATGAACTGAAATGTATGAAACAAATTATCATTATAAATAAAGTTAATTGCAGAAATCGTCCCTAAGGTTTGGCTAAATTGCAGGTTTCGTCCCAAATAGTTTGAAATTGCATAAACCGTCCCAAAATCAAACCTTTTTGCAAATTTTCGTCCCTGGCTTTAACTGCCATTAAGTTTTTTTCGTTAGAATTAACACGTTGGCCCTTTTGGCCAAAAACTTTTGCAGAGTTCATCCTTTTGGCCAAAAAATTTTCGTCCAAAACAACGTCGTTTTGGCCTTTGAAAAAAATGGACGAAACGACAATTTAGGCCCAAAATTAAAGAGCAAAACGACAATTTCGAAACGACGTCGTTTCGAAAGTTTGGAAAAACGGCAAAAAATACCCCCCAAACTGTGCAACGGTTTGCAAAACCAGTCCTGGACTTCCTTATATTTTCACAAAATTTGAAAAATGGCAAAAAATACCCCCGAACTATATGACACTTTGCAAATTCAATCCTGAACTTTATTCGTTAATATGTAATTAAAGATCCAGCGAATTCATTACAATATATATACATATATTAAAAAAAAAAAAAAAAAAAACCCTTTTTAAACACATCCTTAAAACAAACTTAAGATCAACGTTTACATCCCGACCCAACTATCACTATACAAATGTGCCAAATGAAATGAATATACTAACATTTACATAAAAAATTTCGCACACAATTTAAACACCACACATATAACAAAACTCATATAACATAAAAAACGACGTCGTTTCGGAAGTTTGAAAAAACGGCAAAAAATACCCCCAAACTGTGCGACGCTTTGCAAATCCAGTTCTAGACTTCCTTATATTTTCACAAAATTTGAAAAATGGCAAAAATTACCCCCGAACTATGCGACACTTTACAAATTCAATCCTGAACTTTATTCGTTAATATGTAATTAAAGATCTAGCGAATTCATTAAAAATATATATATATATATATATTAAAAAAAAAACTTTTAAAACACACTCTTGAACAAACTTAAGGTCAACGTTTACATCCCGACCCAACTATCACTATACAAATGTGCCAAATGAAATGAGTATACCAACATTTACATAAAAAAAAATTTGCACACAATTTAAACACCACACATATTACAAAACTCATATAACATAAAAATAAAAGAAAAAAACCGATGCAACACGCGGATACATCTTTCTTGTTATTTATTCATTTGGTGATATGGTCTTCGAGTTTACTTTTTCATAAAAGATAGGTGTGGAATATTTTGTTTTTAGTTGAAAAGTCAATGAAATTAAGCATAATGGCAATGACTCATAGTCTCATCTACTTAAGGATTTAACTTATTAGAGACTATATCATAAAAGGAAATAATGTGAGTGTTCAAAGGGTTTGGTATACTAATTATTAGTTTTATTTTTATAAGAACCAGAGTGCGCTTGGTTTAAATTAAATAATGGAAAAGATAAAGTCAAAAGGAATATTAAAGAAAAGAAAAAGATAAGGAAATCATTCATCTCAATTTATTGAGTAATATCTCATTTCTCACTATTGGGTAATGTGTCATTGCATTAGAGCTAATCAAGCATCATTAATCATTATCTTTGCTTTTACTTATCTCTCAATACCCTCAACCAAACACACCCTAACTTTGACGTTTTAATCTTGTCTTTCTTAAGAACTCTTCATTATTTTTATAGTTATAGTTTTTTGGCCATCATGCATCTTAGTTTTGCGTCGCATTGACAAGCTAAGACCACCATGTTAGAGCTCAGATTGACAAGCTAAGACGACAACCTTAGTTTTGCGTCGCAGACCATGTAATTGTGTTACGAGACACATGAATATGATGGTATTTGAGTAACACCAAGTAAGAAATGGTTTTTCGATTTGTATCTAGTTCAAGAGGGGATACAAGTTAAATAAGACATAAATAAAGTTGGCCATAAAATAGAGTTTGCAACATATAATAAAGTTAGATGCTACTCTTACGAGATTGGGTTTGTTGTTATCAGAGGCTAGAAGGTTTACTTTAATGGTTTTTTCTAAACTTTGTTTATAGGATAATACTAAAGTCGTTTCTCTAGAAAATTGGAAGACTAAAAATACACTTGTGACCCGATGGCTATGTAAGATGTCATTTTCCTACTTATATTTATAGGTTGTCATGCACACCTGAATTAAATTACTTTAAAGTCTTTTAATTTGGCTCGTCGTGCTTAAAGAGTGTGGTCCCTTTAAGTAGCGTGTTAAAGCTAGTAGATAGATTACTACATTTGAAGTTAAAGATCACGTACTTGAATTTTTAATTGTCACAATGTTCTAAAAGGCGTAAGGCGTGGCATGGCGGCATAGCCACGCCTCAAGCCTTACGAGCTTTTGCGAGGTCTTTGCGTTTCTTAAGGCGTGCATAAGGCGGCAAAAAAATATTTACAGATTTATGTATTTATAATTTTATATCATTTTTTAAGAGCAATTTCAAATACTTAAGCCAAAATCCCAAATAGTCAGGCCAAAATACGAGGCCTAAGTAGGAATTAAGTTTCGAAATTACGAGGCCCAAGAAGGAAATAGCCTAAATACTATAAATTCAAGCCCAAATCCGTAAATCCACTAAATGCTTCTAAAAATGGCGCCACGCTTTACCAAAAGGCGCGCCTTTTCACGCCTTATCGCACACCTTTTCACACGACGCCTTGACCTCGCGCCTTGGTCCATTTCTTGGCGTCGAGGCCACGCCTCGCGCCTTGGCGCACCTTTTAGAACACTGGTCACAATACCTATTTTCTATTTTATACGCCTCTGCATTCACGGTATTGTATACGTATTCGTAGCAGAAGCGGATCCACTAGGGTGGCGGGCTAGCAGGTGGTAAATTTTTGTCAATCCGATTTAAAGCTAGAATTAGTATCGTTTTGTATATAATATGTTTTTTTTTTGGATAAAGGGCCATCCACCCGGTAAAATATATTACTTCAAAAAAACAGTTAAGTACAATAGAATGTGGCTGTAGTGCCACATTAACCTCAAGCAATCGCTTGAAACAACCACTAGATCATTTATGACAGGCCACAAATGATCAACTATCTACACACAACTAGACCTCCAAATCAAAACTAACATAAAATAAGACGCATCAATCTTAAAACAAACAAAGGAAACACCCTGTCCAAGTCTAAAGTCTTGAATACCAGCAGCCTTCAATTGAGCCGGAGAAAGACCACAATCATCAAAGTAATCATCTTCATACCTATTGTAGTCATATGTACCCTTTTTTCCATTGCTCCAAAAGACTCTTCGTATTTCCTCCACCACCAAAGAACTTAGACTCATTGCAATCATCCAGAACTTCGTCATCATCACTATCAGAAACAACCACGTTACCCACTTTAGAAAATGGGTTACCCACCTTATTTGACGACGTACCAGGGTTTGAAGAAGTAGAAGGCTTATTGGCCTCAACATGCACCGTCTCTTTGAATTCCTTCATAGGTAGATCTAGAGACCTCTTACCAGTCGTTTGTAACCCACCTACATCTTCATCTCCCAACGAGTTCAAAACATCAAAAGAATTAGTGTTCATACCAGATCTAGCATTAGAAGATGAAGCCTCCTTTTGAACCTTAGGATATGAACCTTGATTACTAGCTGCCGTCGTTTTAGGCCTCCAAAAGTTTGGTTTTGGCTTATTAAGCCGAACACCCCCTATAGGTCGAGATTGAGAAGCAGCAGTCACACTCTTCCCTTTATTCTTTCGATTCTTTACCTCAGTAAAACCTTCATTAGTAAATCATCATTCATCTTACTATTGAGACTGACCTCATTCCGTACTTCAACCCGTTTAGGACAGAGCTCATTTGAATGGCCAAAGATTTTACAGTTCACACAATGTGGAGGCTGCCACTCATATTCCACATTAATAGTAGCAAACGTGTACTTACCAGGTTCATCAATACATGGAATTGCAACGGCCACTGACTTCAAAAGGGACTGAAAAGATGACACTTCTATAAGAGCTCTAGCATAGGTATTTCTACCCCACGATTCAAGACACATATTCGCTGTTTGAGCATCCAACATAATCGGTTTTCCCAATTTAGTACCCATTAAACTCAAACCCGTTTAGGACAGAGCTCATTTGAATGGCCAAAGATTTTACAGTTCACACAATGTGGAGGCTGCCACTCATATTCCACATTAATAGTAGCAAACGTGTACTTACCAGGTTCATCAATACATGGAATTGCAACGGCCACTGACTTCAAAAGGGGCTGAAAAGATGACACTTCTATAAGAGCTCTAGCATAGGTATTTCTACCCCACGATTCAAGACACATATTCGCTGTTTGAGCATCCAACATAATCGGTTTTCCCAATTTAATACCTATTAAACTCAAACCCATTTCAGCAAAAGCAACCACTGGAACATTATGAAGCTTTACCCAGACCGGTACCTTTGACATTTCCTCCTTCTTTAAGGTGATAGTGGGCGTCCATGTCTTTAAAATCAGAGGAATAGTTCGAATGAACCAAGGACCATTTTCTAACACCCGCTCCATTCCTGTCTTAGAGGAAAACTTAAAAAAGAAGAACCCATCATTCAACATGACCTTAGTAATTCCGTATTTAGCCCAAGTGTTCTTGACGTAGTTCTCTACAATAGGAAAAGCTAAACGTTTCCCTAGAAAATAACCAAACAGAGTATTTGCAAACATGTTCCGAACCTCTTCAACCGAATCAATAGGTATAGTAATATCAGCCTTTTCCACACTTTCCTCATTAATTAGAGTTCGAAAATTAACAATCTTCTTTTTAGGTTCATTATTAAGGAGGGAAGCATACGACGCCGGTTTAACATGCTCATGCAAGTCTTCATTAACATTACACGTACTAGTGGAATTAGGCATATTAACATTAGATGAACTTCCACAAGAAGCATTCTTACCAGCTTGTAACACACTCTCGACATCAATATTATGCACGGGCGAAGCATGCACATCCACACGAGTAGACAGGTTAACATCACCATCATCGGTAGTCCAATCAGTAATTATAGGTTCCTGGTTCGTGTTTTTATCCACATGTTCACTAGTGACAACATTCTCCTTCATAATCGATGTAAGAGTAGCTATAGGAGTATTCGTATTCACATCATTATGAAGGTTTAGGTTAGACTCGATCACATTCGACTCCTTACTCTTACCAACAACACCATTAACGTCCTTAACATAGTCAAAATTAGGACTAATCGGTCCAACATTATTCCTATTCTTGGTCGTACCAATACCACTACCACTCACATTCTTGGTCGTACCATCATCATCATGAACAAGAACTGAAGGAACCTCATCTTCGTCCACAAAAACGAGCTTGCCATCAAGAATTTGACATTCAAACCCATCTATTCTTGCACTAATATCACACAAAGGAGCATCACAATTAGTTTGCCTACCAAGTGCTTCATTCAACTCTGGACTTTGAGTCAAATTCACATAAGCAACACTAACACCATCCTTCTCCTTTACACCCTTACCACTCCCCCTCCCCTTTGGACTCAAAAACTAATTTTAAATCATATTAAGTTTACATGAAAGGAAATTTAAACACAATAAACACATAAAAAAGAAACTGAGCGGGTTCAATTAAACATGTACGGCTATATGTAACTCCACGCCCTGCACAATCGTGTTGGCGGCCCTCTAACCCCGACGAATTCAAAAAGGACTCGTATTTTCAGAATCAATAAGCCACTGACACTTCAATTTCCATCTCGTTAGATTTCTATCAAGTGAGATATTTCTTTTTCTTTTGTAGCTTTCATTTAGTCTATATTTTCTTTGTTTCTTTTGTTCGTAAAACCCTTGTCATTTGCCATCGTAGTGAATGATATGCCTTTTAACCAAGACCCACCACATCAAGACTCACCAATTCGAGACCCACCATACCAAGACCTACCAATACCACCTAGAGCTCGTACCATTGGTGAGTACTCAAAACCGAGCCACAATGGCTACCGAAACACTATTGAGCTTCGCCAAAAAGCCAACGTGACTCCCTTGCGATCCGACACCATCCGGTTGATGAAAAATGGATGTGCATATCAGGGAATTCGTTCCGAAGATCCAAACCAACATCTTAAGGATTTTATTTAAATCATTGATTCTATTGACCTTAATGTTGCTACTCATGAGATGACGTGCTTGCGTCTCTACCAATTCTCTCTACGTGATCAAGCTAGCAATTGGCTTAAGCGTCTACCCGCAGGATCCATCTCGACTTGGTATGATCTTACTTCTCGTTTCCTTGCACAATTTTTCCCACCGGGGAGAACTACCAAGTTAAGGAATTGTTGGGTCTGCTTGAGCAGACACATTCATGCAAACCATGAAGGATAAGAACAACAGTTTTCACAAGTGAGGAAAACTGATGAATATCAACATTGTTGAGGTTGGGTTTGCTTGAGAACGACACACACATGCTGATAACACCATTTGTACTTTTCAACTTTATAAATATTTTTAGAAATGAATCAAAGATTTACAAGGGATAACCTACGGAAAACTACCCCGTTTGATGATAGATCAACTCTCCAAACTCGAACAACAAGAGGCATCTAGCTTTGCATTGTTGTTCCTAGGATAGGAGGATCCTAACTATAATACTTTGTACTATTTTTCTATGTTTGGATCTTTACTTAATTCAATTACAACCTTTGGTTTATATAAAGTGGGAAACAGTGGTTGCATATGGGTCCGCAATATTGTCCACTGATATAGATAGGCACGTGCCTAGTAGGCTAATCTGAAGTGTACTTTCGACTTTCCCGAATTGACAACTTATAGTTCCAATGCTTGTTTCTCGTATAACGATACGAACTTGATCTTATCTTCTTAAGGAAGTTTATCGCCCGTGCATTCAGAGGTTGAGACTGTAAAACTGAGTCAAGTCTTCAGAGTCATAGAGATATTTGTTATATCCCAGTGACCCTGGTGTTGTTTTTAGCTCCTTGTAAATCACTCCCTGACACCACATCAGTTTGTGAAATATTTTATTTAGTTGGTCTTTGACATCCCAGAAGCCAGACTGGTGGTTGGGCTTTATAAAACACTCACTGATTTCTTTATCAGTGAGTATCACTTTCTGAATAATAATCAGGGAGACATGCTCTTTGATAACTATCATGGAGTATCTCACTTCTGATAACTATCAGGTTCACATTAATAGTTATAAAGTGACGTTCTATTTGATCGTTATCAAAGACTTTATGCTTAATGACCTTTATGTTGGAATCACTCCTAAACCTTAATACAAGTGTTAGTGATTCATATGTAATAGTTAGCTTATTATAGCCTTTATGTTTGTTATTAAGTTAAGGCTTATGTAGAAGGCCCATAAGCCTTGGCCCAAGTCCTATAAGGAAAGGAAGGGACTAGGAGTGTTGCCCTAGCTCCCTCTCCTATAAATACTCTTGTAAACCTTCTCTTGAAGGTTGGTTGTTCAATTCATTTCACTTTCATACGCATAACATTTCTTATATCCATACGCATAAGTGTTTGATTGTTCAACCGATCTCTCTTCTCTATATTTCCACATATTGATGCTTGTGTTACTAATATGGTGACCTAACAGTGGTATCAATCGCCAAATAGTTGAGTGAAAAGAAGTTGTTTTTGAAGCTTTTTGTTTTACGCGTAAGTCACGATTCAAAAACTTGTTCACGTTTAAAAACTCATTTTTTACACTTTTCAATCCAAGATTCTTGTACTTTCAACGTTTTTAAGTGTTAAAATTTCAGTTTTAAGCAAAAAGTTTCGAGCTTTACGTGTTTTTCCTTAGTTTTAAACTTGGTTTGATATGCGTGTTCATAGTTACGCATAAGGTATTTTGAAGTTTTGGATTATCAAGTTTCACACTTTTGTGTTATTTTGGTGATATTGAAGCTATTTCATTCCTAAAATCTGGTTTAGAAACATCGGTGGGCAGAAATCAATTTTGGTTGCATTCTACGCGTAAGAAAACCCTATTCTTACGCGTAAGTCATCCTTGGATCGATCTTCAGTTTTTCATGGTTTACTTAGTGTTTTCTTGCTTGGATAAGCCTGAAAACACTTCGAATTTGGATATCCTTTACACTGTGATAGTGTAAAAGATTTTTGGGCAAAACCCTAATCTTACGCGTAAGCTCAAACCTTACGCGTAGAAATCTTTCCGCATAAGATTTTCTTACGCCTAAGCCATGTCTTACGAATAAGCTAATGCTACGCCTAAGTTTTCTACGCCTAACTTCCAGTTTACGCATAACTTTAGTGTTTCTCAATTCTTACGCTTAAGCTAATCCTACGCGTAAATCCTACGCGTAAATATCAATTTTACGCGTACGTATTGGTGTTTTTACGCTTAAGTATTACATTGCCTTCACTTGGTTTCTACGCCTAAGAATACTTCATCAACAATGTTTCATTCGACTACAAAGATCCATTTAACAACACAAGTTTTTCAACATGTCACAACCACCATACTCTAGCTATTTTCCTTACACTTATAATCAACAACAACAACAACAACTAAGTCCACAACATCAACAATTTAATCATCAACAACAATTTAATCAACAACATACTCCACAACTTAGAGCAATTCCACAACCACAAATGGTTCAACCACCACCTAGTCTTCAAGTACAACCTTACACAAACTTCTACAATCAACATCCATCCAGGAGTACTATGAAGGAACCGACATGGTTTGGCAAGATGTGTGAAGCCTTAAGTAGCCAACAATCAATTCATGAAGCTGGCTCACTTGATAGACCTCCAATGCTCACCCCCGAAAATTATGATCAATGGGTGATAAGGTTCTTTAGGTTTTGTGATCTAAAAAAGCCACATGGAAAGTTCTTAAAGAAGGTCATTATGGAAGGTCCATTTCAGATGCCTACTGTTGTCACACCCGCAGATCCTAATGCCAATCCACCAAGAGATGCTGTCACCAACATTGCAACTGTCTCAGACCTATCAAGTGATGAAATTCTACATTTTGAAGCCGATGAACTAGCAATGCAATACATCCTTTTGGGATTACCCAATCCGATCCTTCGAAGTGTTGATGCTCAAAAGACTGCTAAAGCAATGTGGGAACATATTCATCTTCTTATGGAAGGCACAACACTCAATCAGGAAGACATGGAATCCAAAATCTACTTGGCTTATGAACACTTCATGATTGAACCAGGAGAGACATTAGAGTCATATCATCATCTCTTTTCAGACATCATCAATGATTTGGACAAACACAACATCATCATGCCACGAGTTGCTGTCAACACTAAGTTCCTAAGTAGTCTTGGTTCGGAATGGGAGAAGTATGTCATTTTTCTCCGTCAAGCTAAGAATCTTCATCATGCTACATACGGATTGTTGTACGACTATTTGAAGCCTCACCAAAAAGTAGTTTACAAAGAAAGGGCTATCCGTGGACTCCGGCTCCACAGTCACTTCCGGACAATCAACAACTTGCTTTGTGGCTCAAACTAGTGTTCCTCCTCAACCCGCTCCTCAACCAACTGCAACAATTACACCATATAATCCATCACAGCAACAATCTCAAGAAACTCAATTGGTTCCATACAACAACAACACTGATCAAGCACTTTACAGTGAATCCAATGAGGATACTGAAGCTTTTGATGCCCTGCAGCAAGGATTTGTCATGATTGCTAAAGCCTTCGGCCAATATTCCAACAAATCCAACAATCGCATTCGTACCTCATCCAACACAAGGAATCAGGCTGTGGTTAACAATGGAAGAGTTGAAGTTCAGAATCGTGGTAATGTTCGTCAGATGGGAGGTGGTCCAGGGTTTAATGCTATGGGAAGGAATAACATGGGTGCTCCGCAACAACAAAGGGCTCAAGTGGTTGAACAAGGGAATGCTCAGAATGGGGTTAATGGTCTTCGTTGTTATAACTGTAATGAGAAGGGTCATCTGGCTAATACATGCCCTAATCCGAGGATAAGAGGCAGTGCTTATTTGAAAGAGGTTTTGCTCTTGGCTCTCAAGGATGAAGCTGGTGGAACTCTTACCAACAAGGAATAGAGATTTATGGCAGATGCAGATTCTGATGATGATATGGAGGACTTGCAGGCCAATGCAGCAGTGATGTTGATGGCAAAAATGCAAGCACTACACATGAGTGACACAGGCCCAGTGTATGACACTGATGGCTTGTCTCAGGTACCCAAACAAACCATATTCATCTCTGATCTAATATCTCCGCCAACATCTGAATCCGGCAAGGCTCCGAATGTTCAAAATGAGTCGTCCACATCTCATTCTGACGATTCTCAACTAGACCCCGTAGTTACATTTGACGATCAAGATGATCTAATGATTACCTTTGATAATTAAATTGACTCCGTGGTTATACTTGAGGATCTGAATAATGATCATGTTGTGACTGACGTTGAACACGCTGAACCGTTGCCTAATCCATATATTGATCTGTTACTTAAAGACCAACAATCCCGAATGGAAGAATGTCGTGCATTAAATCAGAACTTACACAGTAAAATTGCACTGTTAACTAGGGATCTTGAGTGCTTAAAACGGCAACTCAATTTTTTCAAAACTCAAGAAAACCGTGAAAAAGGTTTTGAAGCCGCTTTTGCTAAATCTCATCAAAACGAACAATATTTAGAACGACAGATGCGTGATCTAGCCGCTTTGAAGAATGCTTTGTTGTCTCAAATAGAACAACTGAAACATGAACACAAACAACAAATTAACGCTCTTACTTTGGAAACTCAAAAAGCCAAGGCTGAGTTGTTAACTTGTCAAAAACAGTTCTCCGAGTACAAAAAGCATTCCACGAAACGAATAGATAACTATCTTGAAGAAATTGTCTACTTACAAAACAAAATCAAATAATTTTGAAATGTTGTTTATAAACATGGTGAATCAATCACAACGATTCAAAAGTTTACATTCAAACCAAATCCAAATGGATATGGGCCGAATCTTGCTGATTACAAACCTAAGTTTTCACACAGAGCATTCAAACCAAATCCTGAAGTTTACAGTGCAGAACATAGAATTGATGATTCAATTATGACTGTTGTTGAATATAATCGCATGGAGGAATTAGATGCTGATGACGAGAGTCGGTCAAAAATGGAAAATGTCGTTTATAACAAACCATTTAACTATTCAAAAGCCGTAACTTTTGTCACACAATAAGATACTTCTAACAAACCTTTGGTTATCACACCAGTTTCTGAAGTTAGTCCCCAACACAATGGTGCACAAATTAATGGTCCTTTACCTTCACTTAGTGAAGTAAAAACTAAAGCCGAAAGTTGTCGCGTTATCAAATATTTTGACACTTTATTATCTGACCTCAAAATTTTGGAGCGTGAGATTGAATTTCATTCTGAAATAAAAGTTCAACATTTTCAATCGCCAATGGCGCGAGAACAAAGAGATATTCTTCAGAAAAGAATTTTACCCCATGTCAAAAATTTGAAAACCTGTGCACTATATTGGGAAAGGGATTTTCACAAGGAACTTGGTCTCATGAAAACAGTTTTCGAGAAAACCGAAACATCGATTTCAAATACTAAACGTAAAAAGAAACTGTTGAGAAAAGATGTTGATCGACTCTTGGAAGATGTTATCTGTGCTGATATCAATAATCTTGTGTTAGTACAATCTGTTGCATATGCATCTGATTATATCTCTTCTGATACTGTTGATTCTGTTGAAATTATTGAGAATACTGATAATGTGCTTCAAATCGAGTCTTTAAAAGTTGAAAATAAACGATTATTAAACGAACTTTCAAATGCAAAACGTCGTCTTAATTGGTGTCAAAAAGATATTCACGATCAACAACTTGCTTTTCAAAACAAAATCGCCAAGTTGCATGCAAAAAATCTTAATCCAAAACTTGAGCAACTGGATGATCAAAACGTGTCTTTTAAGTGTCAAATCTCAAAATATGAACATGAACTTGCAAAAGTTAAACAGGAATATGGTGTCATATTTTATTTACTTAAACAGACTCGTGATGAAGCATCAAACGAACTTGATCATTATCTTGCACACACTAAAGAAGTCATGAATTTTTCTGGAAATCTTCGTTCTGAAAATCAAGATTTGGTGCACACTATCATTAAGTTAAGGGAAATGTTAGGAAAGTATGAACAAGTTCAGCCTAGCATCATTAAGAGAATTGCACATGTAACACTTAGCAAACGTGAACCCAGATTGCCTACTGACAAAACATAACTTACTAATGTGCTTCCCTCTACTGAAACAGGACTAGTTGCTTCTTTTCCAAACGTCCGCACTTCACAGCCTAGGAGCAATACAAGGAAGAATAGGAAGTTGCGACCTAAGAAAAGAATAATAAGGAATGCTGAAGTAGAAGAACACCCTAGGACTTTGAATAAGACTCACGTTGCACCTACTTTAGATATTGCGTCTGACAAATGTAATGGAAAAAGTGTTGTAATGAATGCTAAACCTTTAAGTAGTTTTGATATTCATTCGATGCTTCTTGTGTTATTTGTCGTAAAAGTATGCTTTCTGATTGTCATGACAAATGTGTTGCTAGAGCTATCTTGTCTCGTTTTAAGGAATCCTAAGAATGGAATACCTCTAGGCCCACTAATGCTTCTAAGTCTGTGCTTGGTAAACCGCCCTCTTTAGATTCTAAGAAACGCATTGATGTCCCTGTAGTTCCAGTATCACCTCCAAGGAATGTAGTACCACCTAGTGCATTCACTAAGACTAAAGCTAAGACTAGTTGGAGATGGCAGAAATGGATACATAATACACTAGGATTTAAATGGATGCCTAAAATCATTGATGTGTGTATTTCTACTATAAAACCCTCTAACTCATCGGGTTCCACATCTACTTCTATTCCATCTGTGTCGTCTGTGTGTAATGCAGGTGATACAGATCATCCTTTGGATTGTTGATAGCGGATGTTCCCGACACATGACAGGCAACCTTAAACTGTTATCAAACTTTATTGCAAAGTTCATTGGCACTGTCAGATTCGGGAATGATCACTTCGCAGCTATCATGGGCTAAGGAGATTATATCAATGGCAATATTGAAATTAGCAGGGTTTATTATGTGGAAGGCCTCGGTTACAATCTCTTTTCAGTCGGTCAATTCTGTGATGGAGATTTGGAAGTTGCTTTTAGGGAGAAAACTTGTTTCATTCGTGATCTACAAAGAAACGATCTTATGTCTGGTTCTTGCAATTCTAGTCTGTACACAATCTCAATGCAAGACATGGTTGCTTCATCTCCTATCTGTCTACTTTCAAAGGCTACATCAACAAAATCCTGGCTATGGCACCGTCGTCTCTCACACCTAAACTTTCAAACCATCACCAACCTTGCTCGACACAAACTTGTTGAAGGTCTCCCGAGATTCCGGTATTCTAAAGATCATCTATGCTCAGCTTGTGAACAAGGGAAAAGCACTCGTGCTCATTTTTCTTCAAAGGTGGAACATAGCTCTCAGCATGTGCTTCATCTTCTTCACATGGATTTGTGTGGCCCGATGCGCGTGCAGACGATTAATGGCAAACGCTACATATTGGTAATTGTTGATGACTACTCAAGATGGACTTGGGTTTATTTTCTTTGAAGTAAAGATCAAGCTCCACAAATGATCATCACCTTTCTCACGAAAATTCAAATTCAGCTCTGGAACACCGTCCGACAAATTCGAACAGACAAAGGGACTGAATTTGTGAATCAAAATCTTCGGGAATATTATGAGAAAGTGGGAATTGAGCATCAAACATCCATAGCACGTACCCCAGAACAAAACGGAGTTGTTGAAAGACGAAACCGTACGTTAGTGGAAGCTGCCAGGACGATGTTAATCAATGCTAAACTTCCAGATTACTTGTGGGCTGAAGCTGTCTCAACTGCATGCTACACTCAGAACCGTTCAATGATTACAAAACTCCATAACAAAACACCTTTTGAGCTTATCCATAACAGAAAACCGAACCTCAAACACTTTCATGTATTTGGATCCCTTTGCTACCCAAATAATGATCGTGATGACTTTGGAAAGCTCAAAGCCAAAGCTGACATTGGAGTCTTTATTGGATACTGTGAGAACTCTAAAGGTTACCGGATCTAGAATCGTCGTACAAAGCGGGTTATGGAAATGATTCATGCTAATTTTGATGAGCTTACTGAAATGGCTTCTGAGCATAACAGCTTGGAACCCGGTCACAACTGTTTAAACTTCCCTCAAACCCCATCATCAGTTGAATCAAGCCCCCAACTTACTCGTCAACAAATGGAAAAGCTATTTGCTCCTCTGTTTAGTGATGACATTGATGAACGTGCTCCAGGTGTATCCAATGTTTCCGTTGCACAACCTGATCATAATCCAATACCTGATACACCTGCCACAACAACTACGGTGGAAGAAGCACCACCAGTTGACTCTACAACAACAGTTGAACAAACTGCTTCCAACGACGTTGAACCAGCTGATGATATTCTTAATGTAGTACCCCCACCTGCAGATTTTGATCCAAATGTGTTCTTTAACCCGTTTGCTAATGAAACTGCTGCACCTGATGTTGCAGAATCATCTACAAGCCATTTGAATCCTCAAAATCTGCATAATGTATATCAACATCAACCTTCCACACATCGTTGGACGAAAGACCATCCTCTAGAGAACATTATTGGTAACCCGAATCAACCAGTCATAACTAGACAACGTCTTCACACAGATGGTGAACATTGCATTTATGCTCTCACTGTCTGCCAATCTGAACCTAAAAACATTAAATATGCAATGACAAAAGACAACTGGATTGAATCCATGCAAGAAGAACTCAATCAGTTTAAACGTCTTGAAGTATGGGAATTGGTTGAAAGACCAACAGGGGTCTTCGTCATTGGTCTAAAATGGATTTGGAAAAACGAATTGGATGCTGAAGGAACTGTAATTAGAAACAAATCACGTCTGGTGGCTAAGGGTTATAGACAGGAAGAGGGTATTGACTTTGAAGAATCATTTGCTCCGGTTGCTCGTCTTGAGGCTGTTCGGATCTTTCTGGCATTTGCGGCTCACATGAACATCACGGTCTTTCAAATGGATGTCAAAACTGCTTTTCTCAATGGACAACTGAAAGAAACGGTCTATGTTAGCCAGCCAGAAGGATTCGTTGATCCAGAGTTCTCTAATCATGTCTACAAACTGAAGAAAGCTCTCTACGGTCTCAAACAAGCCCCTCGGGCGTGGTACGATAAGTTATCATCCTTCCATATTTCCAATAATTTTACCAAAGGTTCGGTCGACCCTACACTCTTTATACAATATCACGAGGCTCACATCTTAATCGTTCAAATCTATGTGGATGACATCATTTTTGGGTCAACACATTTAAAATACTCAAATGCTTTTGCAAAACTTATGACAAAATATTTTGAAATGTCAATGATGGGTGAACTCACATTCTTCCTTGGAATGCCAGTTCATCAATCACCCCGTGGTATTTTCTTGAGTCAGTCCAAATATGCCCTTGAATTGTTAAACAAATTTGGAATGCAAAACTGTGACACCTATGCCACACCAATGGCTCATACCAAGAAGCTAGACGCTGATTTACATGGGAAATTGGTGGACCCTACCAAATACCGTAGTATCATTGGGTCTCTCATGTATCTAACAACTAGCAGACCTGATATTGTTTTTGCCGTCTATCTTTGCTCCCGTTATCAGTCGAGACCAACTGAAACCCACCTCTCTGAGGCTAAAAGAATCCTCCGATACATCAAGGGAACCATTAACTTGGGGATCTGGTATCCGAAGGATTCTGGTTTTGAACTAATAGCTTTTTCTGACGCTGATCACGCAGGATGCTTAGATTCACGAAAAAGTACTTCAGGAGCTTTATAATTTCTTGGTGATAAACTGGTGTCATGGAAATCGAAGAAGCAGGATTGTACATCGCTGTCCTCAACCGAAGCAGAATATGTAGCCATATCGGCGTGTTGTGCTCAAGTCATTTGGATGAGAACACAACTCAAAGACTATGGTTACGTATTTGACAGAATCCCGATGTACTGCGACAATCGGAGTGCTATTGCGATCTCGTGCAATTCAGTTCAACATTCAAAATCAAAGCACATCGATCTTCGATATCATTTCATCAAGGACCACGTGGAACAGGGTATTGTTGAATTATATTTTGTGGGTACTGAATACCAATTGGCAGATCTTCTCACCAAAGCCTTAGCTCCTGCTAGGTTTAATGAGTTGGTCCACCAGATTGGTATGCGGTGTTTGACTCAAGAGGAATTGGATGAACTCTTAAAACATTCTTAAAAACCAGTCAAACACCAAAATCTCTTTTGTAAATATTTTCCAAAAACAAAATACAAAATTATAAAATCTGATAAAACAACAAAAGTATTCTTCTATCTATTTTTCTTTTAACATGGCAAGTACAAATCTTCCGTCAACACTCTATTCTTTTAAAATTCAGTATTTTTTTCGATCAAGTGTTGAGGGGGAGAAAGAACATATTTTTTCCAGTTTCATAAAAACCTTGTACTTGCATGTTACTTTATCCCGGTTGTTTCTTTAAATGGTGGTCACTTTTCTGGTTTACTGACACTCCTCGGACAAAAATTTATAAAACTTCATTATTTCTTAAGTCGAGGGGGAATGTTGTCAAAATTTCTTTCCAAATATCCTTCGTTTGGTAACCAAAATGGAAGTTATGGACATTGGATGAAAATGGAAAAGGTGGAGGGGCTAAAACTGTCAAAAGCTTAAAGTTATTTTAATAAAACAACCCACCTAATTCATTAACTCTTCACATTTAATATCCAACCTAACAAGATCCTACGCGTAAAAATCAATCTCCAAATCCGCTTTCTTGATCATCATTTTGTAAGTGATTTCGTAATCTAAACGTGTTTACAAACAATGGTTTTGAATTATATGCAAATCCAACGGCTAAATCTTGTGTTTGGAAGCATATGAACACAAGATCATCAGGTGTGTGTTTTTTCATGATATAATGGTGTTAAAATGTTCAAAACTATATACCAAAACCATTTTTATCAATCTAATCCACCCAGAAACACGAATTGTCCGTTATTCAAAATTAGGGTTTATGAGCCGATTTGGGGGGTTTCATATGTGAGTGTTTTTGGTGAAAAAGATAGTTGTATGATGTTGTGGTCAAGTTGAATTGATCATATCTAGGCCCAGAAATTACCCAGAAACATCAATTGCCTTAAAATTTAAAACTAGGGTTTATGTTCATATGTATTTAGGTATTTTTGATTTGCTTTGATACTGATGTTAAAACTTGGATAGAACAACTCATTTAGTTTCTAAGACTTACCAGAACAAGTTTGGTGTTAATCCTATGGTTAGAACTGTAATGCGTAATTCTTGAACATTAGGGTTTTGACTTATACGCATAAGTGTTTTACGCGTAAATGTTTAATGAGTGTTTATGATTTGAACTGAAAAATAATTGAATGTATGTGTTAAGATTGGTGACATGATGAATTTGTTTCAGGTTTCTACGCTTAAAATTTCAGAATCAAGGTTAACTTGAACATCTACGCATAAGGATCACCTTACGCGTAGAATGTTATGCGTAAGAGAAATCTTACGCATAACGATTACGCGTAAGGATCTACATAAGGGACTACGCGTATCCTGTGAAGAATATGCGTAAACAGTGACCTCTACGCATAAGGTTGACTCTTACGAGTAAGCCTTACGCATAAGGTTCCATATACGCTTAAGCGTAAGCCTTACGCATAAGGTCCCCTTTTCTTACGCGTAATATTTCTTACGCATAAGACAAGAACCTACGCATAAGCTTACGTTTACGCGTATATCATTCCTGTTTACGCATAAGCTTGCCATTTCTACGCCTAAGCCTAGTTTAACCTTAATTATGAATTGTTACGCGTGCAAACTTGTAAATAAATAAATCATAACGCCACGAAACCAATAATGTCACTATAAGCTTAAATGTTTAAACAAGTTGTGAATAATAAGTGAAAACATGGACTTTAAAACTTAAAGTTAATCAACTCACGAAATTTATCACGACGTCATTGGACTATTGGACAAACAAATGACATTGGACTCGTAACAATCATTGACATATCACATTCAATAATTAAACAATAAAACCATCTATTGACTAACATAATGTCTTTCGATATGTTGGTTCTTTTGGCTAAATATCTTTCAGATCACGACATGGACGCTAAAATACAGAATGTGGATGCACCAAATGTTCTCACCATTGCTGATATCTTCCATAATGGCTATCCGATGAAGATTGGAAAGAACAACCTCCGTGTTGATTTTGATACCCTCACATGCTCAGAGTCTTCTTGCTTGATAGCTGTGGACATTCAGAAGAACCATTCTTATCATAATATGCTCACCAACTCTGCCACAGTTCCGGAGATCTACATACAGCAATTCTGGCACACAATGAAGCATATCAAAGGGCAAAATGTTGTGACTGTGACTCTCAATCACAAGCAAGTCACCATCACACCAGCAGATTTGCGGGCTATTCTCCTCATTCCTGTCATCGAGCCAACCGAATACAATGCCGCACCAACTGAAGAGACTGTTCTGCAATTCATGATCAACATTGGTTATGACGAAGCTACAGGAGTAATCACAAAGCATTTATACGTGGATCTTAAGAATATTCCTCAGCCGTGGAGAACCCTCTTCATCATCATCACAAAATCTGTTTCTGGACGGGATAGTGGTTATGAGCATCCCAAGCACATGGAACTACAGATTTTTTGGGCTTTGGTCAACATGAAACATATCGAAGTTGAAGCTCTGATATGGGATGACATGATGTCTTTCCTCAAAAAGCGAGGCACCAAGATCCCAAACATCAGATACACAAAACTGCTGATCCAGAGAGCTCTTGGGTTAAATCCCGATATTCCCTTGAGACTCGACGACCCAAACAATCACTCCATGTTGTATGAACCTACTCTAACAGTCCGATTTAAGGAATCAACAACAAAGAAACAAGGTGCTGTGCTGCCGGATCACCTTCTCTCTGATGAAATCAAACAGCTTTATTCATACAAAAGGTATCTGGTAGCAGTTGAAGAAGGCAAAGTTGGTTTTCTCGATGAAAAGTCTTCCGGTACACCTACTAGGAAAACCAGAAGAGGCAGTGCAGGAAGTGTTGCAAGAACTGAGAGTCAACGAAAGTTCCCTAAGAGGAAACCTCCACTCAAAAGGACAGTTCCCTCTAAGGAAGCTGTTCCCATTCCCATTCCCAAGTCTGAACCGCAAAGAAAGCTAGTGGATGAAAGCTCTGAGGAAACCGAATCAGAAGAAGAGGTTATCTACTCTGAAACTGCAACCATTGTCACTCCAACAGTAGCTAAACCTCCCAGACCAAAAGCTGACCAAGGCAAAGGGAAGACTCCAGTACTTGAGCAAGAAGAAGAAAGCTCAGATGAAGAGCCACTGGAAACTGACTACAGGAAGAAGTTCAAAATCATTAGACTCCAACACAAGGCAAAAGATTTTGAACAGGAACAAATGCGTGGCCCCGGAGGGTCTAGTGGTGGTGTCCAGTCTACACCAATTCCTGATGCGGTTAATCAACCCGATAAGGGAATTGGTGCCACCACTCTTGAGCAACAACAAAAGCGCCTGGAGGACTCAAAAACAGAGAAGTCTGAGAAAGGAAAAGCTGATGAGGAAGCTCGGATTCAGGCTGAAGAAAAGGCTAAATCTGGAAAAGATGACGAATTAAACTATGATGATTTTCTTCTCAACAGTCCAATTCGTTCCGAGGAGAAAACTTCTGAACCTCCTAAGGACCCTGAATCCCCTCATGTCTCTTCATCATCAGATTCATCCTCACACTCTTCACCACCACCATCCAGAAGAACAACCAAATCCACATCCAAATTCGTGAAGAAGCCAACGGACTCTTGGATTTCTCGAGCAAAGACAAGGATCGTTAAAGCTGTCAAGTCAGAAGAAAGACGTACTTTACAAAAGTGAATTTTCTCACGACCAGGTTCAGTATCTTCATGACGAGAATGACAAGATGTCGATGAAAGGGAGTACATCCGAAGTTCATGCAACGGATCTTCAAGGGGAAATGAACGAGATGATCAAAGGTTACACTCACAAGTTCCTTCTTGACATCGTTCCTGGTGTGCCAAAAGAAATGTACACCAGACAACTCTATTTGAATCTATTGCATTTGGCCAAGCAAACTATGAGATCAACACCTATGACAGTGAACATCAATCCAACTGATCCCATAATATTCTTAGATGCTGAATTGGTTTCGGGCTAGTATCTCAAATGTCTAAACGATCTGCAACATTTACTTCTCACGAAGGTAAATTGTTTGAAGCATTGCTGAAATACCAACTCAAATCAGCATACAGAGAAGAAGCTCAAAGGCCTAAACGTCCAAGAGACGATGAAGACAAGGATAAGGATAAAAACGACGAGCCTAAACGTCCAAAGCAGTTTGGAGAACCATCATCTATGCCACCACCACCCCGAATGACTTCACCACCAAGACGATCTCCTCCTCGCTCTTCTCACGACAAACCTCGGGACTCTGAGTTACCACCCCAGACAGAGAAAACCGGTGATCACTTTGAGTATACTAGTGGTGACGATGAGGAAGTACCTGAGGCCCAACAACAACCCACCTCTCCCACTTCAACAAAGAAACCATTATCCTCATCAAGGCCAAAGAAGAAGAAGAAGTCTCCTAAGGCTAATGTCATCTCATGGTTAGACGAAGATGACACCGAGTATGATTGGTTCTCTACACTTGTTGATGCCACTCCCGCCATAACTGATGATCCAGATATGGTAGAAGGTAGTACGTTGGAGCATGCTAAGTTATTGCAAGAGAAGTTTCATGTGAAGAAGATGACGAAATGAGAGTTGAGACGAATCAAGAATGAAGCCTTTCAACTCCTCAAAGACAGCTCGGAAAGTGCTATTGAAGTCGAATATCACCTTGAAGACATAGCACGAGCCATGTCTACCAACATTGATTGGCTCAACCTTGAAGCAAACATTGACTTCACCAAAAGAGACAACCCTCCATAATACACCGACTGGTCTACACCTCTACCAACAATTGGCCAACCAGATCAACCTAGGATTCCATTTCGCTACTTCTTTAACAAAGATTTGGAATTTCTTCTACATGGTAGCGATGGTACAAAGAAATACGCTACATCACTTACACTTCCATTCCCGGCAGCCATATACTCCAACTGCATAGCCATCGAAGAAAAGGCTACCCACATGTTTTCCAACAACGTGGAACAGTATGACATTGATGCAATGTACGGGATTCATCATTGGCCAGAACGCCGACGAATCTACTACAAGAGCTGCCAGGTTCGAAAATCTCAACATGAAGTGTTTAGTGATAAAGGGATCGTGGCCGTTAAGCATGTCACCCTTTCGTCTAAATGGGATTACACCTTCCTCAAGTCTATCGTGGTCAAAAGACAAGACGAAAGGGACTATGAATTCTGTGAAGCGGACTTTCAAAACTTGTCTCTCAACGACATTGAAGATCTGTATCTTGCTAAAGTACAGGGAAGAATGAGACATTTCTTGACTGAAATTCAACGTGAATACATCAAGTCCTTACTCATCTTCATCAGAAGCATAGTGATCCAAGAACGTGTAGAAGATTTACAACTTGTTTGTTGAATCATATCGGACCCGTGTCAACTTCACCAGACCTCAGCTAGAAATACCTGACATCAACCAGTTTTCACAATACACTCTCATCAGTAAACCATTCGGAGTAGTTTACCGCAGCGAACTACAACGCAACCGCTTGATGGCGTGTAGAGATCTTCAAAAATTTGGGGATCACACATTGAAGCAGTCGGGATGGCTTGGCTTATAGGTTAAAGGAGATACACGCATGCATTGGGTCTCAAAAGCGATGGAATTCTCGGACAGGGATGTTAAGAGGATCATCACTAGGATCGATGAAAGGTTGTGAAGGGACCAGCCGTAACTCGAAGAGCTTAGAGGTGGTCATCCCAGGATTACTTTCACAGGCTATCAACGCCCTGTTCACATTCCTGGAAAGATTGATGGACTACCTGGTACCCCTTAAAACTGTTTTCAATTTCATATTAATTTGGATGTGTGATTTTATAACGACAATGGCTTGTGCACACATAACAGTGTATAACCCGTACTTGTAATGAAAGGACCCTGTGGTACGCTTCAGTGCCACAATCCTTATAAAAGGTGGGAAAGCTTCTTATTTTTGAGTAAAACTTATCAAACCTTTCATTTTTCAAAGGTTTTGCTAAAAAAAAAACAAGTACTTCCCCTTATGATTTTTAAAACCTCAACCGTTTATATCACTTGTTGAGGGAGAGTATTTGGCTTACAAACTTTGTTCACAAATTGGTCTTTTTTGTAATCTTCCCACAAAACTCAAAATGGTCATATTTATTCTCAACATTTCTTCAAAAACAACACTTATATGTCATTTTTTAGGGGGAGAAAAATCATGTGATAAGAAATATGTTGTGTTTTGCTATTGAATCCTCGTGTGAAAAGACTTCAACCCATGAATTGACGGGATCTGAACAGTCATACATTGAAAAGATTTGTCTTCCAAGACTTATCCAAGTAAATTGTACCCATTCGAAAAGCTCTTGATAGACATGAACTTTGACGGGTTTGACAACCTCTCGGGGTTGTCCACATCTTTAAGGTAGTTATTAGAGGTAGTTGTCACCTAAAAGCTGACAATGTATCTCTTTAACTATGCAACGTAATCGTGTCTCGCAAGGAATTGTCTATCTTGAGTCGATCAATTCAAAAAGTGCACGCTCTTCTCTCACCGCAGATTTCATCAAAACTCTTAAGCACATGTGGAGGGGGAGTATTTCTGAAAATCTAAAACTCTTGAAGTGTTCAAACATGGTTTTTTCATTCACAAACACTTCGAGAGATTTTCATTAAAATGGTTTTATGGCAATGGAGTTATAAGGTGATTAAGGTTTGGAATGACCGTCCTATGATCCGCCAGAGCCGGAGGGATCTACCCAAGGACACTACAAATAGTTAGAATTAGAAGTCCTTAGGTATGATTATAAAAAGGAGAAAATGAGAATCAGAGAAAGAAGGAGTTGAAGAATTAAAAATAAAAGCAAAGAAAAGGGTGAAAAGAAATAGCCCTCAAGATTATTCAAATTAGGGTAGACACCAGGTTCAATTCATATGCTACTGGTTGTCACTTGATGACGCCGGTATTGAAGATTAAAAGTCGTCATGGACCCAGTGACGCATGCACTAAACCTTCTTAGCCACTCAAGTTTCTCTCAACAGAAGCTTGTTTCATTCTCACAGGGAACCCTACGTAAACTATCGGCGTTCTCTTAGAGATTGCTGGTATTGAAGAAGGAGACCCTCTCCCTAGTCTCCGCTCAGGAAAACCAAAACGCACTATTGAGTCTAGAGCCACGAGATTCATCAAAATATCTCATAGGTACACTTGGCATTTCATCACTTGTTGTTCAACAATAAGAACAACAGTGGTACGTTCTCGAGTCCTACACAGATCCTAGCAATCAGTCGAGAACATTTATGAGAGGTTCACAATTGTGATCCTGAGTGATTGAATGGAAACTCTGCCAGGTCAACATCAAACAACCACCAGGTCACCGGTAACTCCCCGTGGATTACGCTTAGTGTGTCTCAAACGGTCTACAGTCGTGAGGTGATGCTTCGATGTACCTCAGCGACTCATCTGAACTGTAGGTGTACCGATCGTGTTATCTCACTTGTGGGACTCCGGTTCAGGAACGGCCTTTGTGAGAATTAGAGATGTGTTTTCACACTATGCTGTTAACACCCTCGAAATTCAAACTTGTAAGTGCCGGAATCCGCTTATTACTAACCGTGTGTATGTTTTCTTCTTATGGAAGCTCTGGAGCGGACTGATCGTGCAGATTCTTCACATGCTCATCCAACATCATCACTAATGCAAGTTCTCTCAAAAGGCAACACAAAAGTCAAAATAATTCTTCGACAAGTCAAAGAATCTACAAAGTTTAAAGACTAAGAGAACTTCATCAGTACTGTAATCCAACGTTAAAAAGTGTGTGAGCATGTTGAATAAAGACGTGGAGACACTGGAGCAACGAAGCAGACCTGATGCAGACAACAACAACATACTATCACTTTCACCACAAAGAGCAAAGAATTAAAGAACAAAGAAAATGATGACGTCAAAGCAAAATTTTTCAAAGGAAACAATTTCTCTACACTGGGGAGATTGTTCGAATCAGGGCAACTCTTCTCACCAGAAAGAAGAATGTCAGAAGACGTCAAAGCTACTATTACATCAGCACCTACATCGTTTCTCACTCTTTCACTCATCACCAATACTTAGGGGGAGATTGTTGGAATCACTCCTAAACCTTAATACAAGTGTTAGTGATTCATATGTAATAGTTAGCTTATTATGGCCTTTATGTTTGTTATTAAGTTAAGGCTTATGTAGAAGGCCCATAAGCCTTGGCCCAAGTCCTATAAGGAAAGGAAGGGACTAGGAGAGTTTCCCTAGCTCCCTCTCCTATAAATACTCTTGTAAACCTTCTCTTGAAGGTTGGTTGTTCAATTCATTTCACTTTCATACGCATAACATTTCTTATATCCATACGCATAAGTGTTTGATTGTTCAACCGATCTCTCTTCTCTATATTTCCACATATTGATGCTTGTGTTACTAATATGGTGACCTAACACTTTAGAAGGTTTATTAGGCTATTTTATGTTTAAATACTTGTCAGGTACAATTGGGTCGGTTTTTCAAACCCAACAATCTCCCCCTATTTGAATATACAAATAGACTAATTATCAGTAGTAAGTGAGCATAACGACTTCTTCTTACATACTAATTTTACATCAGAGAATGATATTTCTACATTTATTAGAAATCTTTCGATGTTGCCGATTATGTGATTTATAATTTTTGTAGCTTTCCCTGGTTTGTGAACCCTTTGACATCAGGTTCAGAGGTTTAGAGTTAGTATCAGCATCTAAGTTGAAGTCTAGAATATTCTAAGCAAGAATAGTCTAGTTTTATCAGTAGTAACTGAGCATCATGGCTTCTTCTTACTAACTGATTTACAACAAAGAATAAAGTTAAATTCAATAAAACGTGATTCTTTGTTGTGTATGTCTTCAGTGAGTTTTATGGAAATTAGGGACTACTTTGTTTACTGTATATTCCCTAATGATCCTTACACTAAGAACATGAAGACATCTTCATACTACCCCTGAATCTCTGTTAATACAAATAATGTCAAAAACGTTATTAATATTTTTCGACCTCCGTATGTTTTGATAATCACCAAATGTAAAAACACGTTACGTAAAAATACACGTAAACAAGTTTTTAGTCGTTAAAGTCCATTTCAACACAATATCACTTAAGGTATGTACAATCAATATATCAAACTTGTTAAGTGATCAAAGAAATATTTTTGTCCTTAAACCTCACATTTTTATAAATGTGAAAAAATATTTTTACAAAAATAAATTATACAAATTATTTGTATTTATGAAGAAATATTTTTAATAAGAAAATTAAATTTGAAGTTTGAAATTTGAAAACTCCCAACAAACATTTTTCCCGCCCAAGGAGATGGCACTTTCACCAGAAATTATTTCACCACTAAAGGACAAAAAGGGGAGCGTATGTCAGTGACGGTCCCTTAAATAGGGGACGGTCCCATATATATAACGAACCGTCCATGTTTAAAGGACCGTCCCCCGCTCACCCGGCAGCCTATAAATACTGCACTATTTTCATACAAAATTCTTACCTCTTTAGCACTAAAATTTTTTATCTTCTTAAATCTTTCTAGTCCCTCTTTTTTGATCACATTAACTTGTTGTAATTTTTTTTAAGTGATCACATTCACCCTCCATCAAAGTGCAAAGAGAAGAACGCTCGCATTCGTCAAGAAACGAAGTTTTATAGAATAGTCATCTTATATGTAACCTTTGTTACGATTCTCTTCTTGATCTAAATTATCCATCCTTGTATATTGATAGATCCGACTTGCGTAAGTCGTGAATTGTAGTGTAAGTGTAGATCCGGACTTGGTGTTAGTGTGTGAGGTGTTGTGTGTAGTGGTTACTATTTTGTGTAGTGTTGTGTAGATTGGTTCTAGCTAGGATTAGAACTCGACATTCCATTTAGTGTCGGAAATTGGTGTAAGGGAAAGTGTACAGTTTTCTCCGCCTGAAGGGAGCTTGTTGACATAGTGGTTGTGAACTCTCGAGTGTGTGACTCAGGGAGTGGAGTAGGGCGAAGATAGAGCTTCGTAGCCGAACCACTATAAATCTGCGTATCAGTTTGATCGTTTCTTCTATTTAATTTTTCACTTTATTATTTATAGTCATTTATATTTATTGTATTCTTATTGTTGATTGATATCATATAAGTTCGAATCAAAAAGATTTTCAAAAAAGAACAAAGTTTTAAAACGGCATTAAAAATGGTGAAATTATTCAACCCCCTCTTCTAGTTTCTACAATTGGTATCAGAGACAGGTTACTCAATATTTTTAAAGTATATTGTATTTTAAAACTTGAATTGATCAATGGATTTAGACAAATATCGAGAAGGGCAATCTATGCAAAGATCAACACTTTTTAAAGCCGATTGCTTCATTTTTTGGAAATCAAGATTCGAACTTATGTGAAATCAACAGATCTTGATCTTTGATATGTTATTACTAAGGGTGACTTTAAACCTATTGAAGAAAATTTGGAAATTAAAAGAGATGAAGTAATTCCCTATGAAAAACAAAATGATAATCTTAAAAAGAAACTAGCAAAAATGATGAAGTAAAAACGGTTATTTGGAATGCTTTACCTAAAAAGGAATTTCAAAAAAAAATATGTGTAACACGGCTAAGGAAATTTAGATAACTTTGTTAGTCACTCATCAAGGATATAATCAAGTCAATGACAACAAAATCGATCTTCTTGTTCAACAATATGAACAATTCATCATTCCTGAAGACAAATCTATAGATATCAATATACTAAAGTGTTTGTGGAGCATAAATTACCAAGAAGTCACATAATCGTCTGGAGGATGGAAGGCACGAAGAGCGAAAGGCTATAAAATATTTTTGTGAAAAAGTAGTTATAGTTTGGGTCTCAATTAGACCCGTTTCTCTATAACTGTGGCTCTAATACCAATTTGTAACACCCCCAATTTCGTGATACGCAGCGAAATTCAAGCTGGGTGTTACTTCATGGCACAACAATTATAACAATAGAAAACGAACCCTAACTGAGTCGTTTTAAAAGATTTATCATTCGATTTATATAAATATCAGAGTTTACAAAATGAGGTCCCAATAGTTTCGTAGTTTATAAAATAAATTTTCGAATGATAAAATATATTATAGCCTTCTTGAGTATCCGTTCCCCTCCGTGTCATCCTCGTAAATTATGAACCTGAGATAAACATGCTAAAAATGTCAACACAAAGGTTGAGTGAATCTATAGTGTTTGTATAATAATCAGTTGATTACAAGTTGAAAAGTAGTAAAATTCGTAATATCGTCGTACAACATATTGCCTTAAGTCTCATGAACGCAAACCTTAATAGGTGTAGTGTAATTGTCATAATGACGTGGTTACAAACATCATAATGATAACGTGAGCAACCGTGCCCTCGTGTAAGAAGCTTGCCAATTCTCTTGTTTGTCCTCAAATAAAGTGCATTTTGTTACCTGACCGGCTAACACAAATGGGGCGTCAACTTCCAATAGAACTATTCACTATATTCGCGTTCACTTGTAAAGTGATTAATGGTTCATGATATGAGGGACTTTCAGCGGCATGTTTAACTAACTGAAGCAATAGCAATCAAGTGTAGGTATAGCATAGAAAAATACTTGTGTCCGGGTTTGTAGCATGTTTAACTAACTGGTATGTCAAGTTTCAGTATTCGTATTCAAGTATATGTGATGTTAATTACAAGCGTTTTGTCGATGATTAAGTGTTGAACGGGTTAATATGAAGTCTCTTCAAAAATTAGTGAACGAAATTGTTTATTATGTTTATTCCTTTATAGTTTGATTTATCGTTAGTGAAAATACACCATATCGTATATAATTTTATCAAATCCCAGTTTATCAAGTATTAAAATATATTTCCGAAATGATATATATAATGTTACACTTTATAACCTTATAATTCCAAGTATTGACAGTTTATACCCTTAACCTTTATGAAATGACAATTCATACCCTTTGACTTTCATAAAAAGACAATGTATACCTTTCAACTTTTATAAAATGACAACTCTTACCCTTCAACTTTCATAAAATGACAACTTTTACCCCTTAACTTTGGTAAAATGACAATTTATACCCTTTAGTTTCAAAACTGATACTTTATACCCCTATGTCTCAAGTGGATTACAATTTTAATCCTTGTTATAAAAATATTAAAATTTTGGCATTTTAAGCCCTTGATGCTTTAAGTCGTTTGCAAAAATGGTCCTTCTTTCGTTTTTAATGCGTTTTAGGTTTAGAAAAAGGTGAGGATTTTTACGACTTGTAAATATAAGTTATTAACGGTTGGAAAACAAACTTATAACAACTTATTTTTAAAAAGTGCACAAGAGGGGTAGGTTTGACAAAAGTTCGCGAGGCACCCTTTTCTCGACCAAATAAAAGCGAGGCAATAGGAGTTTTTAAAGACGTTCTTGCTGTTTTAACAACTTAGATATGGGCTCTTCAAAACAACATAAATCTTATATTGTATAGACCTTTGGTTAAGGAGAAACAAATGCGTGAACATAGCCACTTGGGCTGTTGCGACCAAAAAGGTAGAAACACTTTTAAAACATATGGGTTGATTTAAAAGGCTTTGTAACATGGTTATTAACTTATTAGGAGTGTTTAGAACATAGCTTAACACTTATACTTTCAAAAGGTTTAGAAAATATACATAAGGTGCGTTTGGTTTGAGTTCGCGACAAGCCCAAAGGAATGCAAAATATAAATGAGGCATCAAGAGTTTTTGGCCAGTTCTTTGGGGTATTTTGAAGTGTCTTAGGAGCTTATTAAAAGGGACTATTGGCTGGGCTTATCAGCCTTAGCTTATGCTTGGAAAATAAGGCTCAAAAGGGGCGTTTGGTTTTATCTTGTCATGTGACAGCTGTTAAGATTTTGACTAAAATTAGGCTTCGCTTTGCGTTTTTGGGACCCGTGCTCCCAAGCTTATGAAGAAAAAGTCAATCTGGGCAACTTTCGTGCTTTAACTTTTTTATGAATCGAACTGGATATGCCCCAAAAAATGAAATCAGTTCGTTAACCGAAAGTTTTTGACATATTCAGTTTTTCAGCTTTGTAAATTTCTTTTGATCATAACTTTTGACTCGGGTGTCCATTTTGGGTGATTCAAAAGGCCACGGTTTTGATTTGATCTTGTCTATCATTTGTAAGAACTAAAAAAAAGTATTAAAGAGGTTTAAAAGGGTTGATAGACTTACAAAGTGTTGGTGCTCGACTAGAACTGAAATGAGACCAAAGTGAATCCTAAGTGGAACAAACTCTTCCCAATCTCCTAGAATCTAATGAAACTTACTTCTACTTCTCTTGATCTTAGAATCCAGTAGGTATGTGAGTGTGAGAGTGGTATGTGTTAGTAAACAAGGAATGAGTCGAAATGGTATGGTTTAGGGTCGAATTTATAGGCAAGAAGATTTAAGGTTCATGGATTATATATTTCCACATGTAATGGTGTGTCTATGGTGTAAACTTGTTTGATCCTTAGCCACAAGGTTAGGGTTTGGTTTAGAAAGAACCACCTAGTGCATACTTGTTTTATTTATGGCCATTAGGTTCGAATGGTTTAAAAATAAACCACCTAGTATATATACTTGTTCAATTCTAAGCCATAAGGGTGGAAGGTCTAGGAGACAAGGTGAGGTATTCTCTTAGAGTTGTAAAAGTTTGTGTGGTTTGGTGATGAATTTGAATGGTGTTCCTTTTTAGAGCCATATGTTGGTCTATATGGGTTAGAATGTTCCATGTAAAAGCTTGATATGTTTAACCATGGTGTTGAAAGTCTAGGGGAAATGGTGAGGTAGCCTTGATGTGTCTCCATATGATCCTTATCTTGCCTAAGTTTTAGTTTAGTTAGGATACAATTAGATTAAAGACTAGTTAGTGCACTTTGGTTGGATTTTTGGTTCGATTTGGACCAAGGGGGTAAACTAGGGCATGATTTGGCTTTAAGGACATGTACTTAGGTTATAGTGAGTAGTACTTGTAGTTAAGACCTAGTGTGAACTTAGTTTGAGGGCTTAGTTAAGTTTAGATAATTATATCTTAAGTAAATGACATATTTAGCTTATGTGTATAAAATATTGTATCACATGCATTGGAGAGTTGTACCTTAGGTTTGAAATCTTAAGAAAATCAAATTTTAAGACTTATGCATTATAGATTTGTACCATGTGTTTTAAAGTGAATACACTAAGGTTTATAATAGGTTTTATATTAAAAGTTAGTTTTCAGGCATAAGAGACTTGTACATAGGCTTGAAAGACTTGTACAATTATATTTTATAGAAATTATGAACATACTAATTAGGGTTTGTGAGTTTTTCTACATAAAATCATAATTTGGTAAATTTAGGGTTTATACCAGGAAATATCGTAAAGTTAGGGTCTTACGCTTTAGAAACTTGTACATTAGCTTTGGAGTATTGTACTTTAGGGTTTATGATTTAGTTACCCAAAATCATCGTTATCATAATTTAGGGTTTTGTGAAAACTCAAATAGATAGAAAACGTTTAGCTTGAACATTTAGAAATCATACGTTAATGAATTAACATAAAGTGGCAAATGAAAGTTGAAAACTTTTGGTACTTGACATATAGAGATGTTTATGTGAAATAAACATAAGGTCGTTGGTGTCAGTCCGTGTGTGAGTACGTTTATTGAGAATGTGAGTTACGTCACATGAATGGGTTGTTGTGATCAAATAAACTGATAACGAAAAAAAAATTATACGTAGAAAATGGATAAGAATATTAATACAAGTTGAAATTTTCTGATTGTTACATCTTGCACTAAAGGCTAAAAAGGAATCTAGTGATAATGAAAGCTTTAGCTCGGAAAGTGAAGATGAAGAATATGCCATGGCGGTTAGAGACTTCAAGAAGTTCTTTAAGCGATGAGGTAGATACTGAGACAACCGCGAGATGAAAGGTAGACGTCTCAAAAGAATCGAGATGATAAATATGGTAAAGGCGAAAGAAGTTGTTTTAGATGTGGTGATCCAAGACATCTCATAGGAGAATGTCCTCAACAACCAAGAGAAAATAACCAAAAGACATACATTGGAGGTGCTTGGAGCGATAGCGATGAAGAGATCAATGACAAGACCAAAAAAGTCTAATAGCAGGAACTTCAAAAGATGTACGTTTCGAAACCAAATGCTATAATGATGATACATCCTCTTTAGACTCACTTGAATAAGATAATGAGTATGATCGTTTTTGCAAAATGAGTCAAGAGATTGTAGTAAAAAATAAATCTCTAAAATCTATTAAATTTAAAATAGAGAAAGAAAATTTTGAATTAAAAGATAAAATATCTAGACTCGAGAAAGGCAATGAAATTGATCTCGGGTGTAAATCGTGTCAAAACCTTAAAATAAAAAATGTGGAACTTAAAAAGGAAGCCTCTAAGCTAACTAAAATGGAAAAGAGTACTCATTCACTTAAGAAAATGATAAGTCTTCAGAAATTCTCCGAAAATAAAATAGGTCTAGGATTTAATCCATTTGAAGCTTCTACTAGTGAAACGAAACATATTAAATTTGTAAAACATGCGTTAGTTGAGTCTTCTGCCGATGGTCCCCAAAAACAGGGAGACAGTCCCTCATATATAAAGGATCGTCCCTTGTTTAAAGGACCTCCAGCAGAAGTAAAATCTATGTATTCTTCTAAATCTATTTTAGGTCATGCACCAAAACTTTAATTGTGAACAATATCAAGGTACCTATTGCTAGTTCAAGCAAAGTAAAACGTTTTTATAAACCAATTTCAAAACCCGGAATAGGATTCAATAAAGTGGCAACTAGAACAAAGATTTCACCACCTAGAAAATATAACACCTCTAAAACTAAAGACACACAACCTAGAAACAAAATAATCCAAACATGCATTCCATAGCATCGAATAATAGCTATGTACCTTTAGGATTTTACTCAACTTTTCAACATCCAAGTCATATGCAACACATGCATGGGATGTTTAATGCTAACAACTTTGGACCCATGAGATATTGAGGACCATATGTTTGAGTTATTCTATGATATCATTAGATATGCTTGGGAATCGATTTGGAGTCTGATGAATGGATTAAAGATAGTGGATGTATTAATCACATGACGGGAAATTGAAAGCTATTCTCATCATATCAACCATGCAATGGAGGTGATGTCACTTTCGTAAGTAAACTTAAAGGCAACATAATTGGCAAAGGTACGATTACTCACAACTCTCTTAAAATTACCAATGTCGAGCATGCAGACAACTTAGGATTTAATCTACTAATTATTAGTCAAATATGCGACAATAAGTGCAAAGTGATCTTTTTCAGAAGAGGGTAGTGAGATCATTAAGGATGGAAAAATCATTGGAAAGGGAATTAGGAAAGGTGATCTATATGTTATGAAAATAGGAAATAGGTCTAGTGACAATATATGCCTAGCAACGATTAACGATAATTCTACATTATGGCATAAAATACTAGGTCACGCAAATATGCGTTTGATACAATTATTGGCCTCTAAAGATTTAGTTAGGAATCTACCAAAACTTAAGTTTGATCAACAATTTTGTGACGCTTGTAAAATTAAAAAGCACATTCTAGACACAAATCAAAGAAAGTAGTCTCGACGTCTATATCCATAGAACTTCTTCACATGGATCTCTTCGTTCCATCCGCAGTACGGAATTACGGAGGAAATCCTTACACCTTAGTAATACTATTCGATTACTCTATGTACACTTTGACAAGATTTCTTACGAATAAGACGGAAGCTTTCGACCTGTTAATACAAATAAATCGTAAAAACGTTTATTCATATTAGCGACCTCTTTGTGTTTTGTTGATAAAAAATATAAAGTTATCACAAGTAAAATTATAAGAATACATGTTATTTTTGTTAAACATTTACATATAATCATTTAACATAAATTGTTGTAATAATTCATTTGTTGTAATAGTTTATTAGGATGGGTAAAGTCCAAGACCCATGACCCATACCCATGGAGCATATCCATTACCCATAACCCAAGACCCATGATCCAATGTCTAGATACATTGTATCTATTGTAGGCACCCATGGCCCAAAGTCCATGACCCATGACCCATTATCCATGACCCATAACCCAAATAAGGAGGAGCATCCAAGGATCCCTGGGAAAACAATGGATGGATCCCTCAAGTAAAGGATCCGTGGGATCCGGGGAACAGTAGAAGTTTTTCCTATAAATAGTGAGTCATTTCTTCATTGTTACTCACCCCTCTTCTTATAAACTCTCTCATATATTAATTCTCTCTTCTAATCCTAGATCTATTGATCTATCTAGTATTTCTTCTTTCTTTTATTGTGATTCTCATATAGGTCCTTCTCAAAGGCAAGATCACGAGATACTACAAGTCATCCAAGCAAGGGGTCCTTGATTGATTTGTTCCTCCGCAAGATTTCTTTAGCAAGATCTTGTATTTCATATTTCACATAGTTTTTGTGTTATAGTTGTGTTGGTTTGGTCCACCTTGTTAAGGACTCGGTATTTAGCTTTGTACCGGAAAAAGTGTAAGCGACGTTGTGAGACTTCTCCGTCGAGTTGAAGGAGCTTGTTGACATAGTGCTTGAACTCTCGAGTAGGTGACTCGGGGAGTGGAGTAGAGCAAGGAAGGTGTCCTTGTAGCCGAAACACTATAAATCGGTTGTGTCATTACTTTCTATCCTTTACTTTACTTGCTTTCATTACTTACATTACTTATTGCTTTATACTTTCTATCCATCAATACGAATTCACATAAGATCGAATCTAAAGTTTTTGAAACTAAACTTAAAATCGGAAAAACTATTCAACCCCCTCCACCCTTCTAGTTTTTCAAAATTGGCATCAAGAGCTAGGTTTACAAAAGTTTTAAAGTAAATCGTATTTTAAAAACTTTTCGATCACAATGAGTTTTGAAAATTATAAAGAAGGGCAATCTATGCAACGACCTCCACTACTTGAAACAAATGGTTTTATTTATTGGAAGAATAGATTCGAAACTTATGTGAAGTCAAAAGATATTGATCTTTGGTACATCATTGTTGAAGGTGACTTTCAAGCCACTACAAAAGATGATAAAACTGACAAACATGTAAATATATCCCTCATGAACACCTCTCTGACGATCAAAAGAAAAAGTTTTCCAAAAATAGTGAAGCTAAAATAGTTTTATACAATGCTTTATCCAAAAAAGAATTCAAAAGAATTTATATGCTTAAAACCTCTAAAGAAATTTGGAATTCTTTAGTTGTAACTCATCAAGGAAATCAACAAGTTAAAAACAATAAAATAGATTTATTTGTCCAACAATAAGAACAATTTTCAATATCGGGTGAGGATAGTATAGATAATTCTTTTGCTAACTTTAATACTATAATTACATCATTACAAGCATTTGCTGAGTTTTTTCTAGTCGTAATCATGTCAGGAGATATCTAAGAGCACTTCCATCCAAATGGAGATCAAAGGTGACGGCCATCGAAGAATCAAAAGACTTATCAATCCTCACCCTCGACGAACTCATAAGCAATCTAAAGGTCTATGAGCTTGTCCTCGCTAAAGATTCCGAATCCTCAAAAGAAAAGAAAGAGAAGCACAAATCTCTTGCCTTAAAAGCCAAGAAGGTTTCAACGATGAAGAAAACTCTTCTTCGGAAAGTGATGACGAAGAATATGCCATGGCAGTAAGGGATTTCAAGAAGTTCTTTAGAAGAAATGGAAGATATGTCAAGCAACCATATGACGACAAGAAGGGGTTCCGGAAAGGCAAAGAAGACAAGAAAGCAAGGGATGAAAGCGCATGTTTTAAATGTGAGGACCCTAATCACTTTATTAGTGAGTGTCCCAAACGTGACGAGCAAAAGGCGTTCGTAAGTGGTTCGTAGGGAATGAGTGAGGAGGAGAACGAAGAAATTTGTCTCATGGCAAATGACTCAAACGAGGTATGTCCCAAATCTCTCTATTATAGTAGCTCATCATTAGATGATGAATTATTGCATCGTGAATATGATAAACTTTGTAAAATTAGTCTAAAAGTAATTAACAAAAATAAGATTTTGAAAAACAAAAATGAACGTTTAGAAAAGGAAGTCATTGAGTTAAAAGACAAATTAAAACGTTTAGAAAAGGGGAAGAAAGTAGATGAGGAATGTGAGCTTTGCGTTCAACTTCAAACGTTAGTTGATAATCTTGATTCCAAGATTGCTAGAATGAGTACTAATACTCTAGCTATAATACTAGATAGCGTTAAAACAGGAAACAATCAAAAGGGTTTAGGTATTCAGCAACTTAATGCATCAACTAGTGAGAATAAAGAAACACAAGTCGTCAATGCAATTAAAAAACAAGCTATTGTAGTCATGGATCCCTTGAAAAAGGAACCGTCTAGTATAAAACCAGGGATCCGTGGGTCTGTACTAGCAAACAGTAGAAATAATGTAGCTAGCTCATCTAGAACCGACTTTGTTATTGTTAACAAGAAGAAACCAACCCATGTTACTGTTAGAAATGTGAAACAACCACCTCCACTAAAACAAAATCAAAGTTTTATGAAAAACAAAGGTCCATCATTTTCTAAACCAAACACATTTATAAGAAGACCAAATAATGTTTATCCGAGAAGTAACCATCATCAAATGGGATGGAATCCTAATGTACAAAATGGTTTTCCATTTCAAAACGTTTCACCATGGAATGCTTTCTCACCTTTTTCATATATGCCATACAAATGGGGACCAAACGTTTGACTTAATTGCTTCTTAGGTGTGCTTAAAGGTCGACCTAGATCCGGATGAATGGATCAAGGATAGTGGGTGCACGAGGCACATGACCGGTAACAAAGACTTGTTTTCCACATACGAATCCTTCAATGGAGGAAATGTGGTATTTGGTAATAGCAAGAGCAAAATCATCGGTAAAGGTACAATTTCTCTCAAATCTTTAACCATTAACGATTTGTGTCACGTAGAAAACCTAAAATTCAACCTTCTAAGTATAGGACAAATATGTGATAAAAAGTGCAACGTACTTTTTAGTGAAACCGATAGTAAAATATTGAAAAACGGTATTACTATAGGAAGAGGCATTAGGAAACATGGAGTCTATGTCATTAAAATCGGTAATGAACCAAAAGACAAACTATGTCTTACTTCTATGGATGATACTTCGACCTTATGGCATCGAAGATTGGGGCACGCCAATATGCGACTTCTTCAATCACTATCATCTAAAGAACTAGTAAGAGATCTACCAAAATTAAAATACGAACATAATTTTTGTGATGCTTGTACATGAAAGCAAGTCCATGCTAGTCACAAAGCTAAAAATATGGTCTCTACTACTAAGTGTCTAGAACTACTTCACATGGATTTATTTGGTCCATCCACTATTCAAAGTTATGGAGGTGACTACTATACTTTGGTTATAGTAGATGATTACACTAGGTACACATGGACTAAATTTTTAAAGAATAAAACTGAAACGTTCGATTACTTTGAAATATTAAGTAAGAAACTCCAAAGACAATTAGGAAGTCCTATGGTGTCGAACGGATCATGGTAGGGAATTTGATAATGAAACGCAATTTGGAGCTTTTTGTGATGCTAATGGTATTACTCACAATTTCTCGGCTCCTCGCGCTCCACAATCAAATGGGGTAGTTGAAAGGAAAAATAGAACCCTACAAGAAATGAGTCGCACCATAATTAATGAGCAATCTATTCCTCAAAAATTTCGGTGCAATGTCATTGACACACCAACCTACATACTTAGCTGAGTACTAATTAGACCATTCTTAGGTAAAACTCCATACGAGTTACTTCGAGGCAAAAAGTCTACGTTAGAACACTTTAGAGTCTTTGGTAGCAAATGTTTCTTACTTAACACTAAAGATTACCTAACTAAATTTGATCCTAAATCAACCGAAGGTATCTTCTTAGGTTACTGTCCTAATAATAAACTTATGTTATATTAAATAAAGAAACAATGAAGGTTGAAGAATCATTAAATGTAAAATTTGATGAAAGTCCACCTAAACCTACCCAACCTCTTGTCGATGATGAGATAATCGAAAGTGGAGCCATAGAAATCAAGGAAAATATAAATAAAGAAGATGAACCATTAAACAATGAAATCATCAATATTAAAGAGTCTAAAGATCATCCAGTAGAAAAGGTTATAGGAAAGTTAAATGAAAGAACCTTAAGATCTCAAGTCCAAAACCAAAGTAGTATATTTTGTTTTGTCTCAACCATAGAACCTAAAAATACGCAAGAAGCTATAAAAGATGAAAGTTGGGTAATGGCTATGAAAGAAGAGTTAAATCAATTTATTTCTAACGATGTTTGGACACTTTTCCCTCTACCTAATAACCAAACCATAATCGGAACTAAATGGGTATATAAAAACAAGTTAGATGCAAACGGTGTAGTGTTTAAGAACAAAGCTAGAGTTGCTGGCCAAGGGTATAATCAACAAGAAGGCATAGACTTTGATGAGACCTATGCTCCCGTAGCTAGATTAGAACCATAAGAATACTTCTTGCTTATGCTTGTGCTAATGATCTTAAGCTTTTTCAAATGGATGTTAAAACTTAAAAGTGCTTTTCTAAATGGCTTTATTAATGAAGAAGTCTATGTAGCTCAACCTACGGGCTTTAAAGATTTCGAAAAACCTAAACACGTGTACAAACTAAAGAAAGCACTTTACGATCTTAATCAAGCCTCAAAGGCTTGGTATGATAGACTCAAATCATTTTTAATCAAAAATAACTACACTATGGGGTTAGTTGATAATACACTTTTCACTAAGAAAAAGGAATCACATATAATTATTGTTTAAATATACGTGGACGATATTATATTCAGATCGACTTGTCTGGACATGTGTGATGATTTATCAAAAATCATGCATGATGAGTTTGAAATGAGTATGATGGGAGAACTAAGTTTCTTTCTTGGTCTACAAATCAAACAACTAGAAGATGGTATCTTCTTTAATCAATCCAAATACATAAAAGAAATGTTAAAGAAATTTGGTTTAGAAGAGTCAAAACCCATAAGAACACCAATGTTATCCGATTTACAAAAGATGAAGATGGTGAATCCGTTGATAACACAAAATACTGTGGCATGATTGGTAGTCTTCTCTATCTTACGGCTAGTCGGCCGGATATCATGTTTAGTGTTTTTCTATGTGCTAGGTTTCAAGAAGACCCTAAAACATCACATCTAGAAGCGGTCAAACGAATATTTAGATACATTAAGGGTACGACTCAATTGGGATTATGGTATCCTAAGGAAACGGGGGTAGAAACTATTGTATATGCGGATTCTGACCATGCAGGTGATTATGTTGACCGAAAGAGTACAAGTGGTGTATGTACTTTTATGGGATGTTGTTTAACATCTTGTTTCTTGAAGAAGCAAACGGAATTGGCCATATCAACAACCGAAGCCGAATATGTCTCCGCCGGAAAAGCATGCCAACAAGCACTATGGATGAAACAAGCGTTAGTTGACTACGACATTTATCTAAGTGACATAGCCATTTTATGCCACAACAAAGGTGCTATTGACTTAAGCAAGAATCCGGTGTTGCACTCTCGCACCAAACATATCGAGATCTGTCATCACTTCTTAAGAGACAATGTTCAAAAGGGGAACATTTCTATTGAGAAGGTATCATCCGAAGACAACATAGCCGACGTCCTCACCAAACCGTTGAAGTGGGAACAATTCAACTTGCTTCGTCTTGGTCTTGGTCTCATGGAACAATCGTCGTTATTTGTTTCTCAATTCTACAAGGTATGTAAACGTTAGCCTTACCTTATTTTCTGAGTCTAGGATCTCAATTTCACACACAACTCACAATCAATATGGGGATTTTCAAAACTCAAGGTATATTTTCTCTTACCCTTTCAAAACTAACGATAAATTTTTTTTTCTACAAGAAACTTTTCGAAATGCTTTCTAAAAGGATAATTCTCCCCGTATCATCCTTCTAAAGCTACTCTCACGTCTAGGACAAACCTTTTCATTATTAATTCAAAGTAAAAACCCGTTTTCATTGCATCTCATGTCTTTTGAATGCTAAAGGGAACACATAACTAATATGTGTTTACGGGTACATTCATTTAAGCAAAAATGAATTAAGGAGCACTCAGGTTATCTCACATAATAATATGCTTTTTCACTTCTTCGTTTATTTTTCTTTTTTTAGGAGTCGAGAAAACCGCAACTCCAAATGGTTTGCATATAGGCACACACTAGGCACCAATATTTCCAAAAAGAAATTTTTGAGCTGCTTGAGATCATCAGTACTACGGATCCCAACATTTACGTTGGACGGTTCCCTAAAGGGATGGATCCGTGGGAACCGTGGGACAGAAGCTAAGTTTCTCTTCTATTTTTCTCACTTTGGCTATAAACCATCATATTTTCATCATTTTAGCTCTTTCACTAATGAGTATGTTACTTAATGCTTGTGTTCTCATGATCACATGCCTTAAATTCATATCTAATCATTAGATTTTAGTGCACATTTTCGGTCTAGCATTCATTACAATACACTATTTTCTCTATAAATAAGGTTCCCAAAATGCTTGCATATCCATCACTCTCAACCTCACAAACAATCATCATCATGTCATTCAAAAGATCTTCTAACATTGGTGAACCACTTAGTAAAAACATTCCTCTTCAAGAAATCGAAAACTTTATCCTACCACCTTCCGTAGTGCCACCACCCAAATCTAGAAAAACCACACGGATTAACATCCGGCCTTGTTGTTTAGCCAAATCATTGTCAAAAAGTCCATCCCCAACTACTCATTCAGCACCAAATGATTCCATAATAGCACCTCCATCATCTCCAACAAGCACATCACCACCATCACCTATCGAGTCTCCACCTAAAATCACCTTATCGAAACTCCTTAAGACTCCAAAAACAATCTCACTACCCGTGTCTAGTCCACCACCCACATCATTTCAACAAACTTCCAACTTAAACCCAAAAGAACTAGTCTTTTTAACACAACCAACATCTCCAAACACACTTTACAAAGAACTTGCAACTTGACCACCTTTAGCTCCCATTATCTTTCAACAACATCTAGGTTCTTATATTCCACCACTCACAAACATAATGGACTTTGATCCATATTTTCCAACTTTTCCTCCACATATTCCGCCTTCCACAAATCCAACTTACCTGGAAACCATACACACACACACACTACCCACATCATTTACATTGTGAACATTGCCAATCCTCTAGGGAACTTGCAATAGAAATAAGCGACGAGATGTCATTCATACTTAACCACATCATTGATCGCATCAACATCATCACTCTCCAAAACTTCCATAATTAACCTTATGCAAGCATGGAAGGAATGATATTACTATTTTCTCTATTTTTTCTTTTGAGTCATTTAAAAGAACAAACCTTGTTCTTAGTTTTTACATTTGTGTATGTGGCCTATATACCACTACACTTTGTCATTTTATTACAAGGCTTTGTTTACGTACCTTGGCTCTCCATCTTGTTTCTCGTCTTATACAAGATTATATTACATGTTACTACTAACATTTTCTTTGTAGGTATTATATTTTCTCACTTGACGCCCTATTCTAGAGGGAGCTACCGTAAAGGGGGAGTTAGTGCTTCGTGGATTATACTATTTTTTTCCACACTTTATTTCTTCATTAGGTTCGCTTTTTGTTTCGAAAAAAAGAGGGAGAAGAAGTAAAACTTACATATGCTTTTAAAACATACATCTAATCTTAATTTTTACTCATCATAACATTATGTTTTGTCATCAACAAAAAGGGGAAGATTGTTAATACAAATAAATCGTAAAAACATTTATTCATATTTAGCGATCTCTTTGTGTTTTGTTGATAACAAATATAAAGTTATCATAAGTAAAATTATAAGAATACATGTTATTTTGTAAAACATTTACATATAATCATTTAACATAAATTTTTGTAATAATTCATTTGTTGTAATAGTTTATTAGGATTGGTAAAATCCAAGACCCATGACCCATACCCATGAAGCATATCCATAACCCATAACCCAAGACCCATGATCCAATGTCTAGATACATTGTATCTATTGTAGGCACCCATGACCGAAAGTCCATGACCCATGACCCATGATCCATGACCCATAACCCAAATAAGGAGGAGCGTCCACGGATCTCTGGGAATACACTGGACGGATCCCTCAAGTAAGGGATCCGTGGGATCCGGGGAACAGTATAAGTTTTTGCCTATAAATAGTCAGCCATTTCTACATTGTTACTCACCCCTCTTCTTACAAAATCTCTCATATATTACTTCTCTTTTCTAATCCTAGATCTATTGATCTATCTAGTATTTCTTCTTTCTTTTGTTGTGATTCTCATATATGTCCTTCTCAAAGGCGAGATCACGAGATACTACAAGTCATCCAAGCAAGGGGTCCTTGATTGATTTGTTCCTCCGCAAGATTTTTGTGGCAAGATCTTGTATTTCATATTTCACATAGTTGTTGTGTTATAGTTGTGTTGGTTTGGTCCGCCGTGTTAAGGACTCGGTATTTAGCTTTGTACCGAAAAAAGTGTAAGCGACGTTGTGAGGCTTCTCCGCCGAGTTGAAAGAGCTTGTTGATACAGTGCTTGAACTCTCGAGTAGGTGACTCGGGGAGTGGAGTAGGGCAAGGAAGTGTGTCCTTGTAGCCAAACCACTATAAATCAGTTGTGTCATTACTTTCTATCATTTACTTTACTTGCTTTCGTTACTTACATTACTTATTGCTTTATACTTTCTATCCATCCATATGAACTCACATAAGATCGAATCTAAAGTTTTTGAAACTAAACTTAAAATCGGCAAAACTATTCAACACCCCCTTCTAGTTTTCCACATGACTAATTCAAAATTTTCAATAAGAAAGTCCAAAATCAACTAGGTGGTTCTAAAGTCTCCATTGGGATAAGTCATGGTAGAGAAGTTGATAATGAAGTGCAATTTGGAGCTTATTGTGATGCTAATGGCATTACTCACAATTTCTCGGCTCCACGCACTCCACAATCAAATGACGTAGTTGAAAGGAAAAATCGTACTCTACAAGAAATGAGTAGAACAATGTTAAATGAACATTCCATACCACAAAAGTTTTGGTGTAATGTCGTAGACACCTCCACCTATATTCTCAATAGGATTCTCATTAGGACAATCTTAGGAAAAATACCATACGAAATCTTGAGAGGTACGAAACCTACTATAGATTACTTCAAAGTGTTTAGAGGCAAGTGTTTCATTCTAAATACAAAAGAATATCTCACCAAGTTTGACCCAAAGTCTTACAAAGGTCTATTCCTAGTAGATTCACAAAATAGTAAAGCCTATGTAGTCCTCAATAAGATCACCACGACGGCCGAAGAATCACTCAACGTGACATTCAATGAAAATCCTCCCCTACCTAAAACATCAACTTTGGTAGATGACGATTTAGATGAAGAAGAAGCCATCGAGGATAATAACAAGAAAAACCTAGGGCATGATGTTGTAAGTGAAACCTTAGAAGTAGATGAAACAACCAACATTAAGGAATCTAGAAATCATCCTTTAGATAAAGTTATAGGAAGACTAAACAAAAGAACCCTTAGATCACAAGCCCAAGAAAAGAGCATATTTCTTTGTATCAAATGGATGTGAAAAATGCATTCCTGAATGGTTTCATCAATGAGGAGGTATATGTAGCACAACCTCCAGGATTCATTGACTTCGAGAAACCCGATCATGTTTATAAACTTAAAAAATCTTTATACGGTCTTAAGCAAGATCCAAAAGAATGGTATGATAGGTTAAAATATTTTCTTCTCAAACATGAGTATTCAATAGGAATGGTAGATAACACTCTTTTCACTAAGAAAAAAGGTTCAAACATCATCATTGTTCAAATATATGTCAATGACATCATATTCAGTTCAACTTGTCGAGACATGTGTGAAGATTTCTTAAAAATCATGCATGACGAGTTTGAAATAAGCATGATGGGTGAACTCAACTTCTTTCTTGGACTACAAATAAAACAATTAGAAGATGGTATCTTATTCAATCAATCTAAATACATTAAAGAGATGCTTAAGAAATTTGAACTAGAAGATGCTAAACCTATGAAGATGCCCATGGCCACGAATACAAAACTCACAAAGGATGAAGAAGGTGAGTCTGTGGATAGTACTAAGTATAGGGGCATGATAGGTAATTTATTATACCTAACGGAAAGTAGGCCCAATATCATGTTTAGTGTTTGTTTTTGTGCTCGTTTCCAAGAAGATCCCAAAACTTCTCACCTCGAAGCAGTTAAACATATCTTCCGATATATTAAAGGAAATATGCACTTGGGATTATAGTATCCTAAGGGGACCGGCATAGAAACTATAGTATATGCCGACTCTGATTATACGGTAGATTATGTGGATTGAAAAAGCACTAGTGGCATGTTTACCTTTATGCGTTGTTGTTTAACTTCTTGGTTCTCTAAAAAAATGGCACTAGCTATCTCCAAAACTGAAGCCGAATATGTAAGCGCCATAAAGGCATGTCAACAATCACTATAGATGCAACAAGCTCTTGTAGATTATGGCATCACTCTAGACGACATCCCAATCATGTACGACAACAAATGAGCCATCGACCTTAGCAAGAATCCGGTGCAACACTCGCGAACAAGGCACTTATAAATTCGTCACCATTTTCTTAGGGGCAATGTCCAAAAAGGAAATATTTCTATTGAAAAGGTTCGAACTGAAGATAATATCACCGACATTCTCACCAAACCTCTCAAACGTGAACCATTTTATTCTCTTCTTCTAGGACTAGAAATGATGGAAAACATTCCTTAAGCTCTTCATATAAGCATGCTCAATCATCTATTACTATATCATTGTAAGTCTCTTCCTCGTCCTCTCTAAATCTGAGTCTAGGATCCTATTGAGCACAAAACAAAAATTGGAGATTCTTGATTTTTCATACTAATATTAGAATTAATATACTATCCATGCGTATAGATCTTGCATGAAAAACATTTTACTTGCATGAAAAACCCCAATATTACTTTCTCAAAACATCTCACGTTTAGGAAAATCATTTTCTTGCATTGTTAATACATCACAAAAACGTTTTTCTCATTCATGCATAATGAACTCACAATCCTTGGACGAATCATATAACTAATATATTGTTCGACATGGATGTTCGAGCAAAATTGAACTTAGGAGCCTTCGAATGATCTCTTAGGTTTTTATCTTTATTTATAGTCGAGATGATCACAGCTTCACATCTGTTACATATAGACACACACTAGGACAAATATTCTTGGGAAAATTTTTGAAACCTTTTGGTGAAGGTCCCGTAAACAAGGGACGATCCTTCAAATATATGGGATTGTCGCCTATTTAAGGGACCACCCCCAGTTCGGTAAACGTGATCTGCTTTACTGTTTACTTTTTCTGCAACACCCTCTAGTTCAGCCTATATTTCTCTATTTGCTAAAACAAAATTTAAATTAGTAGTCATCTTCTTGCATGCTTTGCCTTATTTGAAACCCTCTTTGGCTATATAGTCTTCTTCTTCCTCATTCAAATGCATGACACAATCCTTGATCTTCTTCTTCTTCTTCTTCTTGTTCTTCTTCTTGTGATCTCTTTCACAATGTCCTCCTCTAGGAAACCTAGAATTTCCTTCAAACCCATACGGAGGAAAAATCAACACCAAAACATGCCTATCCAAAACAAAGAGCCCATCACAACTCACTAATTCCCCAATAACACTCTACAAACAACCTCTTTCATAGATGCATCCTCTTCTTCTTTTTCTTTCTTTGCCTCATAACCCTTCAATGAATTCTCCTCTATTCTTTTTGAGGATCATCCACCACCATCTTTCTTGGCAACTCAACCCAAAAATCAAACTACCCAACCATTAAATAGAGCTCTTGAGTTTTCAACTCTCATTGAATTCCACCTTCTAAATGCAATCATGGCTCAAAGACAACAACAACTACTCTTAAACTATCACCCAACTCTAGATCAAGTCAACAATCATGGAATCTATTGCCTATGTTTCATATATAACCATAACCAATTTCAACCTCTCCGACATGATCTAGACTTCATCACATCTCTTCTTTTGAAACCTCAACTCCCACAACCTTCGAACAACGACATTCCACTATCCTATCCTCCACCATCTAACTAAACATGCTACTTGTTTAGTTCTAAACAAATCTATTTTTTGTATGACTAAGTTATTTTCTCTTTTCTTGTATTGCAATATCATATTTTTTGTATGATTTATGATCAATAAATGTCTTTATATTTGAGATGTTTGTGATTCGTAGTTTCTTTTTAAGACTTGCGATACTTGTTAATGCATTTATAGTTGTATTACTCCAAACTTTAAAAATTACAAACTTATAAAAACTGTCAAAACTGTCCAAAACATCGCCACAGGTGGCGGTCTCATAAAGTGACCGGCGGTCCCACATATATACGGGACTGTCCCCAGCATGGTTCAAATCAGCTTCAATCTTCTCTAATTGCTACATTTAATTGATTCAACTTAGATTGAAATATATATATATATATATATATATATATATATATATATATATATATAAATATATATATATATAGTTGCTTTTGTACTCTAACTTGTTTTTGTAGCACATCTCCATAGCTCGATTCCCCGGTGCCCTCAACAAGGAGGAGCATTTGCTCATCGGTTTTCTTTTCTCTCTAAACATCAACGACACCTTTTTGATTCTACAAAAAGGGGTAGAAATGGACTAAAACTTATTAAAAATTTCTTTAACTATATTTTTACATAAAATGAGTTTATATTTTGTAATCATCAAAAAGGGGGACATTGTTAATACAAATAATGTCAAAAACGTTATTTATATTTTTTGACTTCCATATGTTTTGATAATCACAAAATGTAAAAACACATTACCTAAAAATACGCGTAAACAAGTTTTTAGTTCGTTAAAGTCCATTTCCACACAATATCACTTAAGGTATGTACAAACAATATATCAAACTTGTTAAGTGATCAAAGAAATATTTTTGTCTTTAAACCTCACATTTTTATAAATGTGACAAAATATTTTTACAAAAACAAACTATAAAAATTATTTCTGTATTTATAGAGAAATGTTTTTAATAAGAAAAATAAATTTGAAATTTGAAAACACCCAACAGCCATTTTTCTCGCCCAAAGAGATGGCACCTTCACCAGAAAAAACTTTCACCACTAAAGGACAAAAAGAGAAGCATTTTTTTGTGATGGTCCCTTAAATAGGGGACGGTCCCATATATAAGGGACCGTCTATGATAAAAGGATCGTCCCACGCTCATCCTGCAGCCTATAAATACTGCACTATTTACACACAGAATTCTTACCTCTTGAGCACTAAAATTTTATGTCTTCTTAAATCTTTCTAACCCCTCTTCTTTGATCATATTAACTTTTTGTAATTTGTTTATAAGTGATCACGTTCATCCTCCATCAAAGTGTAAAGATAGGAACGCTTGTATTCGTCAAGAAACAAAGTGTTATAGAATAGGCATCTTATACGTAAACGTTTTTACGATTCTCTTCTTGATCTAAATTCTCCATCCTTGTATATATATAGATCCGACTTGTGCGTAAGTCGTGAGTTGTAGTATAAGTGTAGATCCGTACTTGGTGTTAGTCTGTGATGTGTTGTGTGTAGTGGTTACTATTTTGTGTAGTGTTGTGTAGATTGGTTCTAGCTAGGATCAAAACTCGACATTCCACATAGTTTCAGAAATTGGTGTAAGCGAAAGTGTACGGTTTTATCCGCCCGAAGGGAGCTTATTGACATAGTGGTTGTGAACTCTCGAGTGTGTGACTAAGGAAGTGGAGTAGGGCATAGATAGAGCTTCATAGCCGAACCACTATAAATCTCTGCGTATCGGTTTGATCATTTCTTCTCTTTACTTTATTTACTTTGTCAATTTATTATTTATAGTCATTTATATTTATTGTGTCATATTGTTGATTAATATCACAGAACTTCGAATCAAAAAGATTTTCAAAAAGAAAAAAGTTTTAAAAGGGTATTAAAAATGATGAAACTATTCAACCCCCCTAGTTTCTACAATCTCCTCAGATCTTTTAGCCCATCATTTTCCCGATTTAATTGCCTCTGAAGCTTCTTCTATCGATATTCTGGTGACTTTCGAGAGTGATCATTTTTCTTTTTTAAGTGTTACCACACTTTTAGTTTGTGATGATTTACACTCACTTTTTTGTTTGAGCTTGAGAATAAAAGGGCTCGTGCAAAAATGTTAATAAAAAGAGTGTGGTTGGAAGAGTTATAATGGAGGCTGAGGGAGCTTTATTCCGAACAAGAATAGTTACAAGGTACTGGATCTTGTCAAGAAAAGGCTAAATAAATCTTCGAAGATGTACATTTGAATGGGGATTGAGTATGGTATAAGATTGGTGTTATTAGCCGTCATTCAAGAACGGCTATATATTATTAGTATTCAATCAATAACGGATCTAGATTAAGAAAAACCTACCCATTCTGATGCCACTTTTTGGGTCCGCTTGAGTACATACGTTCATGCAAACCATGAAGGATAAGAACAAGAGTTTTAACAAGTGAGGAAAACTGATGAACATCAACATTGTTGAGGTTGGGTTTGCTTAAAAATGACACAGACATGCTATTAACACCATTTGTACTTTTCAACTTTATAAATCTTATTAGAACCGAGTCAAAGATTTACAAGGGATAGCTTACGGAAAACTACCCAGATTGGATGACAGATTAACTCTCCAAACTCGAACAACAAGAGGCAGCTAGCTTTGCATTGTTATTCTTAGGAGATGAGAATCCTAACTATAATACTTTGTATTATTTTTCTATGTTTGAGTATTTACTTGATTCAATTACAGCTTTTGGTTTATATAGAGGGGGAACAGTGGTTGCATATGGGTCCACAGTAAATTGTCCACTTGCTATAGATAGGCACGTGCCTAGTAGGCTAGTCTGAAGTGTACTTTCGGCTTTCCCAACTTGACAACTTATAGTTCCAATGCTTGTTTCTCGTATATCGATAAGCACTTGATCTTATCTTCTTAAGGAAGTTTCCCACCCATGCATTCAGAGGTTGAGACTGTAAAACTGAATCAAGTCTTCAGAGTCATATCCCAGTGTCCCTGGTGTTGTTTTTAGCTCCTTGTAAATCACTCCCTGACATCGCATCAGTTTGTGAAATATTTTTTTCAGTTGGTCTTTGACATCCCTGAAGCCAGATAGGTGGTTGAGCTTTATAAAACACTCACTGATTTCTTTATTAGAGAATATTAATTTCTGAATAATAATCAGGAAGAAATGTTCTCTGATAACTATCAGGTTCACATTGATAGTTATGAAGTGACATTCTCTCTGACTGTTATCGGATACTTTATGCTCACTAACCTTCAGAAGGTGAATTAGGCTATTTTATGTTTAAATTCATGTCAAAGACAATTGGGCCAGTTTTTTAGGCCCAACAAGAATGACATTTTGATGTTCCAAGAACATCAAGGTAAAACTCTTTACGAAGTGTGGAATCGTTTTAAGGACTTACTGCAAAAAGTATCTCATCATGGCATTGATCTCTGGCTCTAAGTCCAAGTTTTCTATGATCATGTTAACTATTTAACAAAGCAAGCCATTGACTATGCGGCCAGTGGTTAGCTTCGTGACAAGAATGAAGAAGAATCATGGGGTATTATAGAGGACCTCACCATCTATGAAAACGAAAGTTGGAATGACCCTCGTGAGCTTGAAAGCAAAAACGCTCAAGCAATATCCTTTCTTTCCAATGTTTCAAGCATTCCCAATCGTAGGATCATTGAACTTGAAGATCAAGTGAAATTCTTGATGAGTTCCTACGAAGCTCCTAAACCATTATATCAAGTAAACAAAATCGCTTCTTCATATGAATTATGTTGTGGTCCTCATGACAGTCGTGATTGCATGAAAGATCCAGAACAAGCTTTTGCGTACTATGCATCCTCGTGTACCGATGGAGCGGGAGGGAAGTGGTACACTTTTAAACCCGAGCAAAACACTCTTAGCGATTCATACAACCTTTCTTGGAAAAATCACCCAAACTTTAGGTGGAGACAAAACCAAAATTTTTCTCAAAACAAATTTTCAAACCCACCTACTCGTTTTCAACCAAACGGTTCATCCTCGAACCGTACCTTTAACAATAATCGTTCCTTTTCCAATAACTCCAATAATCTTGAAGGATTGGTATCTAATTTTATGTCGTCTCAAGAAGCTCGTTTGTCTAAGTTTGAACCCGATTTCAAACAACAACAAAACAAGATGACAAACAAAATTGATACCCCTCTTGAAGGTTCTTAATGATCGAGTAATGAGAGCATTCCCAAGTGACACCGTCAAGAACCCAAAACTAAGCGTTAATTATATTTCATCGGTTTCGTCTGCTCGTTTTGTCCTTATAAAGAAAGTGCATATCAATGCCCTTCACATCACTTTCACTCGTTTAATACAATTAAAACGTGTTTCAAACAAAATCAAAATTTTTCAAAAGACCAAAAACACACGAAAAATCCACCAAGTAAAGTGACGGTCAAACAATTGCTGAAACACCAAAAGACAAAGAACCCGAATCAACTCTTAATGACGAATTTAAGGATCTTTACCTTGAATGCCCGGTTACTGATGTCTTGACTTATGTTCCTTATTATAACACTCTTTTAGATAAGCATGTGTAAGAAGTTGAGTTAGGAAAGAATGGGTCCACGTTCGTTCAAAACAAGTTACCCGAAAAATTAGAGAATCCGGGCATATTCATTCTACCTTGTAGTATTGGAAACTCCGATGCTTTGAAACTTTACCCGAATTAGGATCATGCATCAACATACTTCCGTTGTCCTTTTATAGAAATCTCAATTTAGGAAGATTAGAAGAAACAGAAATAGTTTTAGGATTGACGGATGGAAGTTTAACTTATCTGGTGGGGATACTAAAAGACCTAGTAGTACACATAGGGATGTGACAATCCGTACTTTCAGGTCATTTCTCGACACAATGCATGCCTTACAATTTCAACAATTATAGTAAACTTGGTTTACTTGTTTCAAATTCGCGTAACCTTGAAGGTTTAGCGGCAAATTCATGATCATAACATCACGTACATTTCATATGGACTAAGATTAGTGTACATTCCATTGACATCATTTGCATCTCATTAGTTCATTCATGACATTTCATTTCACATTTAACGCGTAATTTTTATATTAAATAAACGTTCTCGCGTGAGTATTTATTTTAAATATTTAATCCGTTACTTTCAAAAATGATCCCGACATATTTTATTACTTACATTTAGTTATATAAACTATATTTTGAGTTTTCCTAGTGTTTTAAATTTATTTGGTGCATAAATCGTTAAAGTTATACTATTACGACGTTTTTCTTAAAAACTACACGATAATTATAATAGCACTCAAATTTTACAAGGAATGTATTTTTTACAATTTTTATGATCTCATTATACTTTATTTTGATCTATTAAAAGTTACTTTTACCAAAAATTTCCTTGAACACACTAATGTACATATAAACCTTACAAGTTGTTATTATATATATACATTTACTTACATCTTCTAACTATTACACAACATTAAAAAAAAAAAAAAGATATTTTGAGGACCAAGACCCCTAAAAACCGGCCTTGGAGGGGAGGAAGTCAAGGGTTGGCATTTATTTGATTGGTATGGTTTAATGAGATTGTATAGATACATACACTTACTAAAAGTCTACTTCATTCACTTTCATAATTCATTCACTTCATCTTTCTAGTCAAGTAAAAAGTGTTTTATTCTCTCCTTGTTTCATCTCAAAAACCGGCCACATCAAGAATTACCAAGGGATCATCCAAAAATTTTGCAAGCACAAGTATTACAATCTAGTTATCACTCTTTATAAGGTTTTGAAATAAAAACCAAGGGTGTTTAGGTTAATCCTTGGTTCTAATCACCTCATCAAGTTTACTTGTAAGCATATTTCTATCATTTTACATATTTCATCTTCATATCATATTTATTTCTTCATAGTTGTAGCAAGCATGCAAGACTTATGTTGATTTATACCATTTTTACATGATTTTTAGTGTTATATATATATAAGGTCATCCTATAATTTTCCCCTTGGTATAGGTTGGTCTTGATGATGTTTAGGAACCCATGACACCCTAAGAAGGTGTATGGTAGGATTAGATTAGCTTTGGAGTTGATTTGAAGGGATTGGAATAGGTTTAGTACGAGAAAAACTATTTTCGATAAGTATATAAAAGTGTTCTGTCCTTGTTTTGTTTTTCTGGAAAATCCGACAGTAGGCACGAAATTTTGGCCTTGATATTTAGAAAATATACTTTAAAACGAATCCGTGGCCGCTTGAACGGATTAAAACGGAGTTATAACGAAGAAGTTATGAATTTTTCAAGTTTGACGACGATATATACATTTTCTGAAAATTTCAGCATACTATTTTTATTTTGTACGAGTCAAAAACGAGCCTTAAGCTTCACAAATTATTTCGACTTGTCAAAAATATATTAGTATACTTTGATACGAAGCTAAGGACGTATTATACGTAGAAAACGGATTTGAAACGACAAAGATATGCACTTTTTCATAAACTTGCCGTAACTAATTTTCTGCACACAATTAGCCAAAACCACCATCTTTAACCCTTATTATCTTTATGTTCGAGACCTTTTGGACGAAAACTCCTGAACTGAAACTTTTAGATATCGATACAAACTTTCCAAAACAGTCGAGTTCGTTCTCTAACGATCGACGTACACTGTTTTACGACTAGTTTTCCAAAGCCATTTTGTTAATTTCATAAAAATTCCGACGACATTGTTTTGCGACGAAAAGTGGTAATTTCTCTAAAAATCATTATAAAACCATTGTAGGATGACATTTTGACGTAAAAACATGTAAAGTGATTTTTGATTGGTCAAGACGTCAAAAGAGTATTTTCGACGATGTGTAATATTTTCAAAACTCGTAAATGGTATAAATAACATACGAAATGCATGCATAACATTACATTGCAACTCATGACATATCATATTATTGATAATAGGTCCCGGTTAACTCATTACATTATACCTCGGTGTACTCACTTTTGCCATTATTCAGTTACCAAGTGAGTTTTCATAGCCCCACTTTTAATTGTTTTATACTACTTTTGGGGGAGATACATGCTCAATTATTTTCATTTACTTTCACAAGTACTTTAACTTATATGAATTACCGTGAGTTCCATAGCCCCTACTTTTACTTGTTTTCATAACTGTTTTGGGGGAGATACATGCTCAAACTGTTCTCATTTACTTCACAAGTACTTTTGACTTTTAAGGCTAAATGCTACCGTGATCACCATTGTTTCTAAATCAAATGTTATACTATATCAATTGTTCTTGTTTGCGTGCTATAGTGCTTCGTCGTATAACGTTCTATATCAGTTGACTACTGATACATCGTCGAATAAAGTACTATGTCAGTTGACTACTGATACATTGAGATAGGTGCTATTAATTATGTGCTATTGTTCTACGTCGAGTTAGGTACTACTGTGAATTCATTTGACGAGGTGTGGTTGAATATAAACTATGTATACATTTCGGCAATGGGTTGTGAACACACAGGTTGCAAGTTTTGTATGGGCGGGACTTGGAACTGAGTGGATTTACAATGCCTTTGCTGCATAAACGATTTCAATACATTGAGTCATGCACTATTGTGAATTCATTTGACGATTTCTGTTTGAACATAGACTATGCATATTCTGGCAATGGGTTGTGAACACACAGGTTGCAAGTTTTGTATGGGCGGGACTTGGAACTGAGTGGATTTACAATGCCTTTGCTGCATAAACGATTTTGATAGTCTTTACATTTCAACGATTTACAATGCTTTTGCTGCATAAACGATTTTGAAAGGCTTTACATTTCAAAACAAACTCTATGAACTCACTCAACCTTTGTGTTGACACTTTTTAGCATGTTTTATCTCAGGTATCTAAGGTATACACTTCATGGCATGCATTTGGACACCTCATGGAGTCGTGGTGACGACGCGTCTCACTTGGGTTTTACGTACTTTAAAACATCGTTTGAATTGTAACAAACTTATTTCCGCACAAGTTGATTTTCATTTGGGACCTATACTTTGTAAACTCCGATTATTTTATTAAATCAAACGATGTATTTTCCAAACGACACTTTAGGTCGTTCAATATAACTGTGATTGTGATGCTATGACAGTCAACCCCCCGGAATTCCATTCACGCAAAGCAGTGTAATTTGGGGTGTGACAGATTGGCATCCGAGCTTCGGTTATAGAGAACTAGGTTGCATCATTGACCCTAGACTATAACTACATCATCATAGCATCTCATCATTTCATCATACGTGCATGTTCACTTTGCGTGCGATTTATACGTACATTTTTCGAGTTATTTACTTTCATTTCATATCGATTGTCACATGGATGCCTTTAAATACCCATCCCATTATCCTTTTCTCATACTCTAATGTGGAGAATTCCTTGTTATTCCCTATCACAATCTTTACATCAATTGACTCATCACCGATAACGTCGAATGCCGAGATAAACCTTTAAATAGGGCGAAGTCACTCTCACTCCTTTGTTTCATCACTAACATGTCGAGTTACACTTTATTCACACATTAAGTCACTAAACCATCATACATTGGAGCACTTACAACATCTCATAACCCATCTTTTCGGAACCCGTCGATTATTTTGAAAAATAAACTCAAACTTATCGTTTCTTATCACATTTCTTTGAAGCGCTTATTATTAACATCGGATTTTGCTACGTCTCACATTTCCTTTTGTTTTGAAGAAGATATGGCACCGAAGAAAGCCACAGCTGAAATGACACAAGAGGCTATTCAAAAGTTGGTAAATGATAGCATAGCTGATGCTTTAAGAGTCGAAAGGGAAACAGTGGCTGCTGCTGCTGCTGAGGCCGCGGCTGCTGCTGAAGCCGCTAGGCTAGCTGCTGCTACTGGAAATGCCGGAGGATCCGGAGTTAAGAGATGTTCGTACAAGGATTTCAAAAGTGGTGAGCCCACGAAGTTTAGGGGGACTGAAGGAGCCACGGCCATGGTACGATGGTTTGAAAAGTTGGAATCCGTGTTTTTGCTTTGTAATTGCCCGGATGATAGTAAGGTCAAATTTGCTACAAGTACATTACTCGATGGAGCATTGTCGTGGTGGAATTCATATGCTCAACCGATTGGAATGGAGAATGCTTTCAAGCTTACTTGGGAGCAATTTAAGGGTTTGGTGACTAAGAAGTTTTGTCCTCGTACGGAAGTGAAAAAGTTGGAGACGGAGTTCTACGAACTAGTAACGATTGGGTACGATATTGACACATACATTCGGAGATTTCAGGAATTGGCCGCGTTATGCCCGTCGATGGTACCGGATAACGAGAAGTTGCTAGAGGCTTTTATCGGGGGACTTCCCGAAGTTATTCAAGGAAATGTGACTTCGTTTGATCCACAAACAATCGAGGAAGCTATTAGGGTGACTCAAAAGCTCATGGCCCAGGTAGTGAAGAGAGGTAAGTACACCAACACCAACCAAAACAACAACAACCCCAACAACCGCACCAACAACAACGACGATAACCAAATCAACAACAACAAAAGGAAATGGGAAAACGACCAAGGAGATGATAACAACAACAACCAAAACCACAACACTAACCGTCATCGACAACAGAATAGAAGACAAGAAGTCGCCAGGGTCTATGTTGCTGCACCAACAAAGGGAAGAGCTTATGCAGGAAACTTACCGCGATGCCACCAATGCACGCTACATCATAATGGTCCATGTGGTATATGTTTTAGCTGTCACAAAGTAGGACACCTTGCTAAGGACTGTAAGGGCAAGACCATAGTTACATGCTTCGGATGTGGGGAACAAGGACACTATCGGAATCAATGTCCTCAAAACCAAGGTCAACCAGTTGAAGGTGCTCATGGGAATGTATATATGTTGGAAGGAGGAGGAGGAGCTCGTCAAGGTATCAACGACGCGGAAGACTGAAGAAGTTCGGAAACTAACAGTCTTATTTCTCCCTATGTACTATGTCGTACTAAGTTTATGTTTTCCATCATATCCGAATCTTTATAACCTAAGATGTATTTCTGTTTGATAAACCACTTGTTGTAAAATATTCTCATCTATCGTACTTTATTTTCTTTCCGATTTGTTATCATTTACGAGGATTTCAATTCTTTTTACTTTAACTATCATTTTAACGACACTTCTCCATGTCTTCTCTCCTCGATGTTCATCACAATTTTAACATCAGTTGACTCAACACCAAACAACATATGAGTCGATTAGTCCAAGCATTGCATAGTTACTCCTAAATTATACATAGCCTGATCACCTATGTCTAATTCAGGAAGAATCATGCAATGAAGGGAGTAGTAGGCTTATATGTGTAAGCAAATCCGTAATCGAGCCAAATTTTCAAAAGATTTTCTTCAAACCACTTGTTTCCAGTTTGATCCGCGTGCCAGTTCTTGTTTGATGAGTTGCAAAGATCGAGCTAGAAACAAGTTGTTACCCAAACCGATTTAGCTTAATCGTATGACAGTTCTTGTTTGATGAGTTGTGGGATTAAGCAAAAATCGGTTACCAAAAGTCTTCGAGGGTTTTGCTCGAGAATGGGAAGGCTTGCCTCATCTAACCCTAAACCCGTTAGACCTAACAACGATTGAATTCAGGGACTGAATTCCTTTTTGGATGGGCGAATGTGACAATCCGTACTTTCAGGTCATTTCTCGACACAATGCATGCCTTACAATTTCAACAATTATAGTAAACTTGGTTTACTTGTTTCAAATTCGCGTAACCTTGAAGGTTTAGCGGCAAATTCATGATCATAACATCACGTACATTTCATATGGACTAAGATTAGTGTACATTCCATTGACATCATTTGCATCTCATTAGTTCATTCATGACATTTCATTTCACATTTAACGCGTAATTTTTATATTAAATAAACGTTCTCGCGTGAGTATTTATTTTAAATATTTAATCCGTTACTTTCAAAAATGATCCCGACATATTTTATTACTTACATTTAGTTATATAAACTATATTTTGAGTTTTCCTAGTGTTTTAAATTTATTTGGTGCATAAATCGTTAAAGTTATACTATTACGACGTTTTTCTTAAAAACTACACGATAATTATAATAGCACTCAAATTTTACAAGGAATGTATTTTTTACAATTTTTATGATCTCATTATACTTTATTTTGATCTATTAAAAGTTACTTTTACCAAAAATTTCCTTGAACACACTAATGTACATATAAACCTTACAAGTTGTTATTATATATATACATTTACTTACAACTTCTAACTATTACACAACATTAAAAAAAAAAAAAGATATTTTGAGGACCAAGACCCCTAAAAACCGGCCTTGGAGGGGAGGAAGTCAAGGGTTGGCATTTATTTGATTGGTATGGTTTAATGAGATTGTATAGATACATACACTTACTAAAAGTCTACTTCATTCACTTTCATAATTCATTCACTTCATCTTTCTAGTCAAGTAAAAAGTGTTTTATTCTCTCCTTGTTTCATCTCAAAAACCGGCCACATCAAGAATTACCAAGGGATCATCCAAAAATTTTGCAAGCACAAGTATTACAATCTAGTTATCACTCTTTATAAGGTTTTGAAATAAAAACCAAGGGTGTTTAGGTTAATCCTTGGTTCTAATCACCTCATCAAGTTTACTTGTAAGCATATTTCTATCATTTTACATATTTCATCTTCATATCATATTTATTTCTTCATAGTTGTAGCAAGCATGCAAGACTTATGTTGATTTATACCATTTTTACATGATTTTTAGTGTTATATATATATAAGGTCATCCTATAATTTTCCCCTTGGTATAGGTTGGTCTTGATGATGTTTAGGAACCCATGACACCCTAAGAAGGTGTATGGTAGGATTAGATTAGCTTTGGAGTTGATTTGAAGGGATTGGAATAGGTTTAGTACGAGAAAAACTATTTTCGATAAGTATATAAAAGTGTTCTGTCCTTGTTTTGTTTTTCTGGAAAATCCGACAGTAGGCACGAAATTTTGGCCTTGATATTTAGAAAATATACTTTAAAACGAATCCGTGGCCGCTTGAACGGATTAAAACGGAGTTATAACGAAGAAATTATGAATTTTTCAAGTTTGACGACGATATATACATTTTCTGAAAATTTCAGCATACTATTTTTATTTTGTACGAGTCAAAAACGAGCCTTAAGCTTCACAAATTATTTCGACTTGTCAAAATATATTAGTATACTTTGATACGAAGCCAAGGACGTATTATACGTAGAAAACGGATTTGAAACGACAAAGATATGCACTTTTTCATAAACTTGCCGTAACTAATTTTCTGCACACAATTAGCCAAAACCACCATCTTTAACCCTTATTATCTTTATGTTCGAGACCTTTTGGACGAAAACTCCTGAACTGAAACTTTTAGATATCGATACAAACTTTCCAAAACAGTCGAGTTCGTTCTCTAACGATCGACGTACACTGTTTTACGACTAGTTTTCCAAAGCCATTTTTGTTAATTTCATAAAAATTCCGACGACATTGTTTTGCGACGAAAAGTGGTAATTTCTCTAAAAATCATTATAAAACCATTGTAGGATGACATTTTGACGTAAAAACATGTAAAGTGATTTTTGATTGGTCAAGACGTCAAAAGAGTATTTTTCGACGATGTGTAATATTTTCAAAACTCGTAAATGGTATAAATAACATACGGAATGCATGCATAACATTACATTGCAATTCATGACATATCATATTATTGATAATAGGTCCCGGTTAACTCATTACATTATACCTCGGTGTACTCACTTTTGCCATTATTCCAGTTTACCAAGTGAGTTTTCATAGCCCCACTTTTAATTGTTTTTATACTACTTTTGGGGGAGATACATGCTCAAACTGTTTTCATTTACTTTCACAAGTACTTTAACTTATATGAATTACCGTGAGTTCCATAGCCCCTACTTTTACTTGTTTTCATAACTGTTTTGGGGGAGATACATGCTCAAACTGTTCTCATTTACTTCACAAGTACTTTTGACTTTTAAGGCTAAATGCTACCGTGATCACCATTGTTTCTAAATCAAATGTTATACTATATCAATTGTTCTTGTTTGCGTGCTATAGTGCTTCGTCGTATAACGTTCTATATCAGTTGACTACTGATACATCGTCGAATAAAGTACTATGTCAGTTGACTACTGATACATTGAGATAGGTGCTATTGATTATGTGCTATTGTTCTACGTCGAGTTAGGTACTACTGTGAATTCATTTGACGATGTGTGGTTGAATATAAACTATGTATACATTTCGGCAATGGGTTGTGAACACACAGGTTGCAAGTTTTGTATGGGCGGGACTTGGAACTGAGTGGATTTACAATGCCTTTGCTGCATAAACGATTTCAATACATTGAGTCATGCACTATTGTGAATTCATTTGACGATTTCTGTTTGAACATAGACTATGCATATTCTGGCAATGGGTTGTGAACACACAGGTTGCAAGTTTTGTATGGGCGGGACTTGGAACTGAGTGGATTTACAATGCCTTTGCTGCATAAACGATTTTGATAGTCTTTACATTTCAACGATTTACAATGCTTTTGCTGCATAAACGATTTTGAAAGGCTTTACATTTCAAAACAAACTCTATGAACTCACTCAACCTTTGTGTTGACACTTTTAGCATGTTTTATCTCAGGTATCTAAGGCATTCACTTCATGGCATGCATTTGGACACCTCATGGAGTCGTGGTGACGACGCGTCTCACTTGGGTTTTACGTACTTTAAAACATCGTTTGAATTGTAACAAACTTATTTCCGCACAAGTTGATTTTCATTTGGGACCTACTTTGTAAACTCTGATTATTTTATTAAATCAAACGATGTATTTTCCAAACGACACTTTAGGTCGTTCAATATAACTGTGATTGTGATGCTATGACAGTCAATCCCCAGGAATTCCATTCCGCTGCAAAACAGGTAATTTGGGGGTGTGACAAGGGATATTGACTATTTAGGCGGACTTTCATGTTCTAGATGTTCTAAGAGACCCTAGGTTCCCATTACTTGTTGGTGGAGGATTTTTACACACCTCAACTGCAATAATAGATTGCAAGAAATCTAAGATAGCGGTTGGTGAGGAATACACTAGGTCGTTTTATGATGCCAAAGAGCATACTTATGACTATGATGAGGAGGAAGAACTCATATTGCTAGCTAAGGATAGGAGACCATCATGATATGTCTCCCGAATTAATAAAGACTTTATAGGACCCCAACACCTATTTTTCTTGGAAGATGAATTTGTGAAAATTACACCATACATGGAACAAGAATTAGATAGAGAGACAGAGGTCAACACATTTAAGGATCCTTTAGTGTTTAGGAAAATAATTGAATTCCTAGGAAATATACCAATTAATCATAAGGGAAAAAACGGGATTCGAAAAGAAAATGGTACTGGGATAAGCCACCAAAAGAAGGAGATGGATTGTGGCATATTAAGATAGAATTGGTCTCGACGGAGAAAAATTTGAGAGGTCCTACCAAACATAACCTACTAAGAGAAAATTACAAAAGAAATTTGATCCAAATGCTATCCTCAATGTGGATCTTATCCATAGTTCTTAGTAGGCATAACTTTGAGTCTAGCTACAAGACTCGTAAAAAAATAAAAGCGCTTCTTGAGAGGCAACCCATCTTTTTAATCGTTTGATGTTTTTATTTTATTTTTGTTTGTGTAATATATGCTTAATTTTAATTGTTTAATTTTCATGTTTCGAAAAATATTTTCTGAAAAGGCTTTATTTTGTTTTTAGCTTCGTCTTAATGGTATATAAATATATTTTACAAAACATAAGTGTAGGAAATTTCTCATTTGGTTAAAAAGAACGAAATTCGAACATGAAAATTTTATAATTAATAATTAGCATATATTTTATCTTATTTGTGTATTTGTTTAGAGTTAAATGATTGTATCAAGTCACAATGAATGTTTTACAGAAAATTTACAGGTTTTAAAAGTTAGAATTTTCCAGAAATTTTTCGGAAAACAAAACGAAACAATATGTCATGACATCCTGACGGCGTCACCTTCACAAAGTGATCGACGCATCAGACACTGTAGCAACATATTTTTGTTTTTCTGATAAAACTTAATAATTGAAAATTTCCAGAATTTTTAAATTTCCAGATTCCTGTAAATATTTATTTTGCAAGCATTATATCTTATTCGCTTTCTAATTTAGTTTTATTATATATAGTTTTTACCGCCTATTTTATGCTAGGTTTCGTGTTTGTTTTCTTATGATTTACAGGTTATATTGGACAAGAAGCATATCATTAGACAATTTTATCTTCTTAGAGGGGGATTTGACCGTATTTCCGTTTTCAGTTCATACCGAGCTAATCAGGGGAGTACTAGTTTCTTTTATCTCTTTTATTTTTCCTTTACCATTTTTGGTACTGATGCAGGTTTTACTGACCATGTCTTAAATTTATAGTGTCTCGCAATACCTATGGTCTACCCTAGTGCACTAACGGGCAGTGTACCCGGTCGTGTGTAGTGTAGTAATCGGTAAAGCTGAGGTCGTCCCAAGAGCTATGTGTGTTGGATTATTACTAAGTCTAATTGTCACAGAATAATAGTTGTTTCGATAGGGATTTAATTAGTTAAATTACTAATGCAGAATAAAGTGAATAAAAGCAGATAAATGGCAAAGGGAAATCAATAGAGAGAAGTGGTGCTAACCTAGTTAATCATCCTAGCTAGTTATGTCTACGTCTACTTACTTCTAATTACTTCAGGTGGGGTCAAATTCGAGAGGACAGCATTTGGTCAATTCGCCTAACCTATCGCAAAAGATGCCACCACAGGAGAAATCAAAGGCGCACCTCATAAGTCCCTGTTGTTCCCGGTCCCTAAGCCAAGTCATTAAGTACCGCTACATGCTAGATTCATAATAGTGAGTGCCCGGCCGTTAGGAACTTAGACACTACACCCCCTAATTATTAAGTTCATCCAAACGATAGGTGATCAGTTGGTCAAATTGCACAAGTAGAAAGGGTCGTCGATTGGTCATATCTTACCCTTCCCGTCTCAGTCCGCTCACCTAGGGTCATTTGGTCATATCTCCTAGGCAATTGGCCTCTACCGCCATTCAAAACTACCGAACCAAGGGTGGCTACCAATGAACTATGCATGCATACACTTAGAAATAATTGTACGGAAGTAAATGTAAACGCAAACAAAACAATTAAGGAATCACAACTAGGCTAGCACCAAAAGGTGCTTAGCCGCTCATATTAATCATGCAAATCAATTCAATATTCAAAGGTACGAAATACATGAATTGAAAGTAAAAGAAATATAAAATGCTAATGCTTATCGTAATGGAGAGACTTCTCCCTTGGAAACAGCTCCGTATGCTCCCCTAGACCTGCCTTGAGCTTTTTCCCACATTCTCAGAGTGTTGTATGTGGAATGGGATGATTAGAAATGCTGGAATTTGTGGGGTATTTATAGGCCAGATCTGGGTTATGGCGTAACCAATATAGGAGTTACACCGTAACCTTCTATATCTTTGTAAAATGCACTAGATCTGCTGGTTACGGCGTATCCTAATTAGTGGTTACGCCGTAGTCTTCAATAAACTCGGTTACGTCGTAAGTGATGCAACAGTTACGGCGTAAGTATCAGCGGCGTGGAACCTCTTTTGACCTAATGTAGTTACATCGTAACATTTGGGAGGAGTTACGCCTTAACCTTCTGATAAGTTGACATACTGAGTCACGCAATAGTTACGGCGTAATGTGAGAGAAGAGTTACGCCGTAACTTCTTCAAAATATCATACTGTGATAAATCTTTAGATATGTTTCTAGTTCCGCTTCTCTTTTAGCTCCAATGCTCGTAATTTACCTGAAAGTGAAAAACAATGGAAAACAAGCGTAAATCCATATAAATGATATAAATAACGAGCATTATCGGGGGAAATTGACACTTAAGACATGGGATATATAATTGTTCTAAAATAAAAAACAAGCAGGTAGTCTAAATCTATAACCAAGTCATCACCACTTATCGTCCGCCCAAAGTTCAAGCTTAGAAGTCAAGAAACCGGATCATGAAATGAAAGGTAGATGTGTCATTAGAGGACGTCGTGATGGGCACACTACCTTTTCTCCAACTGTTGGCATAACTACCAACTCCAATCTTCAAATGTGACCGAGGTGGCCTCCTCGGTACTAAATCAATAAAGCTCATACTACAGTGCTTATAACATCGCACTTTACAATAACATAATCATAACAACTATTTTTTTTGAATCATAACTATCAATACTAACATAATATCCCCCCGAATTGAGATGAACAACGGGAATTCGGGGGGTCTTTAATGATCTTCATAAATGTTTTCGATGAAAGCGTGATTTCCGAACCTTTCCACTCGAACCATGAACTTAGGAAAATGATGACTTCCCAATTACAAATAAAGACTACAGGGTAGGCTAAGGTGTATGGGTGTATCAAAACAATATATTGGGTGGACAAAATGAAAGGAATGGCTCAAGGTGTATCTAGAGGTATCTTGCACTAAAGATGAGTGCAACAAAAGGGTTTCACATGGGGGTCGAAAAGTCGATGTGACTAATCGATAGACTCACAATGGTAGGCTGTTTGGGTGATAATCCTATAATATTGCCTTCTATAACTGAAAAGTCCAAATACATCGAGCTAACTCAACATACCTCGTCTATGGTCTCGAAATGATGCAAAGGCCAAGTTCTAAAGTTTACAAGCTACCGGCACACTCATAATTTGGTGGATTTGGGGTAAAATATTGGAAACGTATAAGGCTAATCTCACCATATAATATCAAGGGTTGTATGTGCTCGGCTAAGGTCTAATCTAGTTAGGTTAAGAAAACATGTCAAAATTTTAAAAATGGCATAATTTTTCAAAATAAACTAGAAAAATGAGGGCGAAAATAAAGTTTAAGAGATAATTCTACTCCGCCCCCCACATGAATTGTATAAAGTCCCTTTTGTACTAGGCATTAAAATAAATGTGAATAGAAAGGTAGAATTCGAGCGAGAACTTCCCTGAAATTTGCTCCATAAAGAAGGAAGGCCCACGAACAAGAGACGTGCCTTCGTATAAGCGTCATGAACAAACTTCAATCCCTGAAATCACAATACCGACAAGCATAATTCTAAAAATAAAAAAAATTGAAAAATGAAAAACAAACCTAACTCACTTCAGTAGAAATCACTGGTGCATTTAAGCATGCAACAAGCTTTTAAACCACTTGGTGTCCCAAGTGGACGAGTGAAGTCTCGTGAGGGTTTACAGGGAACACACCCATAAAGTTCATTTAAAACTAATACAAGGTTACTGTGTTTTAAAATGAAAGAATTAAAGTAGGGGAAAGTTACGTCGTCAGAATTTTTGAGGGAGTTACGCCAGAATGGCAAAACCTAGAATGAGCTGCAAAGCGAGTAGTTACGGCGTAACCACTGAGATGGTATTATGCCATAATTGGTAATCGTCAAGAATTCTCACGCTAAAAGGTTGGTTACGGCGAATCACTAAGATGAGTTACGCCGTAACTCGCTCGGGGATCAAGAATGCAGTAGTAATTAGTTCCTCGCTTCCTGCAAAATAGTTAGAAAACACAAAACCCAACAGAAAAGGAAATAAAACAAAAGAAATGGATAATTCGGGATTTGTCTCAAAAAGCACTTTTCTTTATTTACGAGTCTTTAAGTTAGACTCAGAGCCGCGGGGCTTCTATGGGGCCTTTGACTTGCCCCACTTCTTCAATATCTTTCATCAAGTTATGCCTCATCCATGCGACATTCGAAGCAGTTCGGAGATATTCATTGGTTTCGATTTTCTGGACTTTACAAAATTTCTCTTCCGGTCCCAGGTGATAGCGAGTGAATTCATATATTTCGACAATAATTGGAGGTGGTCTTTTGTAGGGAATCCCGTGAGTTTGCACCTCCTTTGTTCAGAAGCTTCATCGTCGGGATCAAGAAACTCCCTCATTTCCTTGCAACTCAAGGTAATCTAGGATCCCTTCAATATCATCTTCATCGAAGCGTGCCTTGAACCATTCTTCATCGAGCGGTATTCTCCACTAGAACGCGCTTTGCATTCTTCTTTTCATCACTAACCAACTCTTTGTAATTTTCAATTGTTATTTCACTCGCTATTGCGTTGAGACTTTCGTTGTTTGAATTTTCTCGATCCATGTACTCCTTCCAAATCTTCTCTTTGGTTAATGTGTCCACATGTCCATACTTAATCTTTACCCAACTATCGAATCCTAGGTTGTCCAGCCAAGGCAAACTCGTTCTCTCCCCATCATTGGTTGAGGACCAAAAGAATTCATCCTTTCCTATTCTCCCAGAGTTGCTTCCCCCGTTACATATATCATCATACGGGTTGCATGACGCCCAGAAAATTTCCCCAGGAGATTTTTCTCTTTCGCACCAGTGACTGCGTAATTCCATGTTGTCAGTTTTACTTAAATGCTCATCCGTGCAGTATATGTCTTTATTAGCCTCTTCCTTTTTCTGAATGTGCTCCTCATAATCAATTTTTAGCTTCTTAAGGAGATTCGGGGTTAATCTTGGCATCCCGAAATTGTATTGCGTACCAGTCATCAAATGCCAAATCACCGAACTTTATACAATGTCTTTCACGCTCATGAGGGCATGTCCACTCTTCCTCTCTTTCACTATCCCCGCCATTGCAATACTCACGGAAGGGGTTGCATGTAGGCCATGCTAGTGTGGATTCCTTGTCAGTTATGATGACAGGAGTACACCAGTGAGTGATAAGTGGCTCTTCTTCATCTTCAAGGGAGAGTTTCTCTAGTCTTTCATCATCAGTATATGCTGGCCACATAAATTTGTTATGGTTGATCCATCCTTACTTCGCCATGCATCACAAACCTCATTTCGGTCATGACAAGAAGCCCAGAAGATCGTAACCAATCTCCCTTAGGAACCAGTATTTTTTTTTTTGCACCAGTGATATTTCTTCTTAGATTTGGGAAGAGGGCACAAGTTGATGTCATGACCAGTCCCTTCCAATCGGACATGGGGTCTTCTTCTGCGACTTTAAGGAATTTTTCACACGTATCCCGCCACGCCAGAATCGAAGCTTGGTTACTTGGTTACTCGCTGTAGTCGTTATCCCTTGTTCTTCATAACCCCGTTATCGCTGTTAAAGACATAGTTACGCCGTTACTGCGTAGGCGACAGCGTAACTCAGATCTGTCGACGAAATCATCCCTCAATCCGTTTCAATGGCCTCGAATCGTCGAGTTGTCATCGAAAAAATCACTTTACATTCCATAGTTGGTTTAGATCCTTCAGTTTATCGTTATTCTCCTTACTTTTTCACAGCTTCACCATGGATTCTAGGTTTTTCAGAGTTGTGTCGTGCCGAAAGGTTCCCGCCAGATTTCCTGGAAATCTTTCAACCACCTCTTGCTCCTTTTGTCTTTGGGCTCAACTTTTCCGTGAACTTATTAATTGTTTCTTCAAGATTGGGCTTTCTTTCTCCATAAGGCCCACGGTTGTAATTTCCACGATAACCATTGCTATTTCGATTATCTCAGAAATGGTCGATTTCTCCATACTTAGCTTCTTCAATATTCTTCGCCCACATGAGGAAAATTCTTCGAAGATGTCCTCCAAGTTTTCACAACCCACTTGGATGGCATGAACGTTTTCTCTGACCTTCAAGATATCTCGATCGAGATTTTCAATTTTACTAGCGATTGCCGCATTACCAAAACTTCCGCCTTGGTTTCTTTTTCCTCGCCGTGCCATTTTTGAGAGTGATCCGCCATTTTTTGAATGACTTCAATAGCAAGAGTAGGAGTCATGTTCGGGATAGGTCCTTGATAGTTGTAGTTACGCTAATTCCTTTGTAGAAAATATTGACCTTCTGCTGGTTGTTCAGATCATTGGTAGGACACTTGTAAAGAAGATCGTTGTATCTATCCCAAGCTTGATACAAATTGCGTGCCTTCTTGTTTGAAATTATGGATCTCCAAAAGTGGTTAGAAATCTTGACGGCGGCAATATCTTTGAATAAAGTGTTTTTTTAGTAGCGTATTAATTGCCCAGGCGGGCAATCTTTCAATCCATCTCCGCCGCCCAGTAAGAGTCATTGGGAATACCCTTAGCATAACAAAGATCATGAGACAATGTTGAAAAGGCTTGGCGTATAGGACATTTTCAACGTGCTCATATGCATCTCCGTCCCTGTTTCCAGAAAAAGGGTTAGCGCCAAGCTCCCTCATAAATTGGTCTTTGATTTCGAAACGGACATCCGCTCCAATTGTCGGTCTTACGAGACCCGACCCTTGTTCCGCTCTTGTCAACGCCAAGTATTCCTCAAGAGTGAGGTCATCGATGTTAAAAACTTCTAGGGTACCGGAAAACTTGAAATATGATCATGAGAAAAGTTTTAAAATAAAATGAAAGACTTAATATCAATCCTAATATAACTCCCCGACAGCGGCTCCAAAAACTTGATGCGTGTTTTACTAACAGTGTCTTAATATTTATAGTGTCTCGAATACCTATGGTCTACCCTAGGTACTAACGGAAGTGTACCGTCGTGGTGTAGTGTAGTAAATGGTAAAGCCGAGGTCGTCCCAAGAGATATGTGTGTTGATTATTACTAAGTCTAGTGTCACGAATAATAATGGTTTCGATAGGGATTTAATTAATTAAACTACTAATGCAGAATAAAGTAAATAAAAGCATATAAATGGTAAAGGGAAATCAATAGAGAGAAGTGGTGCTAACCTATTTAATCATCCTAGCTAGTTATGTCTACGCCTACTTACTTCCAATTACTTCAGGTGGGGTCAAATTCGAGAGGACAACATTTGGTCAATTTGCCCTAACCTATCAGCAAAGATGCCACCACAGGAGAAATCAGGCGCACCGTCATAAGTATTTTTGTTCCTGGTCCCCTAAGCCAAGTCATTAAGTACCGCTACATGCTAGATTCATAATAGTGAGTGCCCGGCCGTTAGGAACTTAGACACTACCCCCCCAATTCTTAAGTTCATCCAAACGATAGGTGATCAGTTGGTCAAATCGCACAAGTAGAAAGGGTCGTCAATTGGTCATATCTTACCATTCCCGTCTCAGTCCGCTCACCTAGGGTCAGTTGGTCATATCTCCTAGGCAATTGGCCACTACCGCCAATCAAAACTACCTAACCAAGGGTGGCTACCAATGAACTATGCATGCATACACTTAGAAATAATTGTACGGAAGTAAAGGTAAACAAACAATTAAGGAATCATAACTAGCTAGCACCAAAAGGTGCTTACGCCATATTAATCATGCAAATCAATTCAATATTCAAAGGTACGAAATACATGAATTGAAAGTAAAAGAAATATAAAACGCTAATGCATATCGTAATGGAGTGATTCTCCTTGGAACAGCTCGATGCTCCCCTAGACCGCCTTGAGCTTTTTCCCCGCTTCTCAGAGTGTTGTGTGTGGAATGGGATGATTGGAAATTCGAATTGTGGGGTATTTGTAGGCCAGATCCGGGTTACGGCAGAACCAATATAGGAGTTACCGTAACCTTCTATTTCTTCGTAAAATGTACTAGATCTGATGGTTACTACAGTAACCTAATGAATGGTTACGCCGTAGTCTTCAATAAAACGGTTACCGTAAGAGATGAGAGTTACGGCGTAGTATCAGCGGCGTGGAACCTCTTTTGACATAATGTAGTTACGTCAACCTTTGGAGGAGTTACTACCGTAACCTTCTGATAAGTTGGCATACCGAGTCACTAATAGTTACGGCGTAATGTGAGAGACGAGTTACGCCGTAACTTCTTCAAAATAGCATACTGCGATAAATCTTTAGATATGTTTCCAGCCCGCGTTCTTTTAGCTCCAATGCTCGTAATTTACCTAAAAGTGGAAAACAATGGAAAATAAGCGTAAATCCATATAAATGATATAAATAACGAGCATTAATAGGGGAAATTGACACTTAATATTCTGGACTATTTGATGTTATCGTTATGTTTTGTTTTTGTCTTTTAGTCGGTCCGATAAAAAATAACTTAAGTGTATATTTTGATGAAAATTGGGCATGACCCGATATATGCTTTTAGTTTTCCAAAGATTACCAAAATTTATAATTTTTATATTTTATCAATAAACCACTTTATAAACTCCAACAAGTTTTTATAAGTTTAAATGTGTTACAATGAGCTTAGATGAGTTTAATTAGATAATACTAGTTGACAATTTTAAAAATGAGTAAAACTTATATTTTTAGTTTTAGTCTAGTTTTTAATAAGTTCTAAATATATAATAACTTATAATTTTGTGTGATGAGCAATATCTAATTTTGATTATAAAGTACGCTTTAAAACCGTTATAAAACAAGTCGCGTAGCTCGTGATCGAATACATTGAGATAAGCTAGAATCAAGTCGTGAAATAATGAGTCGAATAAGTGGAACCATTAAGTAGTTCCAAATTATTGCCTGCCAGGGCCTTGGACCACACCCGCGGCAAACACAATACGACAAACACATGTTTAGAGCGCCGCCCATGTCTTGTTTCTCTCGGCCCATCACAACAAACACAACACATAACAATTTATTTACTTACTTTACTAATATGGAAATGCAAATTGACACAAAAGAGTAAAAATCAATTTGCTTCATTGTTGTACTTGGTTCCTAACAGTGTTCGACAACCCAAGCCCAACACACAATTACAACAGATAGGCTCCACCCTTTTATCGACAAGTTAGGGAACTTCACTTTCAGCCATGTTAGGATCCTGATTTGAAAAACGTTTTGAGCGGCTTAAAAGGTTTTATAAATCACCGCCTGATACCACTTGTTGTTCCCGTATCACAAATAGCAAAAAGAATTAAGGCTAAGTGTGATCTATGACTAAAGCAAAGTAATTGAAAAATCAGTTTAAACAAGATAAGTAAATTAAGTACACGGTAGATTTTTCAACGTTTATATTCTTATTAAAACGAATCAAAATAATATATTACCCAAGTGTTTGCGGAACAACACTTGGGATTGAATTACAAGTATGGTGTGCATTCCTCACTAAGCTTAGGCTAAGTCTAAGCACAACTATAAGGAACCACTGAGCTATCTCAAGGACATAGTCATATTTGAAGGAGTAAAAGTTGCTTGTGTGTGTTTTCACAATTAATGCACAAGCTCAACTTTTACTCCTACCTTATGTCTATTTATACAAGTATGGAAATTTAACTATATCCTAAAAGACAAACTGACATAAGCTATAGAGACAAAATACTGATGTATTTTCTCTCTGTTTACAAGAGGCTATATTGGGTAACAGACAAAGTAGCTTTCTGGTCATAAGTGATGACACTGATCTTGGTTGTTAGCCTTTCAGAGAAAGTTTGACTTATGGCTGATAAGGACTCCTCCTTATAAGTTCAAACTTATCCCGCCTTGTCCACCCCATTCTTCAGTCTTCATTGCCTTCAATCTTGGTCTTCAGTATTTGTCTTCAATGATTGTAGTTGATGAGGAGTTATGGGATTCAGGGAGTTATTGTCATCACTCACTGAACCCATCATCTTCTTCTTGACTCCTTGAGAGTTCCGCCACCGGAGTGGAGAGACTTTTCTTCTAAGTCTCATTCTAAGTATCCTAAAGATGACTCTGACTATACGCTCAGTGACTTGTTAGTGTTTAAGGTCATAAACACTTAGGGTATTTTCTATTCAAATCCTAGAATTAAGGGGTTTGGGTACTGCCTGAACCCAACAGGTGGGCTCAAACCCCGTGGATTAGTCGGCCTAAAGGTCAAAAACTATGGATTAAAAAAAAACGTGTCTGATCATGACTAAAAAGCGTGTAGAATTAGTTTATATATTATACCAATACAATAATTGGTTGTCCTATATCGAGTGCCTAAACATGATAGATTTAACATTGTTTTCTTGATATTAAAAGGAGTGAAGCATGTTGGAGGTGACATGTTTCATAGTGTTCCAAAAAGAGATGTAATCTTGATGAAGGTTAGTAAATGATATTTTGTAGAGATGAGCAAAAGAACCAAACAATAAAATCAAACGAGAATCGAATCGAAATCAAGAAGAACAAAACTCGAATCGAGGTTTCGGTTCTGTTCTTGAGTTGAGATGTTATTGGGCCGGTTCGGTTTGGTTCCACCGATTCTCGCCCGCAACCAAGTACCCAATAATTCTAAAACATGTAATATTCTTTTACTTATACTGAATGAATTTGTGTGCACGAGACAAAAATAACTAATACTTGGTTACCGCATTGACCTATGAGCTTACATGCTACCACGGAATAAAAAATTTATATGTATGTACGTTGTACATATAGTATTACAATAAAGTTTAAGAAGTTACGAGTTTAGGAAATTAGTTTAACATGTTTAACGACCGACGAGTAATGGGAAATGTCGTGACTTGCAATGCAAGCCACTAAAGGGACGATTTGGTTTGAAAAGAAATGAGAGGGAAAACCACTCATTGTTTGTTAAAAATATGAACATGTGAAACTATAGAGAATGATTGTTTCTTTGAGGTTATTTTTTTTCTTTAGAAAGTCGGTTTCTATCCGAGTAGACTCAAAGAACGGATTCAACCTGAACCAAAACTATACTCGGTTTGTTATCGGTTCTTACTTTTCACAAAATTTTGTTCTCGGATTCATCGTTCTGATTCGTGGTTTCATGCCCATGCTCATCCCTACTATTTTGGACACTAACCAATACAAAACTTTAATGTTTCTATTTCTTTGAATATTTCTGTAGATAAACGACTAAGCACAAGAAATACAGTGGGTACTACATGATTGGGGATATGATTACTGCACAAAGCTATTAAAAACTGTTGGACTGCATTACCAGAGGACGGTAAACATCCATCCTGGCAGAGTGAGCTTTGCAATAAGTTTTTATATGTCCAAATTAGAGTTGATGTAAATGAGATATCCATGGGTAGATCTAGAAGTGAGGCACGTGTGGTACGTGCCACATATGGTTTTGTCCGACGAAATGTAGTTTGTTTGAGAAGATTTTTGGTTTTTATAAAGCGCTACACCCATTTGGAAGAGAAATATGTTGTGAGTTTTGTTTTTGAAGAAGAAAATGAAAGATGAAAATTTTGAAGATGGTAAACAGTATTGTTTTGTAGTCTTGCATGTCCTGTAGCTAATTTTCTTTGCTTTATTTTAATGTATAAACTTGATACTTGACGTACTCTTTGTCAATCTTCTTGCATTATAGAAATTCAAAATTTAGATAATTATTGGGCTCATTTTGTATGAGCGTATCACTATAATGAGCTATAAACTGTATATAAAAAATGTATATGATCGAACAATAAACTGCACTTTTTCAATTAGAGCTTGCGAAGACATAAGTTGGATACTTCAAAGAACTTTTGAGTGGCCTAAAATTAGAAAAATAACACGCTTGAGTTAGACGAAGCGTAAGGTAGGACCCTGCGAACCGCCTCCGGCGTGAGAATAAGTCATCATTGTATTTAGTAGTAATGTGTAACGAGAGAAAGTAGAAAGGAAATGAATGACATACTCTTTTAGATGAAATGTGTCGGCTATTTATAAGCATTTCTAAGAAGGATTTAGATTTGCCACATGTCTCAACCGATTGGCTTAAAGCATATTCTCTTTGGCAAATGGGAAGGCTAAGAGAATAGGCTCCGAGATCATGCCCACGTCGGTTGTCGACACGAACAAAAATAAAGGACAACCGTTATCCGTGTAGGGTCCACGAAATATCATTTAGTGTCGGAGCCTCAATCTCCTAGGAGGCCAAGCTCTCAAGCATTGACTCGTGGATTGGACTTTGGTATTGGCGGATTCCTTTACAGAACTCGTGGACTTTACACCAATGGACACATGTATACAATATCGGAGGCTAGGCTCCGAGCCATAAGATGGGGTACACCATCAGTATCTTTTATGTCAATGTATAAACTATTAAAACACCCTAAATATAGCATATGTGTCTATATAAACTATCAAAGAAGGCTATATGTTTTTCTATGTACTAGTAAATGGAAAACCAAAACTAAGAATTACTCGGATCGAAGCGGCAAGTAGAGAATCGTACCACATATGATTCATAATCTTGTATCCGTCACTGAGATATCTACCTCAAAGTTAGTCATTCGATATCATGCTTAAAGCTTAAATTGATTTGTTTTGTATCCAACATCGATGGGATGGGTAAACTTGGAGGCAGTTTATTGCTTATAATAGAGGCCCTAATTCCATGGGTTTTTTCACACATCAAATCAAAATATTATTGATTTTTAACATAAGGAATATGCATCTCTTAAGGTGAAATTCTAGGCATTTTGTTAAGTCACAGTTTAAATTTTGTTTTGGCGTTGTGCCCTAGGAAACAGACGTCAAATCAATTTTAAGGGAAGCATATAAAACACATGCCTTGGCTCTTTAGTGATTCGCTTTTTATTTCGTTTTGATCAAGTAAGTCTTGACTATATTACTGTTTATTTAATAATCAATATAAAAAACATGTCACTCACACTTTCAATCTTTCCTATATCGACTGTGCGACCCCAAATTCCAATTTTAGATTTGTGTGACCATGTGACTCCACTACATTGTTGTCAAGTGTCCATGTTGATTAATAGATGTTTTTTTGCGGTTGACTTGATATTTTGTGTGATAGTTATGTATTTTTCAAAAAAAAACAAGAATTCCCAAAAAAAAAAGAAATTTCAAACTTTTTTACTTTTATGAGGATTTTGTCTTTTTTCGAAACAAACAAAACCGATGGAAAAAAATTCTCAGTCGCTAGTCGCACGAAAAGTAGAACCATCAGTCTAGCAAAAAAAATATGGTTATGTAGTGGGATCGCACAAAAAACATTCACCTGCCAAATGGGACACATGGCAAAAAAGATAGTGTAAATGTAGTGGGATCGCACAAAATACTTAACAAATACACAAATATAAAATAGAAAAAAAATGAAATTTGTGTCTTTTATTAGAAGTTTCAAAGGGACACTGCCTAAAATTTAAAATGGCTCGTCGGATTTAGAGTCTGTCTTTGTCTCTGTTATGTTTGTATTTAATTTTTTGTTAATTTTATTTACTTTAATATGATTTATTAATAAAAGTATAGTTGTTTCTTGCAATTTTTTTGTAGCTATGATAATCACCTAAGGAAGTTATTATGAAATATAAAATGTACATTACAAATGTTGAAACATCAATCAAACACGCCCTAAGTTCAAAATAAATAAATAATCAAGAATTAAATAAAAAACAAGAAATCAAACACACCAGTTTTGACTCTTTTCATTAATGGTTGTATTATCTCTATTATTTATAAAGAGTATATGTCCATTCTTTAAATTTATGCTAAATTGCAAAAATGATCCCTAAAGTAGCCCAAATGCACAAAGATTATACTGAGACAAATTTTGTTGCAAAAACGACATTAATGTTTTATATTTTTGCAAAATAGCCACCGAGAGCTACTTTTTGATAACTTTTGTTATTTTTCTCGTTAAGTGCCTCGTCAATGAGGGTATTATTGTCATTTCACTGTTTATATTGCCGCCAAACTTGTGATATCAATGCTACATGACCTCAACGACTAAATTTGCAAAGTCAATATGTTTGCATATTACAGAAACACACACACCCTTAACAAAACAATTATCATTTCTTAACCAAAGAATGTCCGCTGTCTTGATCTCGCTTGCCTGAACTCATTTTTCATATCGGAATTAATGTTATCCCATTACCAGAGAGAGGTTGAGGAAGACATTCAACATGCACTCGAATTGATGAATAGGTGCCAAAAGCTTTCTAATAGGATTGAAATTAGGATGGAGCTGATTGCTGGGCTCCAAAACTTAAGGGGTTCGAGAGTTGCAATGTCCAATGTGAACAAGCTTAGGAGGATTCAGACAACTGATTTACGAAAGATGAGGGGGTTGATGAGGATGCTTAGGTAAAATAATGACAACATTGTTTCCAAGATTGATTTTGTTGTGAGATGGAGGTTTATGAGGGGTTTGGTCGGAGGCGGGATGGTTTTTTTGTTGTTTATGATGAATGTGTAGTGGGGTTGGGGACTTGTGGTTTCTTTTGTTGTTCTTGCTTCCTGTTGAATGGATGTAGATGTAGATAGGGGTTGTGGTTTTCCCTATCGTAAGCTTGTACATGTATAGTTGATGAATGTGTTAGTGCAAATATTACGATATTTAAACTAAACGGTTTCTCCGGTTTTAATAATGATAAACATGTAACTTGTAATGCATAACGTAAAATTTCCATGTTACTCGTAAACACTAATCATCAATGCATACTTACATCAACATCTCTCGACGTCTCAAGTATGCCTCAACAAAGTCGTAGATTTCCATCCCGACGTAAATCACTCATGGTATGTACAAACAAATTTAAAACTTGATGGATGATCAAAGAAATAATTTTTTTGTTCTAAACTTCACATTTTATGAATGTGACAAAGCATTTTTTCAAAAATACATTTTATAAATTATTTTTGAAATAAAAAGAAATGTTTTATTTGGAAAAATAAGTTTAAAAATCCCAACGGCTATTTTCCCCCTCGAAATAGCTCCAAACATCCCCTAATAACCCTTCACCACTAAAAACAAAAAAAGGAGCGTTTTTGGTACCGACAGTACCACTAAATTTAATGGTACCGTCTGACAATTAGTGGCATCGTCTGTCTCAGAACGGCTAGTTTTTTCTTTGCCTATAAATAGTGGACCATTTTACACTTCCAACTTGATTTTCCCAACTAGTTTTCTCTGGTCTAATCCTCTCTTATTTAGATCACTTTGTTTGATCATTTAGTGAGTTTTAGTTTGTTTAAGAGTGATCCAATCATCTATTCTAGAGATCACCTTCATTCCTATACTAGTCCAAGAGAAGAATGCATCGTATCAAGAGATAAAAAGTGTTGTAGTGTTAGTGTAGTGTGTCCATAACACTTGTTACGTACTTGTTGTATCTAGATATACATCAATTTGTCCATCAACTTGTTTAGTTAGATTGGGTAGATCATTATGATCTTGTTGAGATCAAGAAGGTCTCGTGAAGCTTGTGTTGTTCGTGTGTAGATCGTGTTGTTCGTGTATAGGTCGGGTAGATCATGTGAAGATCGGGGAGATAGTGTAGATTGTGTTGATCGGGTAGATAGTGAGTAGATCCGGTAGATCGATAGTAGATAATGTGGATCTTGTAGCTTGTGTGATTTGTGAGGATCGAGTAGATCGTGAGTGAGATTGGTACTAGCTAGATTAGTACTCGACATTTAGCTTAATGTCGGAAAATAATGTAAGCGACGCGGTTTATGTGTTTAGGCCTCAAAACATAAGGTTTGTTATGTTGGGCCATAAAACATAACGGGTTTGGTTGTACCCGAAGAAGAACTCGACATTTAGCTTAGTGTCGGAAAATAATGTAAGTGACGTTGTATGGTTTTCTCCGCCGAGAAGGGAGCTTGTTGATTAGTGAAGTATCTCTGGAGTTGGGTACTCGAGGAGTGGAGTAGAGCGAAGAGGAGCTTCGTGACCGAACCACTATAAATCATCGTGTCCGGATTGCGCTTTCTTTACTTATCTCTTTACTTTTATTTTTGCATTTACTGTTTTACATTTATATTTTGCATCATTATATTGTGTGGCTTGTGCTTATATTGTGTTAGTTGTGTTTGTGTCATGGCATGTTATACGTCTTAGTTTTTGTTATTGTGATATGTCTTAATTGTTGCTTTATATTCTCTAGCTCTTGTAAGACTAGTAAGATTATTGTTGATACTTTTCGATACATCACACTTGATTGATCATTTGATACACAATATTTTAAGTATTTAAACGGAACGTATTCACCTCTACGTTTTCTACATAATGTAAGGGGTCTTGATCCCAATTTTCTTTGTACACGTTGTTCGATTCGTATCACAAACACAAACATGAAAATGACAATATTCTAACCATAAAACACAAACACAAACTTGTAAATGCTATTAATCGAACCATAAAACACAAACACAAACATATTATGTATAAGAAATTGGATGCAATAACAGAGTATTGATAGGAGTGAACCATCACTAAAGATTAACCCATATGTAATACTTCAAGTTTCATAATATCGTTCGACATGTACCAAAAAGATGAACTCATCACACTACCTCCACACGTTCTGGTCCCAAACATAAGTAATATAGTTCAAGTTACATAAGTTAAATTACATGCGTAATATACAACCAAATTAAAATTGTTTTTGTTTCTACACATTACATAATCCCAAAAGTTGAACCTATTTGTCAAACTTCAAAAGCTTCTACTTGTTGAACTAACAAGTGATCAACTATACTTGCACAATCAAATGTAATATAACCAAATTAAAATCGTTTTTGTTTCTACACATTACATAATCCCAAAAGATGAACATATTTGACAAACTTCAAAAGCTTCTACTGGTTGAACTAACAAGTGATCAACTATGCCCCACAATCAAAATATGCAATGTAATGAGATTAGTATAATATGCAATGCAATGTATCTAAGATTTTTTCTAAACAATTCATTAGACTCACATAGTCATAATAACACAACTTTGTTTCCCATTAATCATGGTGCCATTAGACCCAGTACGCAATTAGTGATTTTAACATCACTTCTTGGTCTCAAAAAACCCGCACCCCTAGCTCCCACATTCACTGAACCATCACATGTTGTCTTCTTCATAGAAACACCCTCTCTAATGACAATACCATCCGGTGTGTTCCTGTTAAAATCATCATCTTCATCAACCATTTTTCCTTTTCCCTTATCCACAGACCTCTTCACCATCTTTTTATTCTTAGCGAATTCAGCATCAACATCACCCACAACCTTTCTTTTCAAGTGTATGCTTCTCTCCCTAGTTGAATTACTAGTCCTAAAAGGAGTTGAAGTACTAGAGCACCAGAAGCTAGCATCTTCTTCTACCCATCCAACAACCTCCCCACCTTCACCCTCTAAATCAATGTTTTTTAAATAGTATTCAGATAACCTCTGTTTTTTGTGAGCAACAAAAAAATCTATAAAACCATTCCAACAACCTAGTTCGAACATTGTATGCACATCATTGTTTGTGTGAATCAACTTCAAACCTTCTTCTAATGATTTTCCAGGAAAACAAAAGAACAATACCCATTTTCCTCAATATGGATAACATATGATCCAAACCAATACTAAAGATATGTCTTTGATAGAAAAATGCACAATGTGTAGAAACATTCCCTTGTACATAACTCAATGGAGCAAATTCAAAGAATCCATTATTGTGCATGTTGAACACAATTTCATCCTGATAAGCAATTAAACATGCCACCGCTAAATTCAAATGTCAAATTGTCAATTAAAATAACACATTATTCACATGTATCATTTTAATTCAAACATCAAGTCTAAAGAGCTACTACAACTGCTACAACAAAGTCCAAGCTACTACATCAACATCTCTTAATGTGAGAAGACACAATCCATATAGACTTCAAACATCACATAAAAACATACCAACACCTATGTAACTAATGGTATACATGCTAAAGTCAATGCAAAGAATAGTCAATGAAACAGTATGCAGAAAGTCAGATGAAGTATGCAGCTCAAGTGAAGGAGCAATGCAATGTTGTTCTATATCTCACCACATTTTACAAGACATCAATCTTACTATCAAGATGCAAAGCTATTGATTATGTATCATGTATAGTTGTAGTTTAGTTAATAAGTCAATGTAAAACTTTAGTATAGCAGACAAATCTATGCCAAACACTCCTATATTTCCCATTCTAACGACCTACTTAGAACCATAATACTCTGTTTATCCTAAACCTACTAATCAGGCACTTAATAATGCTACTCAATATCAGCATATAACAGTCTATCAAAAAGATCATAGCATCCAATATAATCAAATTAAAAATGACACATAAATGAAGTATAATACATTAACATACCAAGATCCGCATGCTCTTCCTTCTCCTCCATCTTCCTCCCACTCCCAATAGGCCTTTCACTCCCTCTTTTTGTCTCTGTAACTACCTCATTGTCGGTTTCGCTACCACTTCCAAGGGTAGGAATAGATATTGCACCACTCCCACCCATATTTGGTTCATTGTAAGTTTTGTTCCACAACCATTGAAGAATAACTCATATCATCTCATTCCCTATATTCTTATACCAACCATTCTTGGCAATTACTTCATCACTAAATGTAGCCATAACTTCCTCAAAGACTTCATCATTTAATAAAACTTTCCCCCACGACTTTTTTGATGATTCCTCCCCCCCCCCCCCCCCAAATCAAGAAAGACTTTCCTTTATCATTATTTGCCATAGTCGGGTTTGGTTGTGCCATTTTTTGGTTTTTTTAAAGCTAGGGTTTGACTGTTCGATTTGAAAGTATGTTAAATGGGGTTGTTTTGGCACTTAATGTTTTCTGCAAAAGCTTACTCTAGTTGATTTAATGAAGTTAGTTATGTTTGCAAATTTTGTCCTTGAAGTATAATTAGCGAGAGAGACTGAGCAGATCGAAATGACAATAACACCCTCAATGACGAGGAACTTAACGAGAAAAATAGCGAAAGTTAGCAAAAAGTAGCTCTCGGTGGCTATTTTGCAAAAAAAATGAAACATTAATATCGTTTTTGCAACAAAATTCGTCTCGGTGTGATCCTTACGCATTTGAGCTACTTTATAGACCATTTTTGCAATTTACTCTTACTTAAAGTTGAATAATGTTAATGAACTATTATACCCTTGACTAAAACT
>OU343224.1:70311226-70383845 GCA_910596185.1 Chrysanthemum makinoi | reverse complement strand
AAACAAAATTGATACCCTCTTGAAGGTTCTTAATGATGAGAATGTGAGCATTCCCAAGTAACACCGTCAAGAACCCAAAACTAAGCGTTAATTATATTTCACCGGTTTAGATACGCTTTCGTTTTGTCCTTATAAAGAAAGTGCATATCAATGCCCTTCACATCACTTTCACTCGTTTAATACAATTAAAACGTGTTTCAAACAAAATCAAAATTTTTCAAAAGACCAAAAACACGAAAAAAATCCACCAAGTAAAGTGACGGTCAAACAATTCTCTGAAACACCAAAGACAAAAGAGCCGAATCAACTCTTAATGACGAATTTAAGGATCTTTACCTGAATGCCGGTTACTTGATGTCTTGACTTATGTTCCTTATTATAACACTCTTTTAGATAAGCATGTGTAAGAAGTTGAGTTAGGAAAGAATGGGTCCACGTTCGTTCAAAACAAGTTACCCGAAAAATTAGAGAATCCGGGCATATTCATTCTACCTTGTAGTATTGGAAACTCCGATGCTTTGAAACTTTACCCGAATTAGGATCATGCATCAACATACTTCCGTTGTCCTTTTATAGAAATCTCAATTTAGGAAGATTAGAAGAAACAGAAATAGTTTTAGGATTGACGGATGGAAGTTTAACTTATCTGGTGGGGATACTAAAAGACCTAGTAGTACACATAGGGATATTGACTATTTAGGCGGACTTTCATGTTCTAGATGTTCTAAGAGACCCTAGGTTCCCATTACTTGTTGGTGGAGGATTTTTACACACCTCAACTGCAATAATACATTGCAAGAAATCTAAGATAGCGGTTGGTGAGGAATACACTAGGTCGTTTTATGATGCCAAAGAGCATACTTATGACTATGATGAGGAGGAAGAACTCATATTGCTAGCTAAGGATAGGAGACCATCATGATATGTCTCCCGAATTAATAAAGACTTTATAGGACCCCAACACCTATTTTTCTTGGAAGATGAATTTGTGAAAATTACACCATACATGGAACAAGAATTAGATAGAGAGACAGAGGTCAACACATTTAAGGATCCTTTAGTGTTCAGGAAAATAATTGAATTCCTAGGAAATATACCAATTAATCATAAGGGAAAAAACGGGATTCGAAAAGTAAATGGTACTGGGATAAGCCACCAAAAGAAGGAGATGGATTGTGGCATATTAAGATAGAATTGGTCTCGTGGAAAAATTTGAGAGGTCCTACCAAACATAACCTACTAAGAGAGAATTACAAAAGAACTTTGATCCAAATGCTATCCTCAATGTGGATCTTATCCATAGTTCTTAGTAGGCATAACTTTGAGTCTAGCTACAAGACTCGTAAAAAAATAAAAGCGCTTCTTGAGAGGCAACCCATCTTTTTAATCGTTTGATGTTTTTATTTTATTTTTGTTTGTGTAATATATGCTTAATTTTAATTGTTTAATTTTCATGTTTCGAAAAATATTTTCTGAAAAGGCTTTATTTTGTTTTTAGCTTCGTCTTAATGGTATATAAATATATTTTACAAAACATAAGTGTAGGAAATTTCTCATTTGGTTAAAAAGAACGAAATTCGAACATGAAAATTTTATAATTAATAATTAGCATATATTTTATCTTATTTGTGTATTTGTTTAGAGTTAAATGATTGTATCAAGTCACAATGAATGTTTTACAGAAAATTTACAGGTTTTAAAAGTTAGAATTTTCCAGAAATTTTTCGGAAAACAAAACGAAACAATAGGTCATGACATCCTGACGGCGTCACCTTCACAAAGTGACTGCGTCAGACACTGTAGCAACATATTTTTGTTTTTCTGATAAAACTTAATAATTGAAAATTTCCAGAATTTTTAAATTTCCAGATTCCTGTAAATATTTATTTTGCAAGCATTATATCTTATTCGCTTTCTAATTTAGTTTTATTATATATAGTTTTTACCGCCTATTTTATGCTAGGTTTCGTGTTTGTTTTCTTATGATTTACAGGTTATATTGGACAAGAAGCATATCATTAGACAATTTTATCTTCTTAGGAGGATTTGACATTTCCGTTTTCAGTTCATACCGAGCTAATCAGGGGAGTACTAGTTTCTTTTATCTCTTTTATTTTTCCTTTACCATTTTTGGTACTGATGCAGGTTTTCTTACGACCATATCTTAAATTTTTAGTGTCTCGCAATACCTATGGTCTACCCTAGTGCACTAACGGGCAGTGTACCCGGTCGTGTGTAGTGTAGTAATCGGTAAAATGAGTCGTCCCAAGAGCTATGCGTGTTGGATTATTACTAAGTCTAATTGTCACAGAATAATAGTTGTTTCGATAGGGATTTAATTAATTAAATTACTAATGCAGAATAAAGTGAATAAAAGTAGATAAATGGCAAAGAGAAATCAATAGAGAGTAGTGGTGCTAACCTAGTTAATCATCCTAGCTAGTTATGTCTACGTCTACTTTAATTACTTCAGGTGGGGTCAAATTAGAGGACAACATTTGGTCAATTCGCAAACCTATCAGCAAGATGCCACCACGGAGAAATCAGCGCCTAAAGTCCTGTTGTTCCTAGTTCCCTAAGCCAAGTCATTAAGTACCGCTACATGCTAGATTCATAATAGTGAGTGCCCGGCCGTTAGGAACTTAGACACTACACCCCTAATTCTTAAGTTCATCCAAACGATAGGTGATCAGTTGGTCAAATCAAACAAGTAGAAAGGGTCGTCAGTTGGTCATATCTTACCCTTCCCGTCTCAGTCCGCTCACCTAGGTTCATTTGGTCATATCTCCTAGGCAATTGGCCTCTACCGCCATTCAAAACTACCGACCAAGGGTGGCTACCAATAAACTATGCATGCATACACTTAGAAATAATTGTACGGAAGTAAATGTAATGAAACAAAACAATTAAGGAACCACAACTAGGCTAGCACCAAAAGGTGCTTAGCCGCTCATATTAATCATGCAAATCAATTCAATATTCAAAGGTCCGAAATACATGAATTGAAAGTAAAAGAAATATAAAACGCTAATGCTTATCGTAATGGAGTGACTCTCCTTGGAACACTCCGTATGCTCCCTAGACCTTTGCCCTTTTCCCACATTCTCAGTGTTGTATGTGAATGGGATGATTAGAAATGCTGGAATTTGTGGGGTATTTATAGGCGGATCGGGTTATGGCGTAACCAATATAGGAGTTACACCATAACCTTCTATATCTTTGTAAAATGCACTAGATCTGGCTGTTACGGTATCTAATTAGTGGTTACGCCGTAGTCTTCAATAAACTCGGTTACGTCGTAAGTGATGCAGCATTACGGTAAGTATCAGCGGCGTGGAACCTCTTTTGACCTAATGTAGTTACGTCGTAACATTTGGGAGGAGTTACGCCTTAACCTTCTGATAAGTTGACATACTGAGTCACGCAATAGTTACGGCGTAATGTGAGAGAAGAGTTACGCCGTAACTTCTTCAAAATATCATACTGTGATAAATCTTTAGATATGTTTCTAGTTCCGCTTCTCTTTTAGCTCCAATGCTCGTAATTTACCTGAAAGTGAAAAACAATGGAAAACAAGCGTAAATCCATATAAATGATATAAATAACGAGCATTATCTGGGGAAATTGACACTTAAGACATGGGATATATAATTGGTGTAAAATAAAAAACAAGCAGGTAGTCTAAATCTATAACCAAGTCATCACCACTTATCGTCCGCCCAAAGTTCAAGCTTAGAAGTCAAGAAACCGGATCATGAAATGAAAGGTAGATGTGTCATTAGAGGACGTCGTGATGGGCACACTACCTTTTCTCCAACTGTTGGCATAACTACCAACTCCAATCTTCAAATGTGACCGAGGTGGCTGGTATGTGCTAAAACACATACCTTTTCTATATCAAAATAGACCCAAAGTAACCAAGAAAGAGCCGTTTATTGCTAATATTTGTGGTTTTCTTGAGTTTATGCATGTGTAGGTACGGATATGTAAAACACCAAAAAGGAACCAAATCAGACATAAATCCGAGCACGAGAGATTAAGAGGGCTTAAGCTGAGCCGAAGGTCAAATTATGCATTTTGAAGATTTCTAATCTCTGAGGATGATTTGTGAAGATTTGATCAAAGTTTGAAGAAATGTCAGAAATAGTCCCTGAACTTTCAGCAACTGACAGAAAACACCTTGAAGTTTCAAAAGTTGCAAACTGGCCCTTGGTCTATTTGAAGATTGACAAAGATGGTCCTTGGAAGATACTTTCAGAAGTTGCATGTTTGGTCCCTCAAAATTCAGATTATACATCTTTGGTCCTTGAGATTAGCCAATGAATCACTAATGTTAGTCCTTAATATCCTTGTCCAATATTCAAACCCATAATCCAATCCATTACCTATATCTTCGCCCAAAATAAAATAAAACCAAGCCCCGTCCAATTATACTAACCCGAATAAACATCCTACCCGTTTACCCCCCGACGCTCACTTTACCGGTCAACCCATATTTGATTAATAATAAAGAATAACCAAACGCCCTTTACAGTGTCTCACTACCTTTCTTCCCACCCAAACACCACCATTTTTACCACCAATCCCAAACACCTCACATAGTACTTAGCATCTTATCCACTTTCTAGAATCACTGACTTGTCAGATAGCTGCCTACGTGGCCAAACCAAGCTCTCCCATTGGCTGCTACACCTCATCAAAGATAATGGAGCACTCTAATTGGTGCTGACAGTGGATGATGTGTGGCCACAATAGGACTTCTAGGCTCTTCTGAAAGGATCCCAAGGCTCAAGCTCAGCTATTTATACCCCTCTTGGCTCACATTGCAATTCGTCCAATTTCATGTATTTAGAAATTGTTACCATTAGCTTAATTACATGTCACTTTTATGTTTTCAGCATTGATTTAGTGTAATTTCTACTCTTTACTTGTAATCTCAGTTTTTTAAAATTCCAGTTTTCATTTTATTCATTGTCTCAAAAATTCAGTTGTTGCTTAATTGTTGTTATTACTGTTCACAAGCTCAAGTTATAGTTTCTCTAAACTCACATAAGCTTATTGAAGCTTATGTGAGTGTGTTATTGTCTTAAATTTCTTAATTCTCAGCTTTTGAAAAAGTCAAGAAAAGTCAAAACGGGTCAACATTCTTAAAGTCAAACAGGTTTAGGTTAGATTCTGGTTTTAATGATTGTAAGTTGAGTTATAATGGTTGCTTAAGTATTCAAAATCAGTTTTAGATAGAATCTCATCAGGTTTTAGTAGTTTTAATGCATTTTGGAATTTTAAAGTAGTGTTTGGTTTAATGTTTGAAACTGTCTTAGAGGTTATATATTGGATTAGATCAGTTGGTTGAGGTTTGATATTGTTATATGCATTCATTTCTGTCCTTGATTTGCTGCAATTTGCACCTTTAGTCAAAATCTTGAGTCCACTGATATTATATTCAAAACTGTTGAGATCAGCTGAGCTTGTTAAGCATATAGGTTTAGAATCAGTTAAACAAGGTTGTTATAGTTGCATTACATCTTATTTCATCTAAATTAGTCCAAAGATTTGTTTCTAAATCTCATCTTAGTCAAACTTCAAATCGCTTTTCATAAGTCAAACATTTCAAAGTTAGTTTTCAGCTTGGTCTTGCAGATCTTCATGATGTGCACATTGCTTATTTCAAGTAGTTAGGGTCTCTTATTTGGTCCATTGATAGTCAGCTAGGTGGTCTTTAGAACCACACCTTTGGTTTTCATTTTAGCTTATTGGATAAGTAGTTGCTTAAGCTAGAAAGTAGGGGTCAGACACTGTTTGCTGATCAGCACCTTTGTCCCATTTAGCCACTTTTGTTTTGCTCTCTAACCTCTTCATTATAAGTCATCATAAGCTGTAAATTTGGATAAATGATCTCTGCTAGGTGGGCTTGAGTCCCACACTTTTAGTTTTCTCTTTAGCTTCTAGGATAAGCAGTTGCAACTGCTAATCAAGGTGGTCGTAGCTTATTTGCTTTAGTTTCAGTTGGCCTTAAACTTGGTAGATCACTGTTTAGGAGTTAGGAGTAGCTGTAATAGGTTGCTTTAGAGTAGTTTTGGTATTACTTAGCTTGTGTAGAAGTTTGGTTCACTATAGTGCTTATTAGCTTATTTTCAAAGTGCTTATTTAGGATCAGTTACACTACAGCCTTCATATTTCCCACATAAGCTGTTTGTTTCTTATTTTTCATAGATTTATAACATCATTTTAGAATTTTCCTGAGATTTTCACAATTTTTGGTCACTTTTTACTATTTTTCTCAATTAAAATCAGTTTTTAGGTATTTTAAATTAGCTTTTATTGCAAATAATTGAGAAAAAGTTCCAAAAATAATTTTTCAATTTTCTCAGTTTAAGAAAAATATAAAAAGCATAAAAAGATTTTTCCATATTTTTCCCCTTTTATTTGGTATTTTTCACAATTTAAATTAGATTAAAATAGTTTTAAATTAGTAGAAAATAGAAAATTAATCTGAAAATGAAAAATAGTTTTAAAAAGTCTCTTATGACATTTTAGATTTTATAAAAATAGTTTCATATTTTTCTCCTTAAATTTTATAATTTTTAGTATTTTAATTTAGTTTAAATAGTTAAAAATTAGTTTTAATTTTAATAAAATCCAGAAAATCCAAAAAATAGTTTTAATTCTAAATTAGTTTTTAAATATCATTTCTAGAGTAAAAGTACTTTTAGGCATTTTTAGGATATAATTTAGACGTAGTTGCATTTTACTTACGTTTTATTAATTACGTTTTAGTAATTCGCACTTAGGATTTCCCGTAGAATAGATTCCCTTAATTACTTTCCCCATTCCCGTAGTTTAATTAACAAAACCAAACAAATCAAAACATCGAGCATTAAATTCCAAACCAAGAACGACGTGGCAATTCACGCTCGTTGGGAAACGATTTGGGTTGTCTAATCCGTATACACAATCACACACGGGATTTGATTTATTATTCTTTTCCTAAAGGAATTTGAATCTATCTTCGTGATTATTTTTGATATCGATATTGAGGTTTTTATCCATACACATAACCCCTAAGCCTTCATTATCAAAGAATCAGTGTCCGAGCCGTTTTAAGTTTCTTACGGTTAGTCATTCACAAGTGGCTAGCTTGTGTGAGCAAGCTTGACGTTTCGACACGAATCAAATTTTGGCGCCGCTGCCGGGGATTGTTCACTGAATCAAATTTTGGCGCCGCTGCCGGGGAGGTTGTGTCACGACAATATCGTGTGAGGTTTGACGATTAGTGACTCGAGTTCCTTCATTCGTGAAGTTACTATTTTTCTATAAAATAAAAAAGTAAAAAAAAAAATATTTTTCTTTTCTTTTGTATATATATATATCAGATTAAAAATACAAAAAGATTTTCTCTTGTGTTTTTGCTAATAAATAGAAGACATCAATTATATAACATTCTCAACGGAGGTGTTATCATTAATAAGTTCCCGAACTAAAGATCAAAAACTTGCCTTTGTGTCGCTTGTGAATTTATTTATTTCTATCGGACAAACAAACTGCGGTGGTGGGTATAAGGACGGCCTGACATTAAATTGCGACTGAAAAGAGGCGGGTTTTTAATAAGCTTCGCTGACCTAAAAGCTTCTCCGCCGCTTGCGTTTGTCTTGTAAAAGTGATTTATTCACTTGGGATTATTGGTTAAGTTCACTGTGTTTTCGAATACCGCTTCGTTTAATTGCCTTGGTTATTGAAAGTGCATGCGCACTCGTTCTAATAACTACAGACCGATACGTGAAGCCGCTACAATTCCGCGGGCGAAATAGACGCTTCCCTTAGTCGAACCCGAAATTCGAACTAATCAAACCCCGCCCATTATCGAAATGGCGGAGGACAACCGATCTATGCTAGAGCAACTCCAAGCACCCACCGAGGGTTATGGAGAAGCCATCGTCGTCCCGCAATCGCTTGCGATAACTTCGAGCTTAACCACGGATTGATAAATTTGGTTTCGTCAAGCCAATTTTACGGATTCGAGAGAGCGATCCTCACTCATATCCGACAATTCAACAAGCTCACGCTACGATCAAGTACCGTAACGTTCCGAAGAGGCTATCAAGCTACTCCTCTTCCATTTTCACTCGAGGGGGCCGCCCGGATTTGGCTCGAAAAACTACCCCTCGATCGATAACCACATGGGAGAATTTAGTATCAAAATTCGTGAACTAATTCTTCCCACCGTCTAAAACAACAAGCCTTAAAAATGAAATAACGAAATTCACACAAAGATTTGATGAATCATTTAGTGAGGCATGGGACAGATTCAAAGATTTGCTTAGGCAATGTCCCCATCATGGTTTTTCTGAGTTGCACCAACTTGATACGCTTTATAACGGTTTGAATGAGAACGATCAAGACTCTCTCAATGCGCCGGGTGGTAATTTGTTGACCCAATCAACGAGAGATGCCTTGACCATTATTGAGAACAAATCTAAAGTTCGTACATCACGTAGCAAATCGGTTGCTTTGCCGAGTGAATGATACACCATCGTCTTCGTCTCACAGAAATACGTCTAGCACCGATGCTAAGATTGATAAGCTTACGGATATGATCCAGGATTTGGTTAAGAGTAATTCTTCTCCACCCGCTCAAGTCAAAGCGGTGGAAACGACTTGTACTACTTGTGGTGGCCCGCATGCCTACTACAATTGTACCGCCACCGATGGACATCCTTTCAATGCTAATGCTGTAACCGGAGGTAACCAATACCGTTCTCAAGTTGAACCGAATCCTCGTGTTAGTAATCAAATGGTACCTCCGGGATTTTCTTCATCAAACAATCGAATCATTTTAATCGAATCAAGTTCGTGGACCAAATGCTCAAAACCAATTCAAAGCTCCACCAAATCAATACCCAAACCAAGGAGTTAACTACAATCAAGGATATCAAAACCCAAGCTATCAAGCTTCACCTTTGCCTTCAAATGAATTCACAACTTATGTTCAGAACACCAATTCTACCATCCACACTATGCAAAAATCGGATTACAAGTTTGAGAAACGAGTTTCAATCTTCGTTAACTAGACAAAGCAATGAGTTTAGGAATGAGATTCGACTTTAGAACAACAAATTGGAGACTTCACAGAATAAACTTGAAAATATGTTGCATGCTGTTTTGTGCCAAATAAGTCAACCCTCGAGTTCCGGTTCTCTCCCAAGTAACACGATTCCAAACCCGAAGGGAGAAATGAAATCCGTAACCATTCGAGATGATGGGCCCTCGATGACTACTTCCTCTCCGGTGATGAATGTAGCACGAGAGACCGAGGTGACAAAGGACCCGGTAATTCCTCTTGATAATGGAAAAACCCAATACGTCCAACCTCTGGTTGCCCAAGTTCCTTCTATCTCCGTCATAACACCAAGTTCTAATCTTGCACCGTGTAAATCGATTCAATCACGATTAGACAAAATGAAAGTTGTTTCTGGAACAAAGTTTAAACTTACGACTGATATGATCAAAGCTGCTGACATGATTTATGAAAAGAAATTGGAACAAATTTGGAGATTTCACTTGAGCCTACACCGTTTAATTCTTCCTCAAACCAAGCTCCAGAGAAGCTTGGTGATCCCGGGAAATTTCTCCTTCCATGCTCTTTAAATGATACTGAGGAATGTAATGCCTTGACCGATTCAGGTGCAAGCATAAGTCTCATGCCTCTTGCGATATATCATAAGCTTGGATTGAAGACTCTTATACCGACTCGTATGACTATCGAATTAGCTAATCGAACAATTGCTCACACGGTTGGTGTAGTCAACGATGTTATGGTACAAGTGGATAAATTCCATTTTCCTGTGGATTTCGCCATCATTGATATAGAGGTTGACGCCCGAGTCCCTCTCACTTTAGGAAGACCATTTTTGAGAACCGCGAAAGTCCTTGTGGATCATTACCAAGGAACGTTACGATCGAAAAGGAAATGATAAGATTCTGTTTTATGCCGAACAAACGTTAAAACCTCCACCCGATGATCATTCGATTCATAGCATCGGTGTGATTGATTTCTCTCAAGAAAGTGGCAATCCCACTGTACCGTCTAATCCGATTATGACCGACTCTTTCCCGTCTATCACTACGGAAAGTGACCCTACTTGGGAAGAGATCGAGGCCTTTCTTAATGATGATTCAATTCCCGTTGAGATTGATGATGCTACTTTTGACGGAGGGACATTCTTTTCTTGAAAAATTGTTATATGACGAGCCATCTTCTTACCCCCTCCGGATGATCCGGATGATGTGAAGAAAGTTGAACCTATAGTGGTGGAAACTGCTAGCTCTAAGAGCACACCACTTGTCCCACCTCCAATATCTAAGAAAATCACCCTTCCTTTGAGTGGCAATCCCACTCCTTTTTCTGAAATCATGGAACCTTCTTTTGGGACATCTTTCAATCCAGAATCTTTTAAGACATTCACGAATCCCTTGTTTGAATTTGATTCTGAATATACTCAAAATTTTGAAAATCAACTCTTTGACGAAGAAAGTGAGGAGTTCACCGACGAACTTGCTCCTACCGACTCGATTTTCTCTGAGGATAAAGAAGAATACGATGATCCGTTTTATCTAAAGAAAGATAAGGAAGTGAAGTTGTCGACAGATGAACTTATTGATCCCGAGGTCCAATATTATTTTTTAGCCGAGAGTGAATCCTCTCCTCGTGAGGATTTTCACATAGATGACACTTTGATCTCCTTCCTCTCCGAAGACAAGATTTTCAACCCCGGGATACACATTGATGAGTTTTATGTTAAAAATGTCATTCGAGATAAGGATCCTCCCTTGGATGCCTTCGTTGATGAGCCTTTGAGTAACACCTTTCTATACCATGAGCTCCCGACTTCTTTGGATTATTCTCTTATCGATCCTTCATCCTTTCGTCCGCCCGCAAAACCACCGGATGATGGATCGATCTTTCATATGCCTTATGTGAGTTTGGGAGGAATCATTCCTTATGTGCTTGAGCCCGACATATTCTTTCCTCCCAAACCACCCAGTCTCATTCTTTCGGGAATGAGGACACCGTTTTGACCCTGGTATCTCTACCACTTTCTTCCCCAAGGACAAATGAATTCGGGGGCGAGTCAGGCTAGCGACTTCGTTTAAAAAAACAGTAGCACCGTTCGGGAGGCACCCCATGCTTATCCATCTATCTTCTTTCTATTTTCTAATAAGTGGCGAAGGGTCCTGCCTCTTCTCGATTTCTCCGTGTTTGTTTGTTTGTGATGTTGTGTTTAGGATGTTCCCGATATGAAGACTCTCGTGCTCAAAGTTTGTCTTTTCTCTACTCGAGTTTCATGATCGTTGCTGATGGAAATCTGATATCCTAGTCTTATCGACTAACGTTTATCTTCTAGCATACTTAATAAACGGCTTTTAGATTTTCGTGATACCCTTGCTTTTAAACATTGAGGACAATGTTTCGTTCTCGTCTGGGGTAGGGTAATCTTCGATTTGATTTGACCGCACTTGCTTTATTTTTGTCATGTACTCTCGTAACCCCGTTTTTCCTTAGAAAATGAAAAAAAATTGTGCAAAAATGTGAAAAATTTAAAAATTTTTTGTAAGCTTTTGTTAAGTCTTTTTGATTGAAAAGTTGGCTAGTCTCTTAGATTAGAAGCTATAAAATGCGAATTCTAGCTCACAAGGCCAAGATTTTGCAAGTTTCCCTGAGTGACTTTAAATATGCATAACTTGATTTCATTAGACGAAGCATTTGCTAAGTTAATATATGTTTTGACACCTTGTTGACTTTCCGCTGGTGAGAGTAGGAATAGAATTCTGACTTGACCGTGCGTGTTGAGCCCTAGCTTGTTCCCTTAACCATAGATAATCTAAAAATTATCGGCTAAGCATCTGCGGGTCTCATTATTTGGGATTTTAAATTTGCAGAGATCGAGAAATGATAGAGTTACTTATGAGTTTAGATGCTAAGCGTGGAGTAGTTGGTTCTCTTTAGAGCCCATCAAAGGTACTTATGGCTTTTTGTTCCCACAAAATTGTTTCACCCCATATCTGTCTAAATAATTAGAGATGTTGAGTTTTTGGCGATAGTTAGTTCTTTTCCTTCTTAAAAGAATCTTTGTTTTAAAAATTGGGTACACATCAAGGATCCGTAATGAATAAGAAATAAGTAATAAGTGATATGTGAAATGTAATAAGTAAAGTTGTGTGTGTCGAGATCGGACCCTTGGATCTTTAGCCGGATTGAGTGAGGTCTTAGCCTAGCCGGTGGGATTCATTTCATGAAGCCTTTAGTCTTGGAATTACCCCGTGAAGCTCCGTGGTTCACAGCTCATATAAGTAAAGGTATAAGTGCAATATAAAAAAAATGAATGAATGGAAAAATGGAAAAATGGAAAAGTCAAAAGTATGAGTTAATAAAATTCCTTGATGTGGACCTCATTTTTACGACAATGGTTCTTGAGGGAAGGCGGATAACTAATTATCGACTTAGCTTTGTATCTTTATCGGAATAAAAGTTATCGAAACGAGAATTTGAAGAAATTCATTTCTCACAAAAATAAAAAAAAATCTAGAGGAAAATAGGAAAACGGGAACAAAAGGTAAGTACACAAGTAACTTCCATGGGTAGTGTTAGCATCTAGAATCATACTTAACAATGATTTCGGTTTTACGCTTAGTTTGGGACTTGTGAAAAATCAGGGACGATGTATTCTATCCGTATGGTCACTTCACGCTGTGTTGTGTTTTCTACTCCGTGATCCTAACATGTCTTTTGAAAAATGTTGGAGTTATTGATCGACATGAAAGTTCAACAAACCGTCATTCATAACCGGAATGTGCTTAACCGTAATATCTATATATGTGATAATAAAAGGTAAACGGGGCGTTTTTAGAATTAAGGCTTTCTTAATCTCTTTTGAGGAACATTGACTACTTCTTCTAAAATTGGTTTGTCTGAACTGTTTTAAGTTTCTTACGGTTAGTCATTCACAAGTGGCTAGCTTGTGTGAGATAACTTGACGGTTTGGACATATCAATGGTTTAGTAGAAAGAGATTGAAATCCTTGGTTTTAGAAGCGTGAGTTGATTGCATTGCGTGAGGACACAGCAATGGTTTCGTCTGGGGTATTTTGGTATGTGCTAAAACACATACCTTTTCTATATCAAAATAGACCCAAAATAACCAAGAAAGAGCCGTTTATTGCTAATATTTGTGGTTTTCTTGAGTTTATGCATGTGCAGGTACGGATATGTAAAAACACGCAAAAAGGAACCAAATCGGGCGTAAACCGAAGCACGAGAGATTAAGAGAGCTTAAGTTTGAGCGGAAGGTCAATTATGCATTTTGAAGATTTCTAATCTCTGAGGATGATTTGTGAAGATTTGATCAAAGTTTGAAGAAATGTCGGAAATAGTCCCTGAACTTTCAGCAACTGACAGAAAACACCTTGAAGTTTCAAAAGTTGCAAACTGGCCCTTGGTCTATTTGAAGATTGACAAAGATGGTCCTTGGAAGATACTTTCAGAAGTTGCATGTTTGGTCCCTCAAAATTCAGATTATACATCTTTGGTCCTTGAGATTAGCCAATGAATCACTAATGTTAGTCCTTAATATCCTTGTCCAATATTCAAACCCATAATCCAATCCATTACCTATATCCTTCGGCCCAAATAAAATAAAACCAAGCCCCGTCCAATTATACTAACCCGAATAAACATCCTACCCGTTTACCCCACGACCCTTCACTTTACCCGTCAACCCATATTTGATTAATAATAAAGAATAACCAAACGCGCCTTTACAGTTGTCTCACTTACCCTTTCTTCCCCACCCAAACACCACCATTTTTACCACCAATCCCAAACACCTCACATAGTACTTAGCATCTTTCCATCCTTCTAGACCCAGTGACTTGTCGATAGCTGCCTACGTACAAACCAAGCTCTCCCATTGGCTGCTACACCTCATCAAAGATAATGGAGCACTCTGATTGGTGCTAGTGACAGTGGATGAATGTGTGGCCACAATAGGACTTCTAGGCTCTTCGAAAAGGATCCCAGGCTCAAGCTCACTATTTATACCCTCTTGGCTCACATTGCAATTCGTCCAATTTCATGTATTTAGAAATTGTTACCATTAGCTTAATTACATGTCACTTTTATGTTTTCAGCATTGATTTAGTGTAATTTCTACTCTTTACTTGTAATCTCAGTTTTTAAAATTCGAGTTTCATTTTATTCATTGTCTCAAAAATTCAGTTGTTGCTTAATTGTTGTTATTACTGTTCACAAGCTCAAGTTATAGTTTCTCTAAACTCACATAAGCTTATTGAAGCTTATGTGAGTGTGTTATTGTCTTAAATTTCTCTTAATTCTCGGTTTTGAAAAAGTCAAGAAAAGTCAAAACGGGTCAACATTTTGAAAGTCAAACAGGTTTAGGTTAGATTCTGGTTTTAATGATTGTAAGTTGAGTTATAATGGTTGCTTAAGTATTCTAAATCAGTTTTAGATAGAATCTCATCAGGTTTTGGTAGCTTTAATGCATTTTGGAATTTTAAAGTAGTGTTTGGTTTAATGTTTGAAACTGTCTTAGAGGTTATATATTGGATTAGATCAGTTGGTTGAGGTTTGATATTGTTATATGCATTCATTTCTGTCCTTGATTTGCTGCAATTTGCACCTTTAGTCAAAATCTTGAGTCCACTGATATTATATTCAAAACTGTTGAGATCAGCTGAGCTTGTTAAGCATATAGGTTTAGAATCAGTTAAACAAGGTTGTTGATCTGTGCTGAAAACAGTCAAGCTACCTCACACAAACCTGCCACTTGTGAATGGCCGACCGTAAGAAGCTTAAAACCGCTTAAAACACAAATGCAATTTAAGATCAGAGGAATATAGTGTATTCCCGGGTCGTTAAGTCCCACGGAGGATGAATTGGTGTTAAACAACTTCAGATGTCGAATAATCACTAAGGATAGTGATTAGAAAGGATTTTTGAGAAATTTATACCTAAAGAAAAGATTTACAAATTACAGCGACTTAAATGCAAATTAAAGGAAATAAAAGATAAAATATATTAAATAAACGCTATCACTATTTTTACAGATCGATGAACGTTTATTTCCTAAAACAAAATAACTTAAATAAACTATTTTAATTAAAACGTAAACCTAAATAAACTTAAAACGTAACCTAAAATGAAAACGAGCGTTACGTTTAAAAATTACGCTGGAGCGCAAGCAAAAACGTAAAATTTATGAAATAAAAGGCCTACGAATGTAAAACTAATTTTCTTACGTACTATATGATAAAAGAAAATTTTAGAAAAAAGATTTATATTTTTTAGACTTTTATATTTTTTATTATGATTTAAATAAGATTTTACACTAATTAAATGATTAAAAATACTAAAACTTATGAGAAAAATCTGAAACTTTCACAGAAAATACTTTAAACAATGCTGGTCTTAAGAAAAATAGAAAACTTGGTGGTTGCTTTGCGAAATAAGCTCCAAATAAGCTAAAGAGAGCTTATAGCAAAAACTGCCCAACTCCCTTATGTATTAAATATTGCAATCATTGACAAGAAAGACCCAAGGGCGCTATTGTTACAGGTACACATGCTATCACTCTCAAAGGGGTGGAGGTCTCAGGTTCGATCTCTCCACCCTTTTGCAAAAAACATTTTATTTTTGAAAATTTTCTTTTTGCAAACTATTAAATACAAGAAAATAAGCAACTTTTATAACTGGAGCTTTTACAAAAGCGACTAATAAGCTGAGTTTAAGCATGTTTTCTAACATTGTGACTAGATTAAGGAATAAGCTCAAGTTATTAGCCAAATGGCTATTAAATTACTTAATAAGCTAATGTAAACTGAAAATAAACTAAGTTAATGATAATAAGCTATGATGATAAGCTGAAAAGCAATTTGAATAAGACATAAGCCTGGATAAGCCGGAATTTAATGATAAGCACTTATGCTAATCCTTGTACCAACAGATCTGTGGACATTTTCTAATCTAATTTAAGCTTATCAAATAAGCTTACAAGCTCAAAACAAAACTAAGGGTGCAAGACTGGCTTGTAGGCTATTCAAAAGAACAAAGCTCATGTACTGAAGTTGACTAAGGAGCTTATAACAAGCTTGAGAAAAAGCTTGTAGTTCACTGAATTCTTGGTTATACAGAAAATGGGACAAACAAAAGGCTTATAGCAACCTTATCTAATAAGCTAGAAAATGAAAAGTTAAGCTTGGGACATCAAGTTGGCTAGGTTGACTATCTAAAGAACCAAGGTACATAAGCTAGAGGCCACTAATAAGCTCTCTGTGAGCTTATTAAATGGACTATAGACACTGTGAACAGGGGAGCTTTTCAGACAAGGGGTCCAAAAGAAGCTACAAAATAAGCTATCTATGAGCTAATTTTATTAAAGCTAGTATTTTTATATTTTTATTTAGCAGCTAAATATTATTTTCCCAAAAGGAATTAAGCTAAAACTTAGTATTAAACACACAATAAAATTCTAAGTTTTATTCAAAAATGGGTATTTGGAAAATTTGACTTTTGAAAACAGAACTGAAAAGTTGACTTAAGTGAGTTTTGATTACCTCTAATTGACTGAATATGTTATATTAAGATGTAATAAAACTGATTTAAGCTATAGTCTTGAGTTATAAGCTAATTTGATGAATTTGACACTCTAGATTCTAACAGTTAGCTTTTAAAATGAGACTAAACATGATTTTGACTTATTTAGCTAAAACACTGGTTTATAAGGTTTCTTTGAGCTATGTAGACCAAGTATGACAGATAACAACAAAGGACACACTCTTAAACAAACTCCAACACAGTTAAATCAAGAAAACCAAACACCACTTTAGTGAATTTGTTTTGGTACTTTTCAAAGTATTTCACAGATTCAAACCATGTGAATGATTAGATTATTATTATCATGTAATGAAACTAATTAAGTATTAAACAACAACAAATACAGTAGAAAACTAAGAATTCTCAAAAATGCAAATTTTAAAGATATGGCTTACAAATTGATTTCAAGTGTCAAACAGAGAACTGAGGATCAAGAACACCCCTAATAGCTTACCACTAAGCCTCTAAACCACAAGCAATCCATATCTTTCCATGCTTCTGTCTTGATCTTTGTTTCCATACATTTTCAATTTTACAACTAATTTATTGGTATTTTGTGAATTTTGAGTTTTGATACTAAACTGTTTTTAAGGTAACTAATAGCTTTAATAAGCTATCTTAGGAGCTTATGTGAGCTTCTGAGTCCAGAGTAACAACTAATTAACAACATTCACCATTAATGAAATTTTGAACAAAAGTAAAATTTGCATAACAAGAAAACTTGAATTAGAACTGAAATTGAAACTGAAAAAGATTCACATTAACTTGAAATAACTTAAACAAATTACTTGGAAAGCTTAAATTACAATGGAACTCTGAAATTGACTAAAACGACATTAAACTAAACTAAACTACACTACTTGCCCATCTCCTCTGCTTCTTTCTTCTTCTTTATAGCCTTTTTGAACTCCCCCATGCCTCTCGAGGTGATCCCACCACCATTGGATCTCTGAAACACATCCTAGCCATCAATCTTACTTTTGGCCAAAAGTCTTGGTGTTCTTTGCATTAATTGAGTTTTGGTTGTATGTAGAGGTGGAGGGGGGAGGTAAACAGCTGTAGGGATAAGGTGTAAAGGTGAAGAGGTGGAAAGCAAGTGGTAAATACCACTGGTATTGGGATTACAGGGGTGAGGGAGACAAGCTACAGTGGTGGCGGTTTTGTTTTAAATAATTGGGTCGGGTCATGTATTGGGTTGGATTTGGGCTTTGATAATATAAAGGGGTCCGTTTGGTTTAATTTAACAACAAGGACCAAATATGCAATTTTAGTAAACTTGAAGGACGGATCTTGAACATTTTCCAAAGCTCTCACAAGGACCAAAACTGCCAAATGTGATTAGTACAAGGACCTAAATTGATAATTTCCATTTTTGTAAATCCAGGGACCAAAACTGTCAAGTTTGAAACTTGAGGGACCAAACATGTAAATTCTCAAAAGTTTTATCATAAGGACCATTTTTGTCATTTATAAATAGTACAAGGTTTATTTTTGATAATTTTCACTTTTTTAAATTAACCAAGGACTATATTTGACAATTTTCAAAGTTAAAGGACTAAAGTTGTCAATTTGTGATTTTTAAACTTTGAAGGGTTTATTTTGACAACTTTTGAATCTTATGGACCTTAAATGACTTTTTATAAGTTTTGGAATGACCAGGGACCAGATTTGACAACTTTTGAAACTTGGGGGACTAAAACTGCCAATTATGCAAACTTGATACGTTTTTCACCAGATTTTGATGTTTTTGCATTTAAAACATATAAAACACTTGTTTGTGATATTTTTATCATTTTGAAGCATTTCTGAGTGTTTTCAGATGTTTTTGGCATTATAAACAGTACAAAAATGATGAGTATTTAGACACTCATCAGTTGTTATAGTTGCATTACATCTTATTTCATCTAAATTAGTCCAAAGATTTGTTTCTAAATCTCATCTTAGTCAAACTTCAAATCTGTTTTTCATAAGTCAAACATTTCAAAGTTCAGTTTTTGCAGATCTTGCAGATGCTGCACATTGCTTATTTCAAGTAGTTAGGGTCTCTTATTTGGTCCATTGATAGTCAGCTAGGTGGTCTTTAGAACCACACCTTTGGTTTTCATTTTAGCTTATTGGATAAGTAGTTGCTTAAGCTAGAAAGTAGGGGGTCAGCCACTGTTTCTGCATCAGCACCTTTGTCCCATTTAGCCACTTTGTTTTGCTCTAACCTCTTCATTATAAGTCATCATAAGTCTGAAATTTGGATAAATGGTCTCTGCTAGGTGGGCTTGAGTCCCACACTTTTAGTTTTCTCTTTAGCTTCTAGGATAAGCAGTTGCAACTGCTTAATCAGTGGGGGTCAGGTAGCTTATTTGCTTTAGTTTCAGTTGGCCTTAAACTTGGTAGATCACTGTTTAGGAGTTAGGAGTAGCTGTAATAGGTTGCTTTAGAGTAGTTTTGGTATTACTTAGCTTGTGTAGAAGTTTGGTTCACTATAGTGCTTATTAGCTTATTTTCAAAGTGCTTATTTAGGATCAGTTACACTACAGCCTTCATATTTCCCACATAAGCTGTTTGTTTCTTATTTTTCATAGATTTATAACATCATTTTAGAATTTTCCTGAGATTTTCACAATTTTTGGTCACATTTTACTATTTTTCTCAATTAAAATCAGTTTTTAGGTATTTTAAAATAGCTTTTATTTCAAATAATTGAGAAAAAGTTCCAAAAAATAATTTTTCAATTTTCTCAGTTTAAGAAAAATATAAAAAGCATAAAAAATATTTTTCCATATTTTTCCCCTTTTATTTGGTATTTTTCACAATTTAAATTAGATTAAAATAGTTTTAAATTAGTAGAAAATAGAAAATTAATCTGAAAAATAAAAAAATAGTTTTAAAAAGTCTCTTATGACATTTTAGATTTTATAAAAATAGTTTCATATTTTTCTCCTTAAATTTTATAATTTTTAGTATTTTAATTTAGTTTAAATAGTTAAAAATTAGTTTTTAATTTAAATAAAATCCAGAAAAATCCAAAAAAATAGTTTTAATTCTAAATTAGTTTTTAAATATCATTTCTAGAGTAAAAGTACTTTTAGGCATTTTTAGGATATAATTTAGACGTAGTTGCATTTTACTTATGTTTTATTAATTACGTTTTAGTAATTCGCACTTAGGATTTCCCGTAGAATAGATTCCCTTAATTACTTTCCCCATTCCCGTAGTTTAATTAACAAAACCAAAAAAATCAAAACATCGAGCATTAAATTCCAAACCAAGAACGACGTTGGCAATTCACGCCTCGTTGGGAAACGATTCGGGTTGTCTAATCCGTATACACAATCACACACGGGATTTGATTTATTATTCTTTTTCCTAAAGGAATTTGAATCTATCTTCGTGATTATTTTTGATATCGATATTGAGGTTTTTATCCATACACATAACCCCTAAGCCTTCATTATCAAAGAATCAGTGTCCGAGCCGTTTTAAGTTTCTTACGGTTAGTCATTCACAAGTGGCTAGCTTGTGTGAGCAAGCTTGACGTTTCGACACGAATCAGTGGCCTCCTCGGTACTAAATGAATAAAGCTCATACTACAGTGCTTATAACATCGCACTTTACAATAACATAATCATAACAACTATTTTTTTTTGAATCATAACTATCAATACTAACATAATATCCCCCCGAATTGAGATGAACAACGGGAATTCGGGGGGTCTTTAATGATCTTCATAAATGTTTTCGATGAAAGCGTGATTTCCGAACCTTTCCACTCGAACCATGAACTTAGGAAAATGATGACTTCCCAATTACAAATAAAGACTACAGGGTAGGCTAAGGTGTATGGGTGTATCGAAACAATATATTGGGTGGACAAAATAAAAGGAATGGCTCAGAAGGGTGTATCTAGAGGTATCTTGCACTAAAGATGAGTGCAACAAAAGGGTTTCACATGGGGGTCGAAAAGTCGAGGTGACTAATCGATAGACTCACAATGGTAGGCTGTTTGGGTGATAATCCTATAATATTGCCTTCTATAACTGAAAAGTCCAAATACATCGAGCTAACTCAACATACCTCGTCTATGGTCTCGAAATGATGCAAAGGCCAAGTTCTAAAGTTTACAAGCTACCGGCACACTCATAATTTGGTGGATTTGGGGTAAAATATTGGAAACGTATAAGGCTAATCTCACCATATAATATCAAGGGTTGTATGTGCTCGGCTAAGGTCTAATCTAGTTAGGTTAAGAAAAACATGTCAAAATTTTAAAAATGGCATAATTTTTAAAAATAAACTAGAAAAATGAGGGCGAAATAAAGTTCAAAAGATAATTCTACTCCCGTCCCCCCACTTGAATTGTATAAAGTCCCTTTTGTACTAGGCATTAAAATAAATGTGAAGAGAAAGGTAGAATTCGAGCGAGAACTTCCCTGAAATTTGCTCCATAAAGAAGGAAGGCCCACGAACAAGAGACGTGCCTTCGTATAAGCGTCATGAACAAACTTCAATCCCTGAAATCACAATACCGACAAGCATAATTCTAAAAATAAAAAAAATTGAAAAATGAAAAACAAACCTAACTCACTTTCGTAGGAATCACTGTTGCATTTAGCGCATGCAACAAGCCTTTTAAACCACTTGGTGTCCCAAGTGGACGAGTGAAGTCTCGTGAGGGTTTACAGGGAACACACCCATAAAGTTCATTTAAAAACTAATACAAGGTTACTGTGTTTTAAAATGAAAGAATTAAAGCAGAGGAAAGTTACGTCGTAAATTTTTTGAGGGAGTTACGCCGTAACTGGCAAAACCTAGAATGAGCTGCAAAGCGAGTAGTTATGGCGTAACCACTGAGATGGTATTACGCCATAATTGGTAATGCGTCAAGAATTCTGCTGCTAAAAGGTTGGTTACGGCGTAATCACCAAGATGAGTTACGCCGTAACTCTGTTCAATCGACAGCTGCAGCAGCAATTAGTTCCTCGTTTCCTGCAAAAATAGTTAGAAAACACAAAACCCAACAGAAAAGGAAATAAAATAAAAGAAATGGATAATTCAGTTTGTCTCCTGAAAAAGCACTTTTCTTTATTTACGAGTCTTTAAGTTAGACTCAGAGCCGCGGGGCTTCTATGGGGGCCTTTGGACTTGCCCCACTTCTTCAATATCTTTCATCAAGTTATGCCTCATCCAAGCGACATTCGAAGCAGTTCGGAGGTATTCATTGGTTTCGATTTTCCGGACTTTACAAAATTTCTCTTCCGGTCCCAGGTGGTAGCGAGTGAATTCATATTTTTCGACAATAATTGGAGGTGGTCTTTTGTAGGGAATCCCCAGGAGTTTGCACCTCCTTTGTTCGTAAGCTTCGTCGTCGGGATCAGTAAACTCCTCATTTCCTTGCAACTCAAGGTAATCTAGGATCCCTTCAATATCATCTTCATCAGAAGCTGTACCCTTGAACCATTCTTCATCGAGCAGATTCTCCACTAGAACGCGCTTGCATTCTTCTTTTTCATCACTAACCAACTCTTTGTAATTTTCAATTGTTATTTCACTCGTGTCGTTGAGACTTTCGTTGTTTGAATTTTCTCGATCCATGTACTCCTTCCAAATCTTCTCTTTGGTTAATGTGTCCACATGTCCATACTTAATCTTTACCCAACTATCGAATCCTAGGTTGTCCAGCCAAGGCAAACTCGTTCTCTCCCCATCATTGGTTGAGGACCAAAAGAATTTATCCTTTCCTATTCTCCCAGAGTTGCTTCCCCCGTTACATATATCATCATACGGGTTGCATGACGCCCAGAAAATTTCCCCAGGAGATTTTTCTCTTTCGCACCAGTGACTGCGTAATTCCATGTTGTCAGTTTTACTTAAATGCTCATCCGTGCAGTATATGTCTTTATTAGCCTCTTCCTTTTTCTGAATGTGCTCCTCATAATCAATTTTTAGCTTCATAAGGAGATTCGGGTTAATCTTGGCATCCCCGAATTGTATTGTGTACCAATCAGCAAATGCCAAGTCACCGAACTTTATACAATGTCTTTCACGCTCATGAGGGCATGTCCACTCTTCCTCTCTTTCACTATCCCCGCCATTGCAATACTCACGGAAGGGGTTGCATGTAGGCCATGCTAGTGTGGATTCCTTGTCAGTTATGATGACAGGAGTACACCAGTGAGTGATAAGTGGCTCTTCTTCATCTTCAAGGGAGAGTTTCTCTAGTATTTCATCATCAGTATATGCTGGCCACATAAATTTGTTATGGTTGATCCTATCCTTATTGCTTCCGCCATCACAAACCTCATTTCTTGGGTCACAAGAAGCCCAAAGATCGTACCAATCTCCCTTAGCAACTGGTATCATTTTGCACCAGTGATATTTCTTCTTAGATTTGGGCAGAGGGCACAAGTTGATGTCATGGGACCGGTCCTTTCCTGATTCATCTACTTCAAGGAATTTTTCTGCTCACGTATCCCAGTTACGTCGTAACTGAGTTTCTTGGTTACGGCGTAATTCGCTAGAGTCGCTATCCTCAGTGTTCTTCATAACCCCGTTATCACTGTCAAAGATATAGTTACGTCGTAACTCATTAGGCGAGTTACGGCGTAACTCAGATATGTCGATGAAATCATCCCTTGAATCCGTTTCAATGGTCTGAACCTTCGAGTTATCATCAGCAAAAATCACTTTACATTCCATAGCTGGTTTAGATCCTTCAGGTTTATCGTTATTCCTCCTTACTTTTTCGCTGAGCTTCTCCACCATGGATTCTAGGTTTTTCAGAGTTGTGTCGTGCTGGGAAAGGTTCCTGTCAGTATTTTCCTGGAATTCTATCAACCACTCATCTTGCTCTTTTTGTCTTTGGGCTGAACTTTCCAGGAACTTATTAATTGTTTCTTCAAGACTGGGCTTTCTTTCTCCATAAGGCCCATGGTTGTAATTTCCACGATAACCATTACTATTTCGATTATCTCCGTAAAATGATCGATTTTCTCCATACTTAGCTTCTTCAATATTCTCTTCGTCCACATGAGGACAATTCTTCGTAAGATGTCCTCCTCCACAGATTTCACAACCTACTTGGATGGCATGAACGGTTTCTCTGACCTTCAGCATATCTCGACTGAGATTTTCAATTTTACTAGCGATTGCTGCAATTCCGTCAAAACTTCCGCCTAGGTTTCTTTTACTTCCTCCGTCGTGCCATTTTTTAGAGTGATCCGCCATTTTTTGAATGGATTCAATGGCAAGAGTAGGAGTCATGTTCGGGATAGGTCCTTGATAGTCCAGCATTTGCCTTGTAGTTACGTTAATTCCTTTGTAGAAAATATTGACCTTCTGCTGGTTGTTCAGATCATTGGTAGGACACTTGTAAAGAAGATCGTTGTATCTGTCCCATGCTTGATACAGCGTTTCGTTGTTGTCTTGTTTGAAATTATGGATCTCCAAAAGCTGGTTAGAAATCTTTGATGGCGGGCAATATATTTGAATAAAGTGTTTCTTTAGTAACGCCCAAGTATTAATTGCCCCGGCGGGCAATCTTTCGATCCATCTTCTGGCGGCTCCAGTAAGAGTCATTGGGAATACCCTTAGCATAACAGCATCATGAGACACGCCCGGAATGTTGAAAAGGCTTGCAATGTATAGGACATTTTCAACGTGCTCATATGCATCTTCGTCTCTGTTTCCTGAAAAAGGGTTAGCGCGAAGCTCCCTCATAAATTGGTCTTTGATTTCGAAACGGACATCCGCTCCAATTGCCGGTCTTACGAGACCCGGCCTTTGTTCCGCTCTTGTCAACGCCAAGTATTCCTCAAGAGTGAGGTCATCGATGTTAACAACTTCCATGGTACCTGAAAACTTGAAATATGATCGTGAGAAAAGTTTAAAACGAAATTAAAGACTTAATATCAATCCTAATATAACTCCCCGGCAGCGGCGCCAAAAACTTGATGCAGGTTTTACTGACCAGGTCTTAAATTTATAGTGTCTCGTAATACCTATGGTCTACCCTAGTGCACTAACGGGCAGTGTACCCGGTCGTGTGTAGTGTAGTAAATGGTAAAGCCGAGGTCGTCCCAAGAGCTATGTGTGTTGGATTATTACTAAGTCTAATTGTCACAGAATAATAGTTGTTTCGATAGGGATTTAATTAATTAAATTACTAATGCAGAATAAAGTGAATAAAAGCAGATAAATGGCAAAGAGAAATCAATAGAGAGAAGTGGTGCTAACCTAGTTAATCATCCTAGCTAGTTATGTCTACGTCTACTTACTTCCAATTACTTCAGGTGGGGTCAAATTCGAGAGGACAACATTTGGTCAATTCGCCCTAACCTATCAGCAAAGATGCCACCACATGAGAAATCAGGCGCACCGTCATAAGTCATGTTGTTCATGGTCCCCTAAGCCAAGACATTAAGTACCGCTACATGCTAGATTCATAATAGTGAGTGTCCGGCCGTTAGGAACTTAGACACTACACCCTCTAATTCTTAAGTTCATCCAAACGATAGGTGATCAGTTGGTCAAATCGCACAAGTAGAAAGGGTCGTCAGTTGGTCATATTTTACCCTTCCCTTCTCAGTCCGCTCACCTAGGGTCAGTTGGTCATATCTCCTAGGCAATTGGCCTCTACCGCCATTCAAAACTACCGAACCAAGGGTGGCTACCAATGAACTATGAATGCATACACTTAGAAATAATTGTACGGAAGTAAAGGTAAATGCAAACAAAATAATTAAGGAATCATAACTAGGCTAGCACCAAAAGGTGCTTAGCCGCTCATATTAATCATGCAAATCAATTCAATATTCAAAGGTACGAAATACATGAATTGAAAGTAAAAGAAATATAAAACGCTAATGGTTATCGTAATGGAGTGACTTCTCCCTTGGAAACAGCTCTGTATGCTCCCCTAGACCTGCCTTGAGCTTTTTCCTACGTTCTCAGAGTGTTGTGTGTGGAATGGGATGATTAGAAATGCTGGAATTCGTGGGGTATTTATAGGCCAGATCTGGGTTACGGCGTAACCAATATAGGAGTTACGCCGTAACCTTCTATATCTTCTTAAAATGCACTAGATCTGTTGGTTACGGTGTAACCTAATGAGTGGTTACGCCGTAGTCTTCAATAAACTCGGTTACGTCGTAAGTGATGCAGCAGTTACGGCGTAAGTATCAGCGGCGTGGAACCTCTTTTGACCTAATGTAGTTACGGCGTAATGTGAGAGAAGAGTTACGCCGTAACTTCTTCAAAATAGCATACTGTGATAAATCTTTAGATATGTTTCTAGTTCCGCGTCTCTTTTAGCTCCAATGCTCGTAATTTACCTGAAAGTGGAAAACAATGGAAAACAAGCGTAAATCCATATAAATGATATAAATAACGAGAATTATCGGGGGAAATTGACACTTAATATTCAGGACTATTTGATGTTATCAGGTACTTTTAAGAACATTGGGTATAATGTTTAATTTAAGTGTAGAGAGTGTAAAAAAGGACACCTTAGAAACTAGTCACACATTTTGCTATTTGTCTTGCTTTTAAGTAATTATGCAATAAACCGAAAGAAATACTTGTAAAGGTAATTTTAGAACCAAATTTAAAATTGTTTGACATTTACGAGTGAAGCTTTAGTCGTAATAAAACGTCTCATGGATAGGAATTATATAGCTAGCACAAAACCTTACCACTCAAAAATTACACCTAAAAATGTGAGGTTCACCTTTAGATATATAGGAAAAAGCATTCACCTTTAATGCTTATGAGTGTACCAGTAGTATATAGATTCTAGAACTTGCTTTAGTGATGCATTTCGAGATCGCTAGTGAGATTACATTCGTGTGATTAGGATTAAAAAAATGATAAGAGATGTTAGGATAATCTTTGTTTTAAACATGTTTATTATAACTACATTGGCTACATTGGTCAAGTAATTACCCCGCACCCTTGCTATGTACTCACTTTTAGTACAATATACCCCTTGTAAACTCCTCTGAGCCTATTCTTTTCACAGTTCTCGTGATATTTTGATGGATTCCAAAATATTAATGAAGAGCATTGTTTACAATCCACCCCCTAATGTTACACCCAAATCGCTTTAACCTTCCTTGTATACACTCATTTTTAGTGCATTATTGTTACAACATATATGTTAAACCTTTAGATAATTATCTAGTTGGTTACATGGTTACTAACTCGAGTCATATCTTGTAAATACAATTTGAAGAGATTGGGACTTACGGTAGTATTTATTATGGAGTAATGGGGAAGAAAGTTAAAATATTACCCCCATATGTACATTAATGTTTTAAGTACTACACGTGTTTTGATCCTAGCAATCCGGGTCATTAGTTAGTTTATATTTGTACAAAAATGCAAGTGTAGGGATGTAGTTATAAAGACCAAGTTATCTATGTTATTTATTTTCAGCAGATCAAAAGATGGCAGGGCAAAAGTGTATGATAAAATAAAAAAATAAAATAAAAAGGAAGAAAAAACATACGGACTTCCATCCTGCTTTTGTTTAAGTCAAGAAAAGCAAGAAAAGAGTGAGAGTTTGTCTATCGAGTCTTGGCTTAGCAACGTCACTTTGTACATGTAATTGACTTGAATGATTAACTTGCCACCAGTAAAATTTCCCATATCGCCAAAACCGTGTTTTTTCTTACCATTACACCTAACGTTACAACCCTTTAAAAGTCCTCTTTGATAGTTTATCATAGGTGTTTACGTCAGAGCGGTGGAGGTTTGATCGTGTATCAAGCCTATGGTAATCTATGTGATATGATAGGTAGAAAGTGTTTATTTGTCCACTTCTATAATGCTATATAACCTATACACCCGAGAGATGAGATAATCCAAACACTTTATGTGAGGTGCTAGTATATAATTTTCGTACTTGTTATGACTATTGAAGAATGAGTTATGGTGTAAATTATCTTTAAACTAATGCTAAATGCCCCCGGACTTGTAAATTGATTAGGATAAAAGCATATTTGCTTTAGGACAAGCAAATCCCAAGTGTAGGGATATTTGATGAGGTGTAATTTTATACGCTTTTAAGGGGACATTTAGCCTCTAAATCTTACATATTTGATCATTTATTATCCTCAAGCAAATGATGGAAAACACATGTTTCGGTCTCGATTAGACAGAAAAACAAAGAAAACGACAACATCAAAGAAAACGTCAGAAAAAGGGCTCGGGATGGCGTCACAAACACTGAGTGATCACTTGAAATTAACGGAGATCATGAAGTTTTATAATTTGCAATTGATGGCTCAGGCTGTGGAGAAGACCTCCATCTGATGGCGTAATGATCAAGAAATTGAAGAGCGACGGCGTCATAAACCATAAGGCGACGCCGTCACAATAAATCAGTTACAAATCTGAAACCCTAATGCTGGCGAGCTAACGACGTCACAATTAACAAGTGACGCCGTCATGATTGTAATTGTAAATATATTTTCGTATGTTTTTCATTGTAAAGTGTGAAACTTTGTGGGCAACTTTAGAGCAGAAACCCTAGACAAACTTTTGTAGTTTTTTAGGGCTTTAGCCCCACGACTCATCATGTATTGATAAGATAACTAGGGAGTAATGAGAACAAGTGTTTTAGCCCCGCTCAATTAGAACATAGTTCATAGAGTTAGGGAGTAACCTACCCCCAATAGATATTAAGGAATACAACGCTTTAACTAAACAAGGACGTGACAACTCGACTAATCAATAAGAGATAACTAGGGAGTAATGAGATTCTAAGTAAATACATTTTTCTATCATACGAGTTTCACCAATTTACCTTTATGCATTTTAGTTAGTTTATTTTAGTTTAATTAGTTTTATAAAACCAGACTCTTAAAAACCCGATATTTTACTTGCTTTCTATAAAATATAAAATACCAAAATAATCATCCCTAAACCCTTAGACTTAATTCGTTATACAATTTGAGCCTACCTCACTAATCCCCTAGAAAACGATCAACCCCCAGTGTCTTACCTATATTACACTACAACGGTTAATACTCTGCCTAGAAGGATTGTAAAACTTCTTATGTTTACAATTATCCGCATCAATAGAATCAGTTTGACCCGGCAGATGGACAAGTGACATAATGAATCGACGACTCAACCGGATCAATTAAAAAACCAGATTAAAATATTGACTGAAAGTACTCAAATTTTGAGTTCTCTAAATCATTTCTCGTTTATTTAATATCGATTTAATACAAAACGTCCCATTACCATTATCCGCTATTATACAATGTGGGTTGTAGTTGTAAGCAGTAGCAGTTTTTTCTCTAGGTGAGTTTGTTAAAAGTAGCATTTAGCAGTAGTTGTGAGCAGTAACTGTTTTTTTTTACATAAAAACGTTTGGTAACATATGTAATTGTAATTATAAATGGGTCAAATGACGTAAAATGATATACACGTATTTAAATAGAACATGGTTATACGTGTAAAATGGTCGTGTGTTATTTATGTACAAGACAATAACGCGGTTATATTCGACCTTCATTTGTGGCCAAATAACTACGACATATGCATCTACTGATGCATTCATAGCAAGGTAACACATAGGGTATGTTTGGCACGAAGCGGTGTGGAGCTTTTTGGAGTGGTGAGGTGAGCAATGAGCATTTTTGTTTTTAGTAGTCAATTGACAAAGGAGCGGTGAGCTTTACTATTTTTTAGGAATGCTCATTTTTCAATGCTTCTTTAAGAAGCGGTGAGCGGTGAGATCTGAGCTATGGCTACTACTCACAACTATTATTCACAGCTCACTACTACTGCTCGCTGCTACTTTTAACAAACACACCCATAAACATAGACTAAATTTTCATAGTTCACCGCTTCTTTGCCACAACTTCTTAAACAAGCGTTGGAGAATTAATTTTCTTAAAAAATAGCCACAACTCACAGCTCCTTTGTCAAACGACCACTAAAAATCAAAATACTCATTGCTCACTGCTCACCGCCCCAAAAAGCTCCACACCACTCCGCGCCAAACATACCTATTAAAAACGTTTGGTAGTTGTAGGAAAGGTTATAAATAGTGCGAGGCGTGGCGTTGCGGCATGATCAAGCCTCACACCTTTGCGGTCAAGGCGAAGCTTTTGCGTTTATAAGGCGGCACAAAGTATGAAAATATTTATAACTTCATATCATATATATATCGAGTTTACAAAAACATATGGCATAAGGCGGCGTGGCGGCATGACCAAGCCTCTCGCCTTTGCGAGGCCTTTGCAGAGCCTTTTCGAGCCTTTTAAAACAGTGGTTGTAGGTATAATCATAATGTGTAAAAAAAACTTCTAAATACTCAACACTTTTAAATGCTACTTCATTAAGCGTTGAAAAATAAGCATTATGAAAAAAGAGCATTCCAAAAAAATAGTACTTGTTTCTTGCTAAACGAGCATTGAAGATCATAACACTCACCGCTCACCGCTCCTAAATGCTCAATGCCTCACCCACATTTTTAGGTTGGTAGTTTAAATAAACATATTTGTATTTGTTATCGAGGAAGATATCTAGTGAGAAGAAATTTTGAAATGAGAAAATTGAGAAGCAATTTTAACCATACATTTCAAATGAGTGAAAAAATTTAAGGGGGATGCATTTATGTTTAAAGATGTATATAAAATGTGCGGTTGTGATTTTTTCTCACACTTCTCATTTTAATTTTATTTATCATTTGATCATAACTCTTTGTTTTTGTTTAAAAATATAAAAATCAGACTTTAAGTTGATAAATAGGATATTGGGAGTGTTTAGTTGTTGGAAAATGTGAAGTTTTTGGGAAAGGTTTTTAAGAAACACGAAGAAAACATAAAACATGTTCAAAATAAGTATTTTATGAAATTTAAAACAGAAAAGCTGTTTTCTGCTATTATAACTATGATTTAGAGAACTTGAATTTAGAGTTTTTCGGTTTTCAAAAAGTTCTATGAAAAAAGGTTTTTCTGTTTTAAAAAACTTAAAGAAAGAAAATTAAAAAACTTTCCTTAAATCAAACACACCCTTAGCTTCTAATCTAATTGTAATGAACATGTGGATAATAAAATGACTATTATATAGAGAGATGATTTGCACACTCTTATAAATGACTGAGACACTTAAATTTTGAGTGCTTGAACATTTATACCTTACAGGATAAATATAACTAAAAGTAATATGAGGGTATAAATATCTAAACATTCAAATTTTAAGTATCTCAATCATTTATGAAAGTGTGCAAATCACCTCTCATTATCATATCGTTTTGTACTAGCTATTATTAAGCTTCTCTGTAATTTTGAATTGTATGGAAAGAGCAAATATATTTTTTTAACAACGAAAAGACCAAATAATTTTTTATCCTTAGAACATAAATTATAGAAACGAAAGTGTTTTGATGCCCACAATGATGATTCACCATTTTTGATTAGTAAGGCAAACATGATTCCTTTTTTTTTTCATCAATATTAGCTTTTTTATTTATTTATGGATGATCAACATCTATCAACTTCATTTCTTTATATCTTTTTGACGAACCACGTAAAAATTCCACGTTTGATCTCTTCGTCAAAAGTAAACTCTTGCTTGAATTTAATAATGTGTAATATGTTGCATGCTTGTTGTTAACTTAAATTTGAATTCGTTCATTAGCTTAGAATTAAGGGTCGAAATTAGCCGAGCCGTTCGTGAAAAGTTCGAAATCAGATCGGTAAGAAGCTCGAATGAGTCGAGCTTAAGCGAGCTCGACCTTAAGTTGCATCTCGTTTATTAATCAAGCTCGAGCTCGAGCTTTACATACAAAGCTCGTTTGGGCTCTCGTGCCTAAACGACATTATGATATTTTAAGTATTACACATATATACGAGCCGAGCTCGAGCCAAGCCTTAAGTTTTCTTTGCCAAATCTTATAAACGAGTCGAGCCAGGCCCAATCCTATATAACATATCACGAGCTGAGCTCGAGCTTAAAATTTAAAACTCGAAACGAGTTGAGCTCGAGCTCGAGCTTTTAAAAACTTAAACGAGCCAAGCTCGAGCTTTGACAGGCTCGGGCTCGACTCAGCTCGTTTCCACCCCTACTTAGAATATATTCTTTTACGTGGTCTTAAAGATTTATAAAGTATTATTATCATATTAATTGTTTGACTGATATTAACACGAAGTAACTTATTCTTTACTCTCTTCATTTCAAATTATAAATTATTATTTTTTATTTTTTGTTATCCCAAAATACTTGTCCATTTTCTTACTTCAACCAATTAAACATCCTTTAATGTAGAGAGAAGATATTTGATTGGTAGATAGAATAGTTAGTGGGAATTTATTAACCTTTGCGCAAATTAAAATAGACTTATAATTTAGGACGAAATGAGTATTTATTTCTTTCTTAGAGGTTCGGGTGCGGTGGTTGTTGGCTTGAGCCATAGTCGACCGTGCGAGCTTTTGACGCGATGAACCATACCGATGTTGGGCTAGTAAGGTCTCGCGTTGTGGCCACCAGCTCACACCGAAACAAATTTTTCCTTTTTTTTGTTTTGTATTTGTGATGTTTTGTGTTTGTGTGATACTGTGATGGTTTTGTGTTGTGTGATAGTTTTGTGTTTGTGTGATAGTGTGATTTTTTTTATTATTATTATTTTTTTTAGGTTTGGGAGGAAGGAAACAGAGGAAGAAGATGACCTCTTTGTGTTTAGGATGTGTTTGTGCAACTTGTTTAATATTTTTTGAAGATAAAATAAACGGTCAATAGTAAAAATAGAGGTATGCACCATTATTCTAAGTCCCCATATCAAGTACCATTACATTTGATAGACAATTTAATGAACTTGAATATTATTTACTTTAAAATATGACTTGTTTTATTTAAAAAAAAAATGAAAAAATAAATAAAAATTGCATGACAACATCAGAAAACTGATGTTACGCTTGAGAAGAGGTTTTGATGTCATAGCCAAAACTCGTGTCATAAAGAAAAAGTGCTAAGGTGTCATCACTTTTCCCATAACATCACCTTTTAGTACCAAACGATACTTAGCCTTCTTAACTACCTAGATGAATAATGTCATGTTCAATATTTTCTAAAAGAAAGTACATGATTATGATGAAGTGTTCCTCTTTGCAATCTACATCATATCTCTAATAGAGAAAAAGACATGTGAGTTTTATGTTCAATGAACTTATTTAGTTTTATCCTATAATTTCAATCCTCCATTATTGTGGTTTCATTTTATCTATATACTCAACAAGGACAAACTATAAAAGTTTTTGAAAGTGAAATATTAGTCTTTTATGTTTTTCTTGTTATCTTTCCATTATTTCATTTCCAAATATAGCCATGATAGTAGTAGATATTTCTTAAGATTCAATAATAGCACTTAAAGGAGTCGCAAAGCTAATTTTCCACCATCAAATGTAACATCTAGACACTTAAGGTCGACCTGTTGAAGCTTTTTTTTTTTTTTTTTTTTTTTTTTTTTCTTTTTTTTATTTTGAACTAACCCATTGTGACCGAACTTATTCGACCCATTTTCACAATTGTCCGTTTTGACCCGAACTCAGTTTGACAGATTACCCCAAAACCCAATCAGCTCATTTTACCACCTCTAATATAAGTCCAATAACTTTCTAATTATTAGTCATCATGTGTTATAAGAAGTATATTACAATAAGAACAAAGAATAGGAATTTTGTGAAGTGTGGACCATAACAAATGTTAAGCATATTTTGACTGATTTTTAAAAAGTGAAATACCAAAAGGTTACCCATAAGAAACCAAATGTAACACAAATGGTCAAACAAATTTCTATGTAACAATAAACTTTCAAATAATCATTAACAATTCTTCATGAGAACTTTAGTTCTTTCCTCAAATCCAACATTATATAGAATCAAACATGGAAAATTTAAACTTCAAGACAAGTAAAAATTGTCTAAGCTAGAATACCCTAAACGTATCCTACATTTGCAATGAGAATTTACACTAAACAAATCCTAAAAAGCAACAAATGTCATTAAATCATCACTAATCTGATCAACAAATTAGGCTTCTTAAGGCTTGTTTTTTCATTACCTTCCCATAAACACCTCTTCCTAACTTCATTACCTTTTCCATCTCTAACACACCACCACCACCACCACCACCATTTCTCTTCATGCCTTCACTAACCGCCCTTAAAACCCGCTCATCACCACCAACAGCCTCCACAATACTCTCGACCACCACATCCATTGTTGGAACCTTTCTCCCCCATTTCCTCATTAACTTTTCCGATACAAAAAGCTCCGAATAAACCTTCCAAAATGATGCTCTTAAGTACCCCTTCATTTTACCTCTTACCATCCACCTCCTCATACTTTCTTCCAACTTATAAACCGTCATACCAACATCAACCCCTCTTTCATATCCCATCTCAATCTCACCCATTTCGTTTTTAGCAGAAACTTCGTCCTCAAATTTGCACCTTTTGCAATGACAATCAAACCCCCAATTCTTTGCCATTTCTTTGCGGTTTTTTAATGGTGAAAACACGTCGAAATAGCCTAATGTGATCTCTTCACCTTCTTTAATATCTCTAGAAGCATGAACAATAACATGATCACCAATGTGATATCTTTTAGCATTAGGATTACATGAATGGTTAATAAAAGAAGCTAAAACCCATATACCCACACCATGATAATCGCCATTTTTACCCGTAAATTTACTAGAAAACATCTCTTCCACAAGCGAATTCACATCCAGTATGCTCAACATAGCCACAATATCAATCTTTTCGCCCATAAAACTACAATCTTGCCCCGATTCCGGCCTAAACATACTAATATCAGGAACCTCAAGAACATCCTCATTTTCACCATTTGACAACTTAGATATCAAAAAACGCGTTCTTTCACAATTTTCACTCGATTCCACAACTTTATCTATAAAATTCTTCCACATTACCATTTGGGCATTTTGACCCAAATCCTCATTTTTCGACTCGGGCAATATCCCTCTTTCGGTCGCAACCGCTTTAGTAACCAACAACAAAGAACCAACATCGATATTCTTATTCGCAACCAACCCTCTACCACTAATCTCACTTTTCTTAATCTCTAATCCACCAATATACTCTCCTAACTCAGGTAACTTACCCTTAAACCCATTCAAAACCCAAGTACTAATATCAAACGCACCAGATCTCGATAAAAACTCGAGTTTTTTACATTTTTCCAAATACCCTTTTAGTACTTCTGAATCTTGATTACTGGGGTTATCAAGATTTGCAATCTTGAAACAGTTTAAAGCAGAACTATATCTATCAAGATTAAGCAAGATCTTACCTTTAAGCATAAGTGTCTTAAAATGGTTATTTTCAATATCCAATGCTTCATCACAATCCTTTAAAGCGCCATCAAAGTTGCGCGTTTTGGACCTTGCCTCTGCGCGGTTTGAGTAGGCTAAAGTTAAGGATTTTTGGTGCTTTAAATCGGGGTTTGTTTGAGAAAGAGAGATGAATTGGGAGTATGTTTGGATTGCTTGGTCCCATTGTTCTCTTAGAAGATACTCATTGGCTTTGAGTCTTAGATTTTGTAACATGCCTTCTTGCTGTTGTTGATTTGATTCAGTCATTTTGAGAAAAGAATTAAGGCGGTGTTTGGGGATTTGAATTGGAAGAGGAAAGTAACGGTCATATTTTTATAACTTTAAAGCAAGATTCTTGGGGTTGTTATTTTTTTTATAAATGTAACGGTCGAGTGAGTACCTTTTGAATGGTGAAAACCAAATTAAGTAAAAAAATTAACTTGGCAATTTTATTTTATTTTTATTTTTCAAGCGAAGGTGTAAATTCTAATTCTAATAAGATTATAAACCAAATTGATGAATTGTTAATTTCTTAAAACAAGTGGCTTATCAAGTGCAAATTAAGCAGTAAGAGTTTCAACTATCGTATCAGACTATTTACATATTTCTCATATTCATCTCCAGCAGGATTGATTATTGTTGCTGTTGTTGTAGTTTTAGTGCTATTGGCTAATTCATATTAGTTTTTGTGTTCTATTAATAATTTCAAAGGTGTAGCAACGCTGGTTGATCCAAAGCCATGTAAGAACTTCATATACAACAACTTTGTTGTTAGCTTTCAGATACTTATTTCTTAGCGTGGACAATTTTATTAGGCGTGAAATTGAACATTGTTTGAGATGCGACCGAATTTCATATCGTGTCCAAAATGAATACCAGTTAAAGTTGCTCGATTAACCAATTTTTTAATAATCAACTTGTTTTAGTACGGTAAGAAAATAATGATAATGAATAAGTATTTTTATTTGCAAAAAAACTCCATTGATGTGAAGATCAAATGCAACTAATGATATACTTCCGTAGCATGGGCGGAGCTTTGTTGAGGAAAAGAAAGTTGCCCTTTCATAAATTTGTCATTTATGTATTTCTTATTGATTTTGGTAATAAAATTTTTATTGATACACTTTGGCCCTTCTACAACGTAATAATTAACTTTTCCACAATAAAACGCTAATGCTCCGCCATTGTTCCATAGCTGTATTTTACTTTTCCATCTAATTCTTTTTTATTCCATTACAAATTGATTACACTAGAGTTGAATGGCGCAGTGTATTTTGGCACCGTTAGAGGCAATTTTTTTTTCTTTATAGCATAGCCATACTGCACCGGCTCAAATACCATAGCCATGTTAGAGGTACAAATGTCATCCGGGTGGTGAATGTTATATCCTTTATTATTATTATTATTATTATTATTATTATTATTATTATTATTATTATTTTAATAAAACATCACTTTATTATTATTATTATTATTATTATTTGTGAATGAGTGCGATTTCTTTTAGTGTATTATAGGAATTTTATTGAAAAGAGTGTTTATGTATAGTGATGTTATAAAGTATATACTGAGGTGACTGGGTGTATAACATGTTTTAAGGTGCAATTGCACCCACCTCTCTTAGCAAGATTGTCTTAATTATATCGTAGTAAATTACAACAGTATCATTGTTTTCATCAAAATATCCTGAACTGTGACAATGATGTCCACACCACCTCTATGGCAAGAAACTTCTTTCGTTTTAGACAATCTTTTATTGTGTGTTTTCGAGTTATTTTTGGAGAGGAAGAGAAGGGATACGAGAGAGAGAAAAAGAAGAGAGTATGGAAAGAAAACTATGAATGTATAATGTGTTTTTAAAGTTATCTTTCTTCTTAATCAGGAGGAAGATTCTAGAGTAAAAAAGCCAGAGATCTTCATTCAATTCTTTCCTCTTCTTTTCCTTTGTTTTCTAAAAAAATCTTGTTTTCTAAAAAAATCTTGGAAACATAAAATTTTGTCAATATCTTTCCTTATCTTTTGTCTCTTTTGTAAATTAATCTTAAAATCACAATGCTAGTGAATAAGCGCTTATTATACCAAGACAAGATTCATATAACATAAACCGTTAACAGGCTAAAGTTTCAATTTTCTTAAAATAAAGTTCACCCGAATATAAGCATCTTTGATTTAATAAGAATGTTTTGTGGTAATTCATCTTTTATTAATTAATAAGAGATCTCAATTTTAAAATTGAGCCCTCCTATCAGCTAATAAAGTTAAAAATGAGATCCATTTGATCAAACTCATTTAAATTTCTTCCGGCAAAATAAATATGTTTTAAAACGCATGTGTCGATTTTGTAAAGAAAAAGTATAGATAAGAGGGATAATTAATAAAAAAATTATTTGTTGAATATTAAATAAAATATATAGAATTAAGTGTAGACTTATTAGTTTTCATGTTATTTAATAGCTTTATAAAATAAATAAATACCTTTTTAGATTTTATATCTTCTAGACTTTATATTTAATTTTTTATAAAAGCAACATATATGTTGTTATTTATAAATATTATTATCAATATAGATTAAATGCATGTATATGCACGGGGATAATATAAATTTAATGAAAGCACGAGTTATTATAATATGTAAATGAATATACGAAATTGTACATATACGAACAACTCATGTTATTTCTTTTTATGAGTTTAAGTATGAATATTCAGAGGTTTTTTTTTTTTTTTTTTTTTCAATCTACGTTCAATAATGACTCATGTTATTTTTTTAATAATAAGTTTAGCACGTGCATACACGGGTTTGAAAATTAAATACATACAAAAATTATTATAAACAGAAATATAAATATCAAAATATAAGCGCGAATTAAAGGCTATTTGTTTTATACTTATTAGCCTTCTCAAATCAGATATGAATGACCCCATTCATATTGGAGTGCTTCTTTTCTCACAGAATAAGCAAAAATGATGTCCCTCCAAACCACATGCTAACATAGATTTATATTAACCTCATTTTATTTGTCTTTCTTCTCCACTTTGTTTTCCCAAACCCCATTGACCTTTCTTTCTCACCCCTTCATATCACTGTCATGAGTGTCATCTCTTCCCGTCTCATCCCGTCGCCGCCTCCAAGCCAGAAACCCGTCTTGCCCAAAAGACTTCACGCCGGGTTTCCTCGTCGCTAAAACACAAGACCAACATTCTAGTTGTCTTTTTGTCAATATGCAATTGTCCATCTATTCAAGTCAAAAAGGCTACAAAACCCACATTAATTCAAAAACCATTGATGTCTATGCTAAGTTTAAAAACGAGTTTACCGTTGACGAGGAAACACGTGCATAATTATTCGTTGTACTTATATCACAATCACAAAATATTACACGCCAATTCTGATATTTCTGTATATTAAACTAAAATTTTCAAATAGATTTGATTCATGTGTAAACCTCATGCGTGCACATGACTTATATTACTAGTTTGATACCAATAACTTGAAACCTTTGGATCTAGTTCTAGTTAGCTACATAGTTATACAAAATACGTTACTGCCAAATTAAAATGTTGACAGCGGTCAACGAAGCTACAACATATATACGAATCCAAATAAAAAGGTGGCACAAGGCGATACTGCATACGACCTTTTGAATCCTGCTATAGCTTTGGGTGGAGAACTTGCCATTGCCACTTTACCAAAAAGAAATGCATTTCCCATATGGTTTTGTTTACTTCTTTAAATAATACATACCATCTCTAAGTTCTAACTTCTCTTCTGCAGCTAGACCCGACAAGAAGCTTTGGAGTTGTTGAAGTGACTTGTCGTAAGCAGGATCAGAACAAAACATCTGCAGATACCTCTCATTATTTTACTTGTAGAAGCGGGAAGATTGTTCCAAGTTAAAACATGTAATTTTTTCTATTAGGGGTCAAAACAGGCTCGGTTGACCTTTTAACACTTAAATAACATTTATTTTTATTTCTATAGAAAATAGATTCAATAATTATGACAAAAACTTCACTGATACAATAAATCTAAATATTTGAATAAAAAGATGTATGAGATTAATGCGTTGAAATAGGCTTTAGGCAACTTTCAGTGTGTTTGACCCATTAGACCTATTTGAAATAACTCAACCCAATTCCACCCATCCATAAGTAAATGGCTCGAAATTGCCACCTTTACTCATTCACAAATCACAACTAATCTTATTCAATAGATAATGGTTTAATTATCATAGAACAGACTTTACCTTGAGTGTGTTATGAATTCTATCCAATGCCATGCTACCAAAATTTTTGAGCATCCCAATGATAAATTTCTGCAGAAAATACTAGTTCATATTAGAATATGGAGACTTACAGGTACGATGTAAAATATTTCTGAAAATGGCTATGCCCATATATCATATTTTTTTTAATTATTTTTCTATGCAAAAAGGGGAGTTTGGATTTGCATTTAGCAATTCATTCTCTCAATACTGTGACTTACAATTGTAATATGTAGTCAATTTTTGTGCAAGGATATATCCGTTTCACTAACTGTCTCCACTTTCCTTGCATATTACTTATATGTCACGTTTAGTCATAAATCATAATTTCATAAATAATCAGGAATTATCAAAAGTTCGAACATCCGATTACCACCTAAGTATTACCATTTCACACTTAAGCAAAGCGAAATATAATTTTATATCACACTTTCATTTACAGCTTATTCGATGTAACATAATCATTATTTAAGTGCACATTCAAACACCCCCAAAGACAAACATATACTCCCATTGTTTCATGTCAACTGCAACACATGACATGACAAATATTTTACAGGAAATGTTTTAGCAATTAATCAAAAGTCTTAAATGCTCTTCAATTATATAATCCTGGAAAAGCTTAAAATTCCAAGACAGATTTTAGATGCAGCGAATTTGAAAAACAAAGAAAACAGAGAAATACCTCATAAACAGTCATTTCCTTTCGTAACTGATCTTCAACAGATGCCACTGATCTTTCGGCATCATCATCAGCCATCATCTCCTCACTGTTAACTGCGGTTTTACCACCATCCGCCATGCTATCCACCAGTGTATACAAGTGGTCATTAGAGTCACCACCCGCAGAAGACTCTGCGACAATCCCCTACACCAACAGAAAGGGAATTTATATAGTGATTTAAGGCTTAAAGTTAAAATTATAATAAGTGGACCAACCTTGATTATCCAGAAATTAACCCTCCTTTGAAGAGTATCTACAGGCAACCCGATAGCACCTGCAAGACTCTTAGACGTCCAACTGAAAGTACAACAAGCAGGTAAATTATTTAATACTTGTATTAAAAGGAGGTCAAAACCACATGTTTCTATGGATTGATTAAAATTCATGATTTTACCTTGTTTGTTCCTGAAATTTCATAATGATTGTAGCATGTACAGGGGTGACTGTGAACTGCAGCGTTCTATCTTCAAATTCCAATTCTAACTGTAAACAGATGAGTGTCATTTCTTTTCTCGATAATAAAATAGTAAATCAACTATATAGTCATTTTATGTTTTTAAGTTTTACCAATAGAAGGAAAAAAAACTAAATATTTCATGTGACTGACCTTCACTGTACCAAGGTTTTTCTTCCATAGTAGCTTGCGAGGAGTTTTGATTTCATGAAATCTTTTAGCATAATCACCTAAGAGCTGGTCCATAGGCTCGGGTATATTGACATCCTCATCCTGCAATTCCGTTTCTACGTTATAGTCTCACAAATGGTAAAATAGATAATCTATTAAGGTAGCTCATACGGTCATACCTGAATAGGTGGCCAGAAATTCGAAGATATAATAGTCGCATCAAGTATATCAAATGAAACCTCATGCTCCCGAGATTCTGCACCTATAACTCAATTGAAAATAATAATTAAAAAAATCACAACAGATGTACCACAGCTCTAGTTGTTAATTTGCAAAATTTACCTGTTTGAGATAACTGGTTAATAGTGTTTTTTACATTTGTATTTGTCCTTTTTGAATCAATCAGATCATTGAGCATGATCTCGCATTTCTGCATGCTGCTTTCACCAAAGTGTATCTGGATACAATGACAATTTACATAAAATTATTAGATGTCAATAAGCGAAAGCTAAATATCGAAACATTTAATTGCAAATCTTCACCTTGAGAAGCTCCAATGTGCGTATCTCAGTGTCGATGTCGTAATCGGTTTTGTTGAGAAGCTTTTCAGCTAACATAACACGATATTCATTAATCAATTGATCCTTTGAACCAATTATACTAACAATCATCCCAAGTACATCTACTTTCCTTCGGTAGCGACTCCCCTTTAAAGGATCAGCCTCAATAGGGTCAGGTTCCCATCTGAAAAGTGTTCATAAATTAACATCAGATATTAATAGCTGGGTAAGATTCATCATCTCATGTTATACAAAAGGGTATTGCTTTAAAGGTAATATTGATCAAATTTCTATTTTGGGTAACACACTTTGTTTGCACTCATAAAAAGGCTCAAACATTCACATTATTTGACAAGGATAAACCTTCATAAATCTTGATAAGAAAGGCTTGTACTTTCATCCATTTTGATAACTCAATTTTACATAAATTTCGAGTAAACGGCTCAGACATTTAAGAATTCATACATCTTGCGCTCAGTATTTCAGAATTCTGATAGAAGGGTCAGAATTTCAAACATTTTGCCTTAGCGTAACCAGACACAGTGCATTTTGGTAGCCAACTTGCTGATAACTTCATGTTGCCTTTTTAACATGAAGGTGACGTGGCGTACTGGCGTGGGAAGGTTAACTACACAGGTTACCCAAAATGTAAACCTAAGTTTTAAGAAGTTTAAGTCATATTTGTGAGTGCAAACAAAGTTTGTAGCTCCAAATAAGAATTGAACCGCAGTTCATGAAATCATATGCTTTAAGGCCATTATATAATGAAAATTTCATTACCGTTGGATGTCAATCCATGCTTGCTTGTCATCTGTATTAATATCATCATCAAGACCAGTATTTTCCTGATTTTCTTCATCTCTATTCAATTCTTCAAGGAGGCTATCTCCCGTGTTTCCAGGTCCGTTGTTATTCCCACCAGTACCATCAGTAAGCATAGTCACAATACACTTAATGGTGTCTTTTCTTCCTCTTAGGTATTCCCTAATAGGTTCACCAACCGCTTCTAGAAAAACTCCTGTTGGGTCTATTGTTCTAAGTGCTTTTATAGTTGAAACATATTGGTCCAATATATCGTTTGTTGAAGCACCAGCTGTCAATAACCGGTACCGCAGTGATGATATGAATGAATCAACTAGTTTAGAATGTTGGCCAGTGTACTCGAGACACTGTTTCAAATCTTCAATAGCAGGAACACTGCAAACGTAAATATTAGCTTAAGGTTTAACCTGATCGAATTTTACTTGACTTTTGCTGAAAACTAACCTGTCAGGATAATCCATGACGATCCCAAAAAGTTTGGCGATTCTTAAATCTTGTAGAGTTTCATAAGCAAAATACTCTAATCGCAACTGCCATCTAATAATTCCTTCAGATGGCTTATCACCTGATGATGGACATGATGCTAGAGGTGATTTGGCACTTGGAGTAGAATCACCAAGATAATCAAGAAGTGCATGCAAAAATAGGAGTGGCACGACCTGCAGTAAGGTTTTCCTTGTTAGAATTTAGAGTCAAGATAAATATTAATTGATCATAAGCACCATCACTTGTATCCACTCCTTGATAGACTCTAGAACAGAGGTCCTGTATTCATCACCAGCTAGATCATAAACTTTAGCCTGCCATATTTTAGAAAAAAAATAAAGTTACGTTACAGTAGTAAAAAGGGAAAATGTCCCTATATACTAATCAAACTTCACCATTGTTCAAGGTCATTAAGTTTAACCACTCAAGTTTGTAAGCCGGTTACGTGTGCTGATGTGATGTGCCAATTGTGAAATATTGCTGACATATCGTCCAATAATACAGAAGTAATGACATTATGACAGCTATATACACAACTGGCAGGCCATGTCCCATATCAGGTAAAATTTTCAGTATGATTCATAACTTTGAAAATTAAGTGGTCACAACGTCTTAAAAAAGTATTAGTGATCTAGGTCGAACAATGGTAAAACTTGGTTCCTATTTAGTGGCATTTTATGTATTTGATAAGTATGTCACATGGGGATGGAGTAAGCGTGTACCTTTAAAAGTAAGAATATAGCAGAAGCATATGCATCCTCGGTCATAGATGAAAATCCAAGGCCTCTAAGATTATGAACAACCATTCCAATGTTCCTCACCAATTTGTTCTCCAATGTTTTCTTATGATCATAGTTACCATCAATATCCATGTTTCCAGATTGATTAAAGTGTGTACCTTTTCCATCTAATTCCATGATATTTCTGTCTTGCGCTTCATAAGCATCTTCATCATCTCTAGCCATGATTGTACTCAACTCCTCTAATCTCCCTTTAAAATACCGGTGGAGTACCTCTACAAACATGTTAATAGCCAAATATTCAATATTTTGAACATGAATATGTGTAGTAGAGTGCATAGATGATACTTCAAGAGTCAGATACCAGTAAATTGGCGTGGCAGAGTGGTCATAAGAACAGAAGAGACAATTAATCGATATTTAGAAAAGAGGACTTTTTCTACATCGAGGTTCCCTTCTGTAGATGTATTATTATCTTGGCATAGTTGTAAGGAATTAGCCAACATCGATAAACACTTCTCCTGGTACTGTTTTTCCCGTGATATCTCTTCCAAAGCTTTACACAGCAGTAATTCGACTTCATCCTCTTGCACCTGTTTAAAGATACACCAGACTTAAATTATAGCCTTGCAAAAACGCAATATGTCAAATATCGGCGAACATAAATGGAGTGCTACCATACATCTCTGTCGTCCAATTCAAGGTCCGGAACATTGCTGTAAGCATCAAAATTCTTCCAAAAGTTTGGTGCACAATGTTTCTCTAACACGCCCTGCTCACATCAAACAGATTACTGATTCGATTTTAACATCCAGTACAGATATCAGCAAAGAACCGACAAATATATGTCTACACATACTATGAAAACAGCAGCAGCAATGACAAAAATAAAACCTCAGTGAATACGACATACAGTAACACATAATCCTGGTTGAGGAGTGCTCTTAGGTTCCTATGTCGTATATTAAAGAAAAACATCCCCTTTTCCCTAACTAAATCCATATCTATTTCTATAATGACTACCCCATTGTTGCTGCCCATTCCTGGTTATTAGCATAGCACCCGTATGATATTCTCCAACAGTTACAGAATCAGTGTTCAACTCAAGAGTTCTTCTAGGACCACTTAAATTGCTATTAGAAATTAGCATTCCTCTACACTTTAGTTATTTAGTACCACTCTACTACTTCCTGCATCACTATGATAGCAACGTCGATTGAATCAAGTGTTGTACATTTTAATTCGGGAATAATTTGGCTTGAAGAAAATATTTCAACGTATATGTATCAACGACGAAAGGAAACTAGCCATTTAGAAAATACGAATGGATAAAAGTGATATAGTATTAATATTTTCTAATTATGTTCTCATTGTACAGTCCGCTTAATCCCTACTGAGATGATTTTATCTCAAAAAAGGTGACTTGGCTAGCTCAATGTCTTCCAGAACAATACGTAAAGCCAATGCATCTACACAACTTACAAGACCTAACACGGATAAGAGTGGCAATGTCATTATACGCAACCAAAATGCAAGGAAGCTTCACCTACACTTTCGTTTCATTAATGGCAACAATGAAAAAGCACCTGACCGAAACGCCTTTGTCTAAGGGATGGAAAAAGTCAAATACAATAACAACAATAAACATTTTCTCTCCGTTATTACACAGATTATTATTTTTTCTACAGCTCGCTTAATTAAGTAAACAAGTTAAAATCACATGAATATACCTGAAGAGAAAGAAGGAAATGCTCTTCGACTAACGAACGAAGACCGCTACCGTACTTACACAAACACGAAACACACGATTGGAAGTTGGAATAATACGAGGAAGATAAGCTTGCGTCATCAGCGTTATTGTCAAGTATGGTTTGAGTTAACAAACAGAAGGTGTTCCAGGTGTCTAATATCTCAGAAACTGAAGATTCAGAGAGTGAATCCAAAACCCCCAAATTACTAACTGATGATAATAAGGACTCACCAGTCATTTTGTGAAGATAGATGAGTTTATAAACCCTAAATCCCCAGTGTGATTTTGCCGCTTTTTTTGCTGTTTAAAGAGAGATTTGTGTGTGTGTGTTTTTTTCTGTGGCCAGGTTCCTTTTGGAGGGGTGCTTGTTAATTTTTCAGCTTATTCTAAGAATTAAATGGCTTATATAAGCGCGTATTGCGACATAATAAGCTTATATAAGCCGAAACTAAATAAGTTTATAAGCTCACATATAAGCTTAAATAAACACCTCCTGAAATTTAATAAAATATTTTATTTTGGGATATTTGAAGTAGGGGTGTTAACGATCCGAGCCGAGTCGAGTTTCAGCATATTCGAGCTAGGCTCGATTGACTATTACTCGGCTCGAGCTCGACTCGAGCTCGAATAATTTTTCAAATTCATGCTCGAGCTCGAGCTCGTATATTTTATTATTGTTCGAGCTCGTGCTCGACGCTCGTTTAGTTATTTAATTTTTTTTTCTTAAGCTCAACTGCTCGTTTATAAGCTCGAACTCGCTTAAGCTCGCTTATGCTAGTTTGTGAGCTCGAGCTCGATTTCCTTTACTCTTAACTTAAGCTCAACTATGGCCATTCGTAATTACAAGTTTGGGTGTAGACCTTTTGAATTAAGAACCATTCATCTAACCATTTAGATTCACTAAATAGTAAGCAGGTTGTTAGAGATGAGCCAAAAATTTTGTTCATGGGTTTTTGTTTTTATAGAGGGTTTTGTGAAAACTTTTTTCTTCTTTCATTCAATGTGGGATGAAATAACTCATTTGTCTAGTGTATTTTTTTTTTTTTTTTCTTTTACAAACAAGAACATAACTAGACAATAGACAGTTATAGATATATATAATTATATTATATTTTAAGTAGTGAGTGATGAAAAAAAATACTAACAAAATATATTTTGTATATGCCTCACGCCAAAATATTAGTTTATTAGTATGTTAAATCAAAATAAGTAATTACGGAGTATGTTTCTACGAATTATAGCTCTTCATGAACGTTATGTTTCATACATATTATGCGTTATGAATAACTTAAATAAACTAAGAATATTTTTCATAATTTTTTTTTATACATTTAAAATTGTGTAGATACACACCATAGGCATTTTTTATACATGTACATATGCGATTTTTGAAAGAAGAAAAGGACACAAATAGAAAAACTAAAAAGATGGAAAGAAACGAAATAATAATAAGTAGGGTTTTATATCAGACAGGTTACCCAACTTTCTCACTTTGTTCGCCTAAGTTACCAAACTTTCATTTTGTTCACTTAGGTTACCGAACTTTAGTTAAATATTCAACCTTCATTTTTCAGTGTAATCAAAGTAACCCAAATGCTTTTTTTTAGGTAAGTTAAGTAACCCAAATGCATTTTTTTAGATAAGTTAAGTAACCTAAATGTCTCATTCTACAAATTTAGTAACCTGAATGTCAACTCCGTGTAGTCCAATACCCTGTTTGCACAAAAAAAAAGCTTGGCAACTTAGGGGAATAAAGTTGAAAAGTTGGGTAACCTATCTGTCTATAAACCCTAATAAGTAAGCTATAATGCATTTGCCTCACCAACTTTACTAGACTAACAATCCTCTTGACGAAATTGGTTTTGGGGAGAACCCGATAAGTTTAAGAGGTATTAGCGTCATTCGAAAAGAACAAGCTATGAAATGGTGGATCATCTGAAATAGCAACGCAACAAGTAAAAGATATGAGTAAGCATTAATGTTAAGATGCCTCCGAAGGACGAAGGAATAATACCATTCCTTATATCCAACACCTCGATGCCTTCTAAAGTGCGTCGCAAAAAATAAAAAATATGCTTCCCCCACCTCATTTGGTTAGCATGGATTATCATCATTAATTACAACGTACGATAATATTCTCTCTCCAAGTCCGGTTTACTTACTCTAACCTTCAAGCTTTGTGATCATGGAGGGAGGAAACCCGTGGTGAGGCTACTGATTTACTCTTGTCTTAGTAGTGTACCGTTGTATCTCAAGAATCATATTTTTGTAGGAACTCATCCCACATACCAAACATATTACTTCATTGAAGACAATGTTTGTTCACTGATCATTGATGGAGGAAGTAGTGGAAATCTAGTTTCCAAATAGTTAGTGAAGGCTTTGAAGTTACCAACTGAACAACATCCTAATCCGTATGAATAGGTTGGATAAAGAAAGGTCTTAAGGTAAAAGTGAATGAGATTTGTAAACTTCCCATTGCTATTGGAAGTTCTTATCGTGATGTGGTGTCTTATGATGTCGTGAACTTAGGAGCTAGTCATGCTTTGCTAGGAAGACCGTGATAACATGATGTGGATGCAATACATAGATGTAAGAAGAATTTTTATTTTATTTCAAACGCTAATAGTCTAAGGGTGCGTTTGGTGTCCCACAATATCAATGTGACTATAGCTATGAAAGTGATTAAAGATGTTTGTTTTGTGAGTTCAGTAATGAAATGGGTATATCATAGTCATAGTCTAATTACACACCAATTTGGTGTCTATGAAATCCATTCCCGCGGGCTCCCTTTTTTTCCACTTCTAATAGTCTAAGGGTGCGTTTGGTGTCCCACAATATCAATGTGACTATAGCTATGAAAGTGATTAAAAATGTTTGTTTTTTGAGTTTAGTAATGAAATGGGTATATCATAGTCATAATCTAATTACACACCAATTTGGTGTCTATGAAATCCATTCCCGCGGGCTCCCTTTTTTTCACTGCAAAATTCAAATATCTATACATTTTTTCATTCCATATTTCATCAACAAAAAATAAACAATCATAATGATACAATTTCTCATAGCTATTGTCATTCTACCCCATATCAAATCCGATACCCATTGTGATTCCTAACAACAAAACAAACGGCCCCTAAGTATATCAAGATTAGTAGTTACTTAATGGGTACATTAAGTTAAAAAAAAATGGGTACATTTAGTTAACATAAAATGATAACACGATTTTTTTTACTTAACACACATATATTTAATATTTGCTTTGATATAATAATAGCTTAACATAAATGTTTTGAATACATAATTATATACGAGTACGTCTTTAGAGTGTGGTAAATTGTTTGTAGATATTAATTTTCTAGATGGTGATTGTAGAACTTGTATGCATCATTATAGATGCAAAGACAATTTATTAATCCCACATCGAAGGAGGAAGCAAAACAAAGGAAATAGAGAAGTTATAAAAAGAAAAGGCAAACACTATGCGTTGGAACACTATGCTCAGTTGCTTGATGAAATTTTCGTGGAAAATATGAAGCTAGAGAAGAATAGTTTGATTAAGGAAGATGAAAAGCAAAGGTTATGGAAAAAGGATTATCGAAGAAGATGGAGGATCCTGATAATTATCTCATCCCACTTAAAGTGAATAGGACAACCGCACTCAATGCCTTGGTGGACACCGGGGCAAGTGTGAGTATAATGCCCTACAAAATTTACAAGCTTTTGGAGTTAGGAAGAGCTTATCCATCTAATGATAATTTGTTGATGGCGAACAATACCATGGCTAAAGCGTATAGAAAGGTTAAGAATGTATGGCTTCAAGTGGGTTACCAAACTTACTTGTGTGACTTTTTGATTCTACATGTTCCAATTTATAGGGAAATGCCTATGTTGGTTGGTCACCCATTCTTGCGCACATGTGGTGCGATTATTGATAATGGAAAAGGAACTATGGATTTTGATGATGGGGTTGTGAAAAGGGTTTACCATGCTAAGAAAAGAGGAAAGATTTTGGCGGATGAAGATTCGGATGAGGAAGATTGGCTAGACATGTTTAATATTGGTCATGATAGTGAAGGGAATCCCGAATATGGTTTAACCGCACCATCTTTTGCACACATTGAAGATGATATGGAGTAAGCCTTAGCTATGGAGAATTACTTCAACCCATTCAAAAACATTATTGTCTATAAGAAAATGGTTGAATTGTTAGGTTCTTTTTCTATTCAACTAAAGCATATTGAATGGACATCAGAGGGTCATAGAAAATATCAAAAGGTTGAAGGAGATAAGGTTTGGCACACAAAGATATAAATCACGAGTCCAAGTGGTCGTCGTTTTACTCGTAGGTTCAAAACAAAAGAAATCGATAGACAACTCTCAGGGAAGTTTAATTCGGAAGACACTCTTCGTTTTGGAAACTTCTTTGAAAATGCTTTAAGGAAGGAATAATGAAGCTTATCATTAAGCTTTTGCTCATTTTGTATATTATGAGCCTTTTATTATAATTTGCATTTAGGATTTCAATTCCGTACTTTTTATTTCTTGATTATGTTTTAAGTGTGTTTATGAAGCTCTTTAGCTTTTATCTAATTGAAGTCATTTGCTTAGTGATTTTCGTTTTAGTTTGTTTTAGTATATTTAGTTTAAGTATATTGGATTTGATTGAAGTGTTTATGAATTGTGGTAATAATAAAATGTTTAACACTTATAACTTAAGATGAGAAATCATTTTAAGTTCACTCTGGTTTTGTTAAAAAGATTTCACCAACCCGTGGTTGGCACCCGACCTTCGGTTGAAAAACCCAGCCTACGGTTGAAAGCTCATTTTCATCAAAGAAGGAAAAAGGAAAAAAAACCCACTAGCCACAAACACTCTCAACTTCATCTAATTGTTTGGGAGATAAGAAGATTATCATTTGCATTGTGTTTCTAATCATTCCATGACACCATTTAATTGCTTTAATTTTCTTTTAATTCGAATTTGATTTATAGGGTTTTGATTTTGGCGAAAATGTAATACTTCGAATTGAGTAATGATCTTTGGTGGGATTACTAGCTCTTAGTTAGGGGTTTCATTTCAAGTGAAATGAGATGAATTGAATAAGTATTGAATGAGATTTTGAGGTTTTTAAGGTCGAATTTTATGGAGGATGAATTTTATGATGTTTGACTCAAGATTGATTGTATTTATGGTGGTATATGGTTATGATATAGTGTTAATAAGCTATTAGATTAGTTGTATGGACCACTTCTTTTTGCAATCTTGATTTGATTTAAGGAGATTTTGAGGTGTTAGAAGATAAGAGGTTATGAAGGTCTTAGCAAGTAGAATAAGCCACTATTAAGCACTCAGGAAGAAGGACTTTGCTTATGGAGAAGTAGGGAGGAATGAAAAAACAATTTGGAAAATATGTGTGAAGCAAACCGCGGTTGGAATTCTAACCACCGCGGCTGGAGTTGTCTGAGAGGTCCCAACCGCCGGCTAGAATCCTAGCCGCAACGGTTGAAACTTTCTGTCACCAAATCATTTCCAACCGCCGGTTGTAAATGCGTTTGGAATTCTTGCATGCTTATTTTTCTATTATTTTTTATACGCAAGTATGTTTCCAATATTCTTTGTGTGGTATTCATTGTGATTTATGCAAAAATACGCGAAAGGAGCATCTAGCTCTATGCCAGAAGAAAATCCATTCATATCATTGTATATTAAGCAAGGAGGAAGTAGGAAAAGAGATGCTAGCCTCATATCGGTAACTAGTGAACATTTGAAGTGGGGGAAATTGCGTTCGGACGCTAAAGCTTGTTTTAATAGTCGTTTAGCAAAGTTACAAAGGAAATAGATTGTGGTTCCAAAGCTCATTGATTGGAATTTGTTTAAGAAATAAAAGATTGATGGGGGAATTGATAATTTTGTCAACTTTAGCACTGAAGATGATGACGGTAACAATTTTGAGGATTATAGCTTGGATAGTGCTTTGAAGATTCAAGGAGAGGAGATTTACAAAGAGTTGTGCTTGGAGTTCTTTTCCACCACTTACTTTAATCAAGAGGTGGATTTGAACAACATATTGAAAGAGAAGTGCTTTGGTTTCATTTGTGTGGGCGTGATCATGTGATGACTTTACCGAAGTTTGCACAATTGCTTGATTTGTATGATGAAGTTGATCTTGCTGATCCGGGGTTTATGGCTCATTTTGCTAGGTTGGAAAGACAATACCCAAGGTATGATGGTACACATATTTGGAGTTTGATTGGGGATCCAAATAGCCCTATACCAAAGTTTACCGAGATTCATTATCCAATAATGAGATTTATGTATAAAATACTTGTGAATGCTTTTGTGCACCGTGCTCATAGTCAAGGCAAGGTTCATGGACCGGATTTGTGGTTGCTTAAAATGATAGTTCTTTTGAAGGAAAGAAATACAAATTGAATGTGGCATGAACATTGGCAATGTATCTATCTAGGAAAGCAGCTCTTGTCACGGAACATGGATACATTAATGGAGGTCATTATATGTCTAAGATTGCTAGGAGTTTAGGATATTTTACACCTGGAGAGTTGAACAAGATTACGTTGACCAAGAAATGTGAAGTTCTTGACAAGAAGAGTATCCAAGGGTTGCTAGATCATGACAAGAAGACGTTGGTTGAATCATTGCCAAATGTCATTCGTAATCCAGTTCCACCACAACCACCACAATCGGGAGAACCATCGGGACTCGAGTCAGGATGAGGAAAATGGCAAGCTAACTTACCACAAGTGGAGAAAATAGAGGTATGAAGAGACTGAGTTATGATGAGGGTTGGACACCAGATGGATAATTCTGCATCGCTTCTTACACACCTTGGACATCAAAGTGTTCCACCTTATTCTTTCCCAATGACTTATGATCCACAAAGTGTTCCACCATATCCTTACCCGTATACACCTTATCCACTCTAACATGTACCATACCCTACCGCGTCTAATGAATTGCGTCTAATGAATTTCAAGGAAGTAAGGGGTACAATGTTCATCATGAAGGATTTATGGGTTATTATTCTTCGGATAAAGTCAATCGGTAATTTATATTTAAGAAAATAGTTATTAAGGTTTTAGTTTATAATATACTTATATTTTATTTATTTAAAGTTTAAATGGTAAATAAAAAATAGTATACATTTGTTAGATTATTATTTGTAAAATATATAGTTTTTGTCTTTTTGTCTATTTTTAGTGAAATTAGTCAAAGTATAGAATTTTTACAAAAATCGGGCATGAACGGTTCGTTTATACACGTTTTCCCAAAAATATCCAATGTTTCAAATTCTCCCACAAAACTATAAAACATAATTAAATCATCACGTTCAAAAACCACGAGTTTAAAATGAGCAATCCCAAACGCACCACTTAATGGGTCGAGGCCCAATAAGCTTATTAGCCCGAAAATAAGCAAACAAATAATTTGAGGTCCAAAAATAAGTCGATACGATAAGCATTTAATAATAAGTCGAAAGCCACGAGTTTCAAATAAGTAAACCAAACGCATCCTTAATGGGCACAAAGCCCATTAAGCTTGAATAAGCTTAAAAATAAGCCGACGGCTTATTAGGATTCCCTAAATCGAAATGATAGTTTTAATGAGTTGAAAATAAGTGTGGAAAACTAGAGGGGGGGGGGAGAGTTGAATAGTTTTACCGTTTTTAACTTTGTTATAAAATTTACTTTTTGAAAAACTTTGATTCGAGCTTTTGTGAAATCAATTGATTGCAGTATGAACACGATATAACTATACTATAATAAATAAACAATGACTAGTAAATATAAATTGCAAGATAAAGAGTAAGAGATGGAAAGATCAAACCGAGACACAAAGATTTATAGTGGTTTGGTAACGAAGCTCCTTTTTCCCCTACTCCACTCCTCGAGTTCCCAACTCGAGAGTTCAAAGTACTATGTCAACAAACTCCCTTTAAGTGGAGAAACAATACAACTTCGCTTATCATGATTTCCGACACTAAGCTAAATGTCGAGTACCAATCTAGCTAGTACCAATCTCACTCACGATCTATCAGATCCTTACAAATCACACAATCTACAAGATCCACATGATCTACCCTCTATCTACACACTATCTTCATAATCTACGCACTATCAACACAAGCTACACAAGATATCCCCGATCTCTACATGATCATAATGATCCACACAATCTAACTAAACAAGATGATAGACAACTTGATGTATAACTGGATAAAACAAATACGTAACAAATGTTACGAGTGCACTAAACTTACACTACAACACTTCATATCTTCTTGATACGATGTTTTCTTCTCTTGCACTAGTAGAGGAATGAAGGTGATCACTTGGTTGGATGATTGGATCACTCTTGAATAAAAATAAACTAACTAAATGATCAAAGAATCGAAAATGTGAAAGGAGGATTTAACTCAGAAAGTTCGGTGTAAAAAGGGATGATTAATATCTATAAAATGGTCTTTATTAGCAAAGAAAAACTAGCCGTTACAGAGGGATAGCACCATTAAAGTCCAGATAGCACCATTAAATTTAATGGTGCCGTCGGTCCTTTAACGCTACCGTGCAAGACAAAAATGATTCTTTTTTGTTTTTAGTGGTGAAGGTTTATTTGGGGATGTTTGAAGCTGATTTGGGGAGAAAAGTAGCAGTTGAGATTTTTAAACTTATTTTTCCAAATAAAATATTTTTTTATTCAAAAATAATTTGTAAAATGTACTTTTGAAAAAAAATATTGTCACGTTAAAAATGTGAAGTTTAGAACATAAAATTTAATCCTTTGATCATTTGTCAAATTGTAATTTTTTTTGTTCTTACCTAGAATGATTTACGTCGAAACGGAATATTACGACTAAAAACTTGTTTACGTTAATTTTGACGTAAAGCATTTTTACATTTTGTTATTATCAAATTGTAGAGGTGTCGAAAAATAGAAATACCATTTTTAGACATTATTTGTATTAACAATCTCCCCCTTTTTGATGATGACAAAATGTAAACTCATTTTAAGTGAAAATTATCTCTAACAAGTTTTTAGTTTGAGTTTATCCCATTTATCCCCCTTTTCGTCTAAGCAAAAAGATTGTCGAGACTATGTTAAGGCACCCCTTGATGTATGCTCCCCCTCGTTTGGAGGACACCAAGGAATCGAGCAGTAATTCTTGCTACAAAAACGAGTTAGACGACAAATATAATATATCTAAATATTAGCAACCATAAACATATTCAACCATAAAAATATAAAAGGATGGCTAAAAATAAGTAGCCAATAATAATCAACCAAAAATATGAAAATAACCAACGAATGACATTAAACATAAGCTCATTCGTTCAAAAAAAAATATCATACACAAAGTATGATTACAACAAGACTAATAGATTCAAAACAACTACTAGAAGCACATAAATATCTTTAGTGACTTGAGAGGCCCTAAGATTTGCATCTTGTTCCACAAAATGGGACCTAGATATTTATTCTTGAAAACTAAACATAAGGATGTTTAGTTAGATGGGCTATTGGTTGGTAGAGGTGGTGGTATGATTGGTTCGAAAGGTGGTGTCAAGAGGTGCTCCACATAGGAGAACATAAAGTGTAGTTCATCCCTAAGAGAGAAGATGAGGTTGCGGTTGTGAATGCAACATAAACAATTGGCGCTATAAACATCAACCAGATGAAGTTGGATAGGGTGGCCCATGATTGTAGATGGAGGAGGAGGTGTAAGTGAAGGGGATGATGGTGTAGGCATGGCATAATCCAAGGGAGTGATGGGTGAAAGAGTGAGTGTGATGTCCATGGAAGGTTGCCTAGTGCCAAATGAGGAGGAAGAGGATGAAGTAGTTCTAGTTGAAGGTGTCTTGGATGGAGCATTTGGTGGAGAAGGAGAACTAGGAGTGCTTTGTGAAGGTGGTGTAGTTGCTCCAATTTCTTCATCATCTTTAGTTAGGTCAATAAAGATGGTAGTTTTGGTTTGTGGTCTAATGGTGATTCTAGGTATATTTGAGATGTAGATTGTTGAGGCTTGAGTGGAAGACATGGTGCAAGGTTTTCAAGAGGTTGAAGATGAATGTGCAAGTAAAGCTTGCATGACTGTTTTTTAAATAGGCAAGAATGGTGAAATTTGAATTTGAGTGAGGCATTATGTCCTAGGTTAAAAGATGTGGTGTTTCATGTGAATTGGGTTGTGGATGTTAGGAAAAGATTGCAGGAATTATAGGAGGATAGGTCAAAAAGACAAAGAAAATAGTAAAAATTTGTCAGACTAGGCGACGATACCACTATATATCCTACAGTACCGTTAAATTTTACGGTAATGTGCCTTATTTAGTGGTACCATGACCTGTTGGTCACGAATTATCCTATTTTGCAGGATTTTAGGTAGCATAGGGGGTGTTTTAGGAGAACTATTTGTAGCAAATTCTAGTGCCTCAATCTACTAAAGAATAATCGCTAGACATTCCTATGTTTAGCCATATCTAGAAACTAATATTAACATGTGACATTCTAATTTAGGCTACAAGCATGCAATCAATAAGACAAAATAATTATCATCCAAGGTATCTAATGCAAATTCATGCAAGGTGGCAAAAGCAAGAGACATGCAAGTTGAGAAATAACCTAAGGAAGAAGATCATGCATACCAAATAATTCAACATTCAAAATAAAAGACTAATGAACCTTTAATAACCTAAGGAGAATCAAGTTGTTATTCTAATTAAGCTATTATGATTAAGTTCATTCAAGTACTAATGTCATTGATCTTCATAATTGACTTGAGCTATTCTCCATTGCTTCACTTTTGAAGATGATAGATCACACATCGTTGTAATTTGTTTGATCATCAATGGGTGCACAGTTGGATGATGATTCAGGTGTAAGAAAGGATGATATATGTGACTCATTTAAAGGTTCCATGACTCTATTGAGAAGTAAGTATTGGGGACTTTGAAAATATGAGTGGAAGTTCATGACATGATTATAGAGACGAGTTAGAAACATCCCATAAGATATTAATTTATTTTTAGCACCCTTGAGATGTACGATTCGCTTAGAGAAGAAGTAAGCCAAATTGTATGGTTGTCGAGTTAGAATACAATAAAGCATGTGAGCACAATACGCCGGTAGATGCTCACGACCTCCTACCAAACTCAAGACATTCTCTCGTAAAATAACCACCATGGGTTGTAGTACATAACGAAGTTCAAGCATACGAATTTTGTTTGGGTGGTTGACACGTACGGAATTACATAGAAGACTAGTTAACTCTTCTGGAGAGGGAATGTATGAATGGTATGGACAGTTTTCATCTCAATTGTTGAAGAGAGAATTTAGAGACCATTCTTCCGTATAGGCACATTACCCATATTTGGATGTCCAAGAATTTGAGCGAATTGTTCATGAGACAAGAGAAACTTGTAGTTTTATACCCAAAACCAGAGAGAAAAAAGATTGATCCTCGTTACATACGAGTTCAATTTGATGAAAGAATTCCAACATAAAATAAGGACAAATTTGTTCGTTGATAGTAAGTAGACACTCAAAATCTATGGCTCGAAAGGCCGTGTTAATTTTTTCCTGAAAGACAAAAGAAGAGTCAACAAATCAACCTTCATGAAAATAACGTGATTCAAGGTTTTTGAAACCATAGATGTGGTCTCTAGGTGTGGAAGGTTCTAGTAAAACATTTGGAATGTAGATGTTGGTTAATTGATGATCAAAGTCATATACGTGTGACATATCGAGGCCTATACAAGACAAGAAAAATAGTATATCTATTAAGATGAGATCAACACATAGAAAACAATTTCCTAGTGTGTGTCTATATGAAAAAAGTGGAGGTGTGATAATCTTGACTCTAAAATAAAAATAATAAGATTACCCAAATGCTCCTAACTTTACTTTTTCTCAATCGAATATGTCGAAAATACATATTAGTTATGTATTTCGGCCAACATTCGAGAGTTCATGTACGCATGAGAAAACATTTTTAGATTTTATTAACAATGCACAAAACATTTCATGATGATCCTAGTTACATGAAATTTTTCAAAAACGGAATTGGGGTGTTTGGTTAAATCGAAAATTTTCAATGTAAAATTTCATAAAAGTGAAAAATGATAACCTTATCAATTCTTAATCTAGTTTCAATTTTCCTAATCATAATTTCACCAAGAACTATAATTCAAATTTCCTGGAAAAATTCGAGCATAATTTCCTAAAAGTTTAGGTTATATGTTTATGCAAATCCTATGTTTGGAGGAATCAAAATAATTATACATTGTCTAATCCTAATCCTAATTGTATAAAAAATCAATCAAAATCAAAAATCCCCATTCAAATTTTGTGCAAGAACAAACCCTACACTTAAAATTGAAGAAAATTAAAATTGACTTATAATTGATGTTATGTATGTTATAATAGTTGCTAATATTCAAGTAGCAAGCCTCAATTTTGATTTTGGGTGGTGTAATTGGATTGTGGTGTGGGTTTTGGTTTGACAGCAGGTACAGAGGGAGTGGTTGTTCTAAAGTTGCAAAGAGTTGGAAAAATTAAAACTGAATTGGATCTGTCAGGTGCACGGAACCACGGTACCACTAAATTTAGTGGTTACGTCGCCACTTTAGTGGTGTTGTGACCTGTTGGGACAAAAATGTGTCTCTTTTTGATTTTTGACGAATAAATCTCGCTGATTTAATGAGATTTCTAGACACGATATTTTAAAGAACTTATACCTAATAAATTCTTTAGAGGTAAATCCAATGGGATTTAACGAACAATACTTGAGGACTAGAGATGACTTCAAATATTTCCAATGAAATATATAAATAGTCATTAGACGTGACTCAAAGGATGTTTTGAACACATGTAAATTACCAATTTACGGAATGTGTTCCATCATTCCTAGACCTAAGTGTAGATAATTGAATGGTTCACGTTTGAGAGGTTTGGTTAATATGTCGGTGATGTTATCTTCCGACGGAACCTTTTCGATGAAGATGTTTCCTTTTGAACGTTATCACGAAGGAAATGATGACGAATTTCAATGTGCTTCGTATGCGAATGTTGAACAGGGTTTTTGCTCAAGTCAATTGCTCCTTTGTTGTCGCACATAATCAAAATTTCGTCGAGGTGGATGTCGTAGTCGATTAGAGCTTGTTTTATCCATAATGTTTGTTGACATGCCTTTCTAGCACTTATGTATTCGGCTTTGATCGTGGAGATAGCTAGAGCCGTTTGTTTCTTGGAGAACCAAGAAGTTAGACAACAACCCATAAAGGTACAAACACCATTCGTGCTTTTTCAATCCACATAATCTCCCGCATGATCAGAGTCCGCAAAGACAATAGTTTCTACACCGGTCCCCTTAGGATAGAACAATCCCAAGTGCATAGTGCTTTTAGTATATCGAAAGATACGTTTAACCGCTTCAAGGTGAGAGGTTTTGGAATCCTCTTGAAAGTGAGCACAAAGGCAGACACTAAACATGATATCAGGCCTACTTAGCGTCAGGTCTAATAAACTACCTATCATGCCCCTATATTTAGTACTATCCATGGAGTCACCTTCTTCATCCTTCATGATTTTTGTATCCAAGAACATGGGTGTTTTAATTAGTTTAGACTCTACTAAGCCAAATTTCTTAAGCATCTCTTTAATATATTTAGATTGATTAAAGTAGATACCATCTTCAATTTGTTTTATTTGTAGACCAAGGAAGAAATTTAATTCACCCATCATGCTCATCTCAAACTCATCATGCATGATTTTCGCAAAATCATCGCATTATTCTTGACAAGTTAAACTGAATATAATGTCGTTGACATATATTTGAACAATGGTGAGATGTGAATTTCTTTTTTTCATGAAAAGTGTATTATCTACCATCCCCATGGTATATTCATGTTTAAGCGAGAAAGCCTTTAATCTATCGTACCAAGCTTTAGAAGCTTGTTTAAGGCCATGGAGTGCTTTCTTAAGATTATGAACATAATTTGGTTTCTCGAAGTCAACGAATCCCGTAGGTTGTGCAACATACAACTCCTCGTTGATGAAACCATTTAAAAATACAATTTTCACGTCCATTTGATATAGCTTAAAACTTAGTGCCCAAGCATAAGCAAGAAGTATCCTAATAGATTCTAATCTAGCTACCGGGTTGTACGTTTCATCATAATCTATTCCATCTTGTTGATTATAGCCTTGTGCCACTAACGTAACCTTATTCTTAGACACAATGTCATTCTCATCAAGTTTGTTCCTAAATACCTACTTAGTTCCTATGATGGTTTGATTCCTAGGTGGTAGTACTAAATCCAAAACTTGATTTGTGGTGAATTGATTTAATTCTTCTTGCATGGAAACTACTCAGCTTCCATCCTTTATAGCTTCACCGATATTCTTAGGTTCTACGGTAGATATAAAAAAAAAAGAAATTACTTTTGTTTTGGGCTTGTAACCTAAGATTTCTTTGGTTGAGGTTTCATGACATTATCTAGAGAATGGTTCTTGGATTCCTTAATGTTGAGAACTTCGTCAACTTCGACTATTTCATCCTCAATGTCATTTTCTAAGTTTTTCTTGCCATTTTCCTAAATGGCTTCTTCTTCAACTAAACCATCATCCTTGTTAGGATTTGGAAAATCCATGATGAAGTGTCGGTCACCCCAACGTATGTTTAGCATATTATAGCTCGTAGACGTAATAGTATATTAGTCAGATTAGCGGTAGTGTAAATATCACCGTGGAAGAAGGACGGGTCTTTACCCACTGTATGCCTGATCTACAGCCCGAAGGAGGGCGTAGTCATTTGTATAAATAGCCCTCTCCTCACAAGGGAGAGGGTTGGATGTTCATTGAGGAATCTAACCTTTCATTTGTTTTATCTCTCTAGAACACTCCACTTTCTCTCTCTAAAACCATATATTCATACGCCCCATATTTGTCATAGTTTGATGTGTTTATGAAATCCAATATGTTACAATTGGTATCAAGAGCCATGGTTTGATCATCTCTCTTACATGTTCTTGGATTTCTAGTGGTTTTATATGGTTTTTGGGTTTGAAAAAGTTTAGTGGTATTTGCATCATTTGGACCATTTTCTAGTGTTAGAGTTTGGATTTTGATTGTACTTTTGTGTTTATAATCATTATAAGTGCTTAGGTTTTGATTTGGAAGGCTTGAATCAGCGTGGTTGGGTTGTTTTGGGATTGAAAAGTGGTGTTTTTGAATATTTCATCCTAGCGACTTGTGTCTCGTATCTGATTTCTTCGTAGCGACTTGTCCCTATATTTAAGTGACTTGTCTGTGTTTTGTGAAGCGACTTGTGCACTAAGCGAATTGTCTTTTGAGACAAAACGACAAAAAGGACAAAGTAGTGGACGTACTTTTTTGTCTAGCGATTTGTCACTAACGACTTGTCCTTCTAGCGATTTGTTACTCTAGCAACTTGTGTGTCTAGCGATTTGTCACTAGCGATTTGTGTCACACAAGCGACTTATCTCTCTAGCGACAAGTCCCTTTAGCAACTTGTATACCTAGCGACTTGGTGAAAAGCGATTTGTCTTCAAGTTCTGAAGCGACTTGTGTCCATTATCCATCTTCTTGTTGATTATTAAGACGTGTCATCTGCTATCAACACAATGTTTTACACCACTGACCCTTTAATCTCCAATGTGCTTAAACTCTATGAGACTGCACAGAACAAAGAAAGTTTTTACTACTCATAAAGTTTAACCATGATTGATTCAGCAAATGATGATCAAATGCAAATGAAATGCAGCATTGAGCCCTATCAGCTACTTCACTCTCACCTCCTAGGGATCGAACATGTAGTGCTCTTTTCCGTCAGGACTTATCTACATTCACGAGAACCTTGCTGCTGAACTTAGAACAATTGAAACTTTAACTTACCAAAAAGAAGGTATTAAAGGATGACTCCAATGCTGCACTTCAGGTAATCCACAACCAATTCCAGCCATTCATCAATGGGGAATATTCCACAGACTTCGATCAACACTTGACTGGAATTTCTTTCAAGAAACATACTGGAATGGAAATTCAAGAGTTCATCAATACATTTATCCAACTGATGGATAATGTGGAAAATTACATTGAGGAAGCTGCTCAAGAGGATGATAACGTGAATGAGTGTCAGGAGCAATTAAAAGGTTGTCGTGATAATTCGGATAATGTTTCAGTTGAAAGATCGGGTGTTACTGAAAGGTCGAGTGTTGCTGAATGCAGAATACCATATACAACAATGAATGATGTAACCAGCTGCTCTGTAACTCCTGTCACATTTGATGAGGATGCACATGTCAGACCAATAGATGAACATGTGTCATGTAATAAGGTACCCTTAACTGTTCAACATAATGCATCTGCTAATGTACCCAAACAAACTGATTTTAAGGGTAAACATGATTCTGATGAATGTTCCTTGGTTGAGAATGAGTCTATAAGTTTTAAAACAAATGATATGGGTTATAAAAAGGCTTTTGATGAACTTTCTTACAAATACTTAATTCTTGAAAAACATTGCATTTCCTTAGGAATTGCAATACAACAAAAGGAAGAAAGTTTTATTGCTACAAAAGCTTGCACAAATCCAGAATTCCCAGAATTTCACCAATTAAAAACTCAGCTTCAAGACAAAGACTCAACCATTTGTAATCTGAAAAAACAAATATATGATCTGCATGAGAATATTAATATGGGATTGAACAACCTTAACAATGAAGTTAGTCATGCGATTAAATATAGGAATGATGAATTGGCCCTATGTGTAGCCAGGCTGTTGAGGGAAAATGAATCCTTGAGGAAGAACTCATTAGAAAATAGGTCCAAACAGATAGATCAAACCAACTCCATGTTAGCTGACATTGATGCCCTCAAAGCCCAAATTCAGGATAAGAGCTTCACTATCGTTGCTTTAAAAAATGAGCTTAGGAAAAATATGGGAAATAGAGTGAACACTAAGTCTGCAAAGCCATAAACCTTAGGGAAGCCAACCTTACATAATACCACTGTACGACATGTAATTAGGCAGCCCAATGCATTTAAGACAGAAAGGTTTAAAACCTCAAAATCAAGGCTTGCCTCCCAAGTTGATGAGAGTACTGTTTTGTCAAAACCAGTCACTTGACTAATTCATTCCGTTAAGATAAAGGACATTACTCAGGATAATGCTCAAAGCTCTAAGATTTGAAAAGTACCAAGATCATCTAGTGCACTTAAGAAGAATCAAACACCTGACCATTTCCCTAAGAAACCAGTTAACAGCAAAATGTCTAAAATCAAGATTAAAAAAAAAGTCAAATCCTCTACTGTGATTAAGATTCTTCACCCAAATTGCTCTAGTATTAGATGGATGCCTACTGGTAGAAAGTTTATGAACATTGAATCTACATGGAATCACACCTCTAGCTCCTGTCTTAAGTAGATGCCTACAGGAAAGATCTTTAAGAAGGTTGGATTCAATTGGATTCTAACCAGAACACTGGCTACTAATGACATCTCGAAGCCTAACTGTAATTCACCCTATGAACAGGAAATAACTGCTACTAACCCTTCCAAATGTCATTCCACATATGCTATTAGTGTAGATACTCCTCAGTCTTTTTCAGGTACAATGCTCAATTCAATCATGAACATCATGACCTGGTTTACAACAGAACTAAAGATTGCTCACTCAGGAATCGTAGCTTGTCAGAATTGACGTACCTCGTACTTTGACTCCTGATCACCTCTACTCAGGACTCGTTCTCATTGATTTTTTTTACAAATTTATCTAAATTCTCTTATACATTTAAAAATAAAATAAAAAAATAAATTTCATATAAAATTTAATTTTATACAAAATTTAATTCTAACAAACTATAACATCTACGGTCCTAGAAATGTCATTCAATAATGACACATGTCCTTAGATGAAGTTCGAACAGAAGCTCTACTTTGTTTAAAAAAAAAAAAAAAAAAAAAAAAAAACTGCATATGTTTATTTCAATCAACGTTCACTTACTCTTAATTTGTGACATTGATTGAGGGGGAGAATTATATTTTTCAACTTGTCTTTATGTGATTTAACTGCATGTGTTAACATCTCCCTGGATTGCAGTTGCATAATACTTTACTTGGAGTGACTCAATTTATGTGATTTAACTTGTCATATCTCTATGTGGTATATGGTCAGTCCATGTTATGTCTTGTATGATACTTGTCATATTCTTTATATAAATGCCACTTATCCACAGTATATGCATGCAATTTGTTAAGTACAAGGGCTGAAAGTGTCAATAGTACAAACTTATGTGTGATACTAAGATAGGTAGCGACTTGTCTCAATTAGTCATAATACAAGGACCAAATGTGTCATTTATTGAAAATTGAGAATGGTACTTAAATTGTAGCGACTTGTCTCAATCAAGTGCAGCAATTTGTCTCAAGTAGGTTGTAGCGACTTGTCTCACGTATCATAACCTGTAGCTAGCGATTTTTCTCAATTAAGCCAGGTAGAAGGACTAAATGTGTCAATCAGTGATACTTGAGAATGGTACTTAAGCCCTAGCGACTTGTCACACCTGCTATAATTTCAAAATCCCAAACACCTATCTCTCTCTCTAACTTGGTCAGTTTCGAAGCGATCTAACATAGCTATTTGAGCGTGGTAGGTTTCCTTTTAAGTTTTTGTTTCGAATCTTTCATGTCTAACACCTTCTCTAACATACCTCTATCTACAGATTCCACCGAGTGATTTACCTTCGACAAAAATTCCATTTCTAGGTTAGTTTTGTGGTTTAAATTAATTGTGGTGCTTGATATAGAATAGGTATTATTTGGGGTACCTTAGGTTGGAATTGATGGTGCATATATGTGTTTACATGGTCTCCCCTATGCGTATTTTTTTTAAAAGGGATTTTATGTGTTGATGTGTTGGTGTTATATGATTATAAATGTGCTTGTGTCATTGTTATATTCGATTATTGCTTCAAGAAGTGATTTGGTTATGCCTGTTGTTTCATCTGATTGTATGTTAATTGTCATTTGGATGTGTCGTTACTTGTTCTTGTTAACGATTTGTCAATTGGTAGGGAGTTCTTGATAGCGACTTGCCAATCATTAGGTTGCTCTTGGTAGCGATTTGTCATCAGATGCTTGCTAGCGACTTGTCCTTGGTTTGTTAAAGCAATTTGTCTCTGGTTTTCTTAAAAGCGATTTGTCTTTACAAATGGAATAAAGCGATTTGTTACAACCCTATTGATAAAAGTGACTTATCATTAAATATCAGCAGATGATTTGACCTTGGCTATTTAAAGAGATTTGTCTCTGGTTTTCTTAAAGCAATTTGTCTTGACAAATTGATTAAAGCGATTTGCTATAACCTTTTTGACAAAGCGATTTGTCACTTTAGAATTCTTGAAGCGAGTTGTCCTTAACAATTGTATAAAGCGACTTATCATAACTTTATGGATGAAAGCGACTTGTCTTTAGAAAACCTTGATAAGGCGATTTGTTACGATAGAACTATTGAAGCAATTTGTCTTAATAACTGAGTCAAGAAATTTGTCATGTCTCAATTGATGAAAGAGATTTGTCTTCAATTAATCTTGTCCTAGCATTTTGTCACATTTGTACCATTGATGAGTGCTGCTTCTCCCTGCTATCATTGTCTTTGCATCACTCCTGTCTTTCACTATAATGCTTATATGCTACTTTTTGTGCTTAAGTCATGGTGTTGCATTAAGGTTGATCTGCTAACCATGTCTAACCTAACATGCTCTCGAATACTGTTGTTGTATGTGTGAATCTACAGAATTTCAATAGCAGACACAACCTCTTCGGAGAACCTTGCTACCTCTACTCCACCCACAGTACTTACAGATAAGGAAATCCTTCCAGATGATAAATGGGTTGAGATAGCCAAAAGCAACTGCTTTGTGGACGTGGATAGGACACAACCAAATCAAATCTTTAGGATTTCCATTGATATTCTGAAAAACACTAACTTTTTTGGTGCCTTGACCAAGCGATGCACGATTCCCTCTATTTATATACAACAATTCTGAAACACTGTTACATGGGACAAGATCTCAGCCACGTACTCCTGTAAGCTTGATGATAAAGAGTATGAAATCACCACTGAGATTCTCAGGAAGGCCCTAAGAATCACTCTATGTGACCCATCTAAACCATCTGTCTCTCCACCTACTGCTGAAGAACTAATAGACTTTCTCGATGAATTGGGTTATCAAGTTAAAGTAACAAAGGCTTCAGATATCGTCACCGCCAATATGTATCAACCATGGAGAGCCATTGCTACTATTCTCAACCTATGCTTAACTGGTAAAACTTCAGGGTTCGATAAAGTGAGGGCTCCTATTCTGCAAATCTTGTAGGAAATTATCAAAGGGGTGAATATTGATGTCACAGAACGCATTTGGGAAGAATTTTCATTGTCTATGAACACGTTCATCACCGACAGACAAAATGTTCAGAATCAAGACAAAGGAAGGAAGTCAATAAACAAATTTGTAATTCCTAGCGTAAGGTTCTCGAAGATCATCATTCAGCACTTGCAGCAGACACATCAGTTTAATCCAAGGAGTGAGTCAGTCCTCCATGAAGCTAGTGATGAATTTGTACTTGGTAACCTCAAATATGTTGCCAAAGGTGTTAATAAAGAGATCTTTGGAATGCCAATTCCTGATGCTCTTCTCACCGATAGTATTAAGAAGGCTGATTACTTCAGAAAGTACAGGAAAAGGGCATCCAGATCCAATGTTGATGACACTCCCGATCCCTCACAACCCAAGTCTACAAAGTCTGATTCTCGCGCTAAATCATCCTCAAAAACCTCATACGCCACCCTTCCCAAGAAGAGACTTGATAGACCTCAATCAACTGACACTTCATCACAAAAGCAGAAAAAGAGAAAGAGAGATGCCGGAAAGGGAAAAGATGAAGGATCCAAGGTTCCTGAGAGACAAATGAGTTTAATGGATGAAGACGAGGCTGCATTACAACAAGGAATCCAACTGAGTTTGGAAAATCTAAACATGCCTCAAAGACAACCAGTAGGAGGGGTTGTGTTACGAGAACCTGTGTCAGCACCACGCCAAACCACTCTTGTTGCACAAGGTAAAGGCAAAGGAATTGTAGGAGAAGAAGCTGTACAAGCAGCTCAGATGTTGTTAACCATCTCCACTCCGACTCCAGAAATGACAAATCAATTTGAGCTCAAGAAAAGAAACGTTGAATCATCATCAGCTCAAGAACAAACTGGAGTGGAAAAGGATGTGTCTAATCTACAGGAGGAAACTCTTGCCTCTAAAGACACTCATGCAGAAATTCAGGAAACATCACCTTTTACTGAAAAGGTTCCAGTGCTTAAGACATAGATTGAACAAACGGACACTGACAGACAAATTACAGAGGTTGAGGGTAATGAACTGCTGGAAGGTACACAGTAGATTCTTGAGCCAAGATCTGAGGAACACGTGCGCCTGGAAGAATCAAACATATCCACAGGATCTCTGTCATCACTAAAGAATCTTGAGCCTGACTTTACCTTTGGTGATCAATTCCTTAAGGACAGACCCTCAGACATCGAGTCTGACAAGCAAAACGATGAAAAGGAAAAAGTTCAGTCTATGTTCTCGGTCACCATTCAGCAAGACACATCAGCCATTCCTCCAATGTCAGCACCAAGGGTCACTTCATCATCTACTACTCCATCAATCGCACCTTCACCACCCGCTCCTGCTCAATCAACCGCACTTCCACCACCCGAACCCGCTAAAGTTCCATCACCAGTTATCACAATTAGTGACACTGTCACACCACCGGCTTCACCACCTCCAGCTAAGTCTACAGAGCAACTACTCGCAGAAGCACTTAAAAGAATCGAAGTCCTCGAAAAGCACCATTTGCCCGAATCCGTCACGCAACTGGATCATCGTGTATCCAAGCTAGAGAACCTTAACTTCGATACTGCTGTAGCAGATGCCATTGAAGCAGAAGTTAAAGATGCTGTAGAATGGGCAATGCAAGCTCCACTAATTCAACGATTTAAAGATTTGCCTATCTCAGATATGAGAGCAGTTCTTTCTGATAGAATGTATGACGCTAACGAGCATCTGGATGAGGTCCATAAGAAGTTATACGAGGCTCTCGAAGAATCGATAAAGCATGATACTCATTTGCAGTTTCTGGAGGACATTCGAGAAATAGAGGCAAAGAAGAAAAGAAGGGTTGTTTTGATGGAATCGTTGCATAGAGGTCCTAAATCTCCACCACCTCCTCCTCCTCCAACTGGTTGAGCTGGAACATCTGGAACTGGTGGATCTTCTGGCGCAACTACAACTCAAAAGACAACACCTCCAACGCCTCCACTAGAATCTTCACATCAAACTGGCTCATCAGGCGGTCAAGGGTCTCAGAAGACCTCTACTGCATGGACAACTTTTGATTCCCGGTTCACACCCACCTTCTCCACTATCCCAGAAGATTAAATGCTAAATGAAGAAGCGTATGTCATGCGAGAGTCAGAATCAGAAGATGATGACGCTTCCACCAAGTATATCCCCAAAGTTACTGAAGATGAAGATTGGTGGGACGCTTATATTGAGGGTAAATGGATCAAAACATTTAGAGCTGCACCATCAAAGGACGTATCTCAAAAGCTGGCTTACCAAAGAAAGACCTCAAACTCCTGAACCTTCATGGTCCATTCCTGAGTCTAACTCGATAATCCCTGACAACAATTGGCCAACTACCATCACGACCAACTATGAAGCCCCCGCAGAAGACTCTCTTCTACATGTCACAGGGGATATGGGTAGCTTCATGAAATGGTTTTGTGAAAAGAAGGGAATCTCGTCAATCACTCCTAAAGACCTTGAAGGCCCAACTTTTGAAATTGTCAAAGTCTTCCACTCTGATGCCGGTCAACTTCAATACCAGATGGAAGAATGCCACAAGATGCTGAATGATCACGTCAATGAGCATATCAGCCGTTTTGATGTCAACCACCCTCTACCTCTTGGCGGTGAACCAGGACAAATGACAATCCAATCAGAGTTCTTCTTCAACCGTTACCTGGATTATCTATGTGCTCAAACTGAAGTAAATAAACCAACCTTATCTATTTCTAAGATGAAAGCTGCAACCTACATAGATCCGGGTCTTGAGCAGATGGTACCTGATCAATTATGGGTTGACAAGGAACAGGTGTATGACATAGCTGCCTCATATGGCATTTCTCATTGGTGGTTCAAAAAGAAGAAATTCTACATTGACAGGCATGGTGCTGAAAAGAAACGCAAAGCAATTCGATCAAAGCTGAGAATTCTAAGTGTGGTTAGTGTGGAAATCTTCCCAATTTATGGCTATGATTATCTGAAGAAGATCGTCCTGAGAAGAGCAGACTTGAAAGATCATGTTATTGAAGAAAACGACTTCAAACATTGGCTACCAAGTGATTTTGAAGATCTATATCTTCTGAACCTCCAAGGACATCTTGACCATCTACCTGTTCGAGAAAAGAAGTCTCTCTCTGCTGTAGTCAATCTCTGGATAAGAGGCTTAGTAATTCGACAAAGAGTTGGTGATTTTCAACTAGGTGTGGAAAGCTACCAGACTCAGGTCAATCTAACGACACCTCAATGGGAAGCCACAGGGCATGAATTCCGACGCGACTACACAGTGATTGACTCTCCTAGAGCAGTTATCTTTACCGACAAATACGGGTCAAGAATGCTAATGAGGCTGTGTGAGCTATACAATTTCAGTGATGGAACGCTCAAGATTGTTGAAGAAGAATTGAATTCAAGGGTGAAGGAGTTCAAGCTTAACCTGAAGTCGGGGGACAACACGAGGTTCTGGACTGAACATAATGTGAAGAGGTGTGAAGAGTTCATTGATGCAATCGGACGAAGACTTAAGATAAGAAAGATCTTCCGCAGCCTTGAAAGTTTTGTGGGTGGGAGATTACGTGAAGGACATTACAAGGTACTTCAAAGAACTGAATGAAGACATCTTCCTTTAGTAGCTATGTTATGTTTAATATTATGTGTAATGTGATGATTGTACTATGAACAACTATAACTATGATGTATATAGTAGTGATAGGTTATGGCTTGTAGTTTCCCTTTTATTCTAAAAGGGGAACTTAGGAGTGTTCCATTTCAGATCAAATAAAACCGGACACATTTTTCTCCAACAATTTTTTTTCTTACATATTTAAATCACTTGAGATCCAAAATCACAAAGGATTTGAAATTTTTGATCGGGGGAGAAAATGTGATATAAATATGCAATCTGATAAAAGGTGATCATTTTGATTCAATCGTGCATACTGCTCTACAATATGTGCTAAACGCTTTCGAATCTCGAAGCACATATTGAGGGGGAGCATTTCAAAAAGAAAATAAACCTTAAAGGTACAAATATTTCCATGTTTCAACATAAAATATCTTGATTGAATTTCTAACGGTTTCTGTATGGCTATATGATCGTGAAAGTACTTCTAAGATCTCTTTCCACTATGTGCAAAACTCTTTTGAATCTCGATGCACATATTGAGGGGGAGAAACTTTTAGAAAACCACATCCTTTCCCAAAAATATCTTTAACAAAGTATTTAAAATACTAATTTTGATCGGGAAAGTGATGTCGATATTTTTAGAAAATGTTGATCAAAGAAGTGAATTCTTAATTCTCAATCTGAAGATTTTCAAATCCTCTTGCCTCCATGTGCCAAAACGATTTCAAACATACGATGCACATGTTGAGGGGGAGCTTTTTCTGAAATATCAAAAACAATTCAGGTACAAAATGCTTTGATCATAGATCACAAGTACCTGGATTGATTATTCAAATGGTTTTCAAATGGTTTCAATGGCAGAAGAACAATACCAAAGAGACTGACCAAATTTATTTTATGGATGGAGATATAAGGATGGTTAGGTTAGGTATTCGTTCCCACGATCCCGCCAGAGCCAGAGGGATCTACCCAGGGACAATCCACTAGATAGTGTAGAGTCCTTAGGTATGATGAAAAAAAGGAGAAACATGAGAAATGGGAAGAGTGCCGACTGAGACTGAGCTAGTACTGGAATAAACCCTACAAGGTTCGAGTTATGAAGTCTCGGTAAGCACTAAAGGGGTTGAAGAATGAAAAAGAAATGAAATAAGAAAAGGGTGAAAAGAAATAGCCCTCCAATAATTCAACCTTAGGGCAGAAACCGGGTTCAATACATATGCTACTGGTGGTTACTAAGGTAACACCGGTATTGAAGACAAGACGTCATGGACCCAGTGATGCACTGCACTACAACTTCCCAAGCTACTCAAGTTCCTCTTAAAAGGACTTGTTTCATTCTCACGGGGAACCTACATTATCTATCGACTTTCTCTTAGAGATTGTTGATATTGAAGAAGGAGACCCTCTCCCTAGACTCCGGCATAGGAACCAAATATGCACTATTGAGTCTAGAGCCACGAGATCATCAATAAATCTCATTAGGACACGTTATTCTTGAAGACTCACTGTTTCACACAATGGGGAAAGTGGGAATATATCTTAAGAGTCCTACGCATTATCCTTGTGGTAGTGCCAGAACATCTTGTGGACCAGGTACTGGGACTTGAGGTCCGTTCCCTTGGTTATGTGTCATTGTGATTTGTTCGACAGTACGTATCTCGGGTACGTTTGCTTGGTTACGGTTACGTCTACTAGCTTGCGAGCGAGTGCACATGCACTTCCAAAAACAACACTTTCAATTAAAACAAGACCGAGGCAAAACACAGTGAACTTAAACCAATAATCCCAAGTGAATTGATCACTTCTATAAGATAAACGCACAAAGGAGCGGAGAAGCTTATTAGGTCAGCGTGAAGCTTATTAAAAACCCGCCTCTTTTCAGCCGCAATTTAATGTCAGGCCGTCCTTATACCCCTCACACAGTTTGTTTATCCGATAGAAATAAACCAAAACACGAGCGACACAAAGGCAAGTTTTAAATCTTTTGTTCGGGAACTTATAATGATAACACCTCAGTTGAGAATGTTATATTGATTGTGTCTTCTATATTATTTAAAACAACAAGCAAAAATCTTTTTGTATTTTTAATCTTTTACATATATATACAAAGAAAAGAAAAATATTTTTGTATTTTTGGATTTTCAAAAACAATAACTTCACGAGGAAGGTTCTTCAAGTCACTAATCGCAAAAATCACGATATTGTCGCAACACACCTCCCCGGCAGCGGCGCCAAAATTTGATTCGTTTGTTTGTGAGTGGTGAAAAACACAATATCAATATATATCAAATTAACCGTAAAATTCGACAAATTAACCTTTTAGGAAAAGGGTTAACGTACCAAACCTTACGGGTGTGATAAAAGTGATACCGGAAAAGTGATTTCCTGGGTCGTGTCCCAACGAGGTGTGAATGGAAGGATTCGTTGAGTTTTGTGATTTATAACTTGAATTGGATTTGATGATTTGTTTGATTTGAATTATGTTATCTACGAATTAATTAACAGGAAGGTAATTAAGGCAAGGGAAACCTAATAAACTACAAATTAACTATTACTAAGCCTAAGTAATGATAAAAGGAAGCTAAACTAGGTCCTAGGGTGCTAAAACTAAAGAACGTAAAAACCGGCAACCACCCGAGCCATAAACGTGAAAGTTTTGCAATTTTAGGGCTACGGGTGTGAAAACAATTTTCCCACGTTCTATTTGACTAAGAATAATTTTAGAAAGAAGCCGGAATTTTTTCGACTTTTAAAATAATTACTACGAATTAAAAACTAATTTAATCTATTTACATGATTAAAAATACTAAACTATTTTAGAAAATTCTGAAAAATTAAAGAAAACTACTTTAGACAACAATGAATCTGAGAAAAATGAAAAAGAGCACCACTGCTTTTTGGAAAAAGTCACAAATAAGCTTCTAAAGCTTATTTAGTAAAACTGCTAAGATACCTTATACATTAAACAGTGCAACAATAAAAAGAAAAAGTCCCTAGGGCGATTGGTAAAGAGGATTGTGGTGTTGTTCTTGGCAAGGTGTAGACCCAGGTTCGAATCCTGGTTTGCACCTTTTTGAAAACTTATTTTGTTTTTTTGGAAATTTACCTTTTGGAGCTTAAAGACACAACCAAGATGAACAATTTTTGTGAAAACGTTTTAAGCCCAACCCTCTGAATAAGCAGTTTTGACTGCTTATTCAGGAATGTTCAAAACAACTTACACAAACACCCTTTTGGCAGATTATTGAGCAAAAGATTGTCATGAAAAACAGTGAATGAGCAAAATAAAGGTGCAAATAAGCTAAACTACAAGTGGTTAAACTAAATAAGCTACTAAAGTTCAAAAAGCTATAACAAATAGAGGGAGAAATAGTTGGCTAAGAGGTCTAAACTAGGGGATTCCTAAAACTAAGTAAATGGGAAATTAAGTAATGTAAGATTATTTATAAGCACTAATAAGCTAACAATGATTCAATCTAAATATACTAATAAAGTGTTTAACAACTTAACTAAGCTAGACTAAACTACAAAATAAGCTAAAAGGGAAAGAACTAACTTGTTCTTGCTGTGGGCAGTCCCCAG